>CM065592.1:427606440-427964753 GCA_033119425.1 Bufotes viridis
TATGTTCGCTGGGAACTGTTCGCCGGCGGATAGTTCGGGCCATCTCTACTGAGGAGTAGATAGGGTGATATAGGGACAGAATCACCCCTCCCCTCCCCCATTTTGTATTATTGGTGCCAGTATCTATGCACTAATCTATCATCATTTTTTGTTTCCTATATATGACTGTCCCTGGATTTTTAGTAAAAAGTTGGGAACTATACGTATCCTTACCTCTCTAAGCTAATAAAAGGTATTTTAACCGCCTGCTGACTGCCTAACGCAGGTCTGCGTCCAGGCGGCAGGCTTGTTCCTCTTTGACGCGGCGGCGCGTCATCTCGCGAGAGGTGAGATTTGCCCTGGCATTTTAGGGGTCCTAAAGCGTGAGAATCCAAATGCGTAAAATTGCCCTGTGAAATCCTAAAGGTACTCATGGGAATTTGGGCCCCTTTGCGCATCTTGGCTGCAAAAAAGTGCCACACATGTGGTATCACCGTACTCAGGAGAAGTAGGGCAATGTGTTTTGGGGTGTATTTTTATATATACCCATACTTTGTGTGAGAAATATTGCTGTAAACGACAACTTTTTAAATTTTTTTATACAAAGTTGTCAATTTACAGAGATATTTCTCTCACCCAGCATGGGTATATGTAAAATACACCCCAAACACATTGCCCTACTTCTCTGAGTACGGCGATACCACATGAGTGACACTTTTTGCAGCCTGAGTGCAAAGGGGCCCAAATTCCAACGAGTACCTTTAGGTTTTATATGGCTGCTCACAATTTAGCCCCGCCCAAAATGCCAGAACAGTACAAACACCCCACAAATGACCCCATTTTGGAAAGAAGACACGCCAAGGTATTCGCTGAGGGGCATAGTGAGTCCATGAAAAATTGAACTTTTTGTCAGAAGTTAGCGGAAAGGGAGACTTTGTGAGAAAAAACAATATAAAATCAATTTCCGCTAACTTGTGCCAAAAAAAAAAAATCTTCTATGAACTCGCCATGCCCCTCACGGAATACCTTGGGGTGTCTTCTTTGCAAAATGGGGTCACATGTGGGGTATTTGTACTGCCCTGGCATTTTAGGGGCCCTAAAGCGTGAGAAGAAAAATGCGTAAAAATGCCCTCCTAAAAGGTACTCATTGGAATTTGGGCCCCTTTGCGCATCTTGGCTGCAAAAAAGTGTCACTCATGTGGTATCGCCGTACTCAGGAGAAATAGGGCAATGTGTTTTGGGTGTATTTTTACATATACCCATGCTGGTGAGGAAATATCTCTGTAAATTGACAACTTTGTATAAAAAATTTAAAAAGTTGTCATTTACAGAGATATTTTTCACACACAGTATGGGTATATGTAAAAATACACCCCAAAACACATTGCCTCTACTTCTCCTGTGTCTGGCGATACCACATAGTGACACTTTTTGCAGCCATGGTGCGCAAAGGGGCCCAACATTTAGATAGTACCTTTTAGGGAGGGCATTTTATCAGGGATTTTTCTTCTGACGCTTTAAGGCCGCCCAAAATGCCAGGGCAGTACAAACACCCACACATGCCCGACCCCCATTTTGGAAAGAAAGCACCCCAAGGTATTACGCTGAGGGCATAGGTGAGTCCATGAAAAATTGAACTTTTTGTCATAAGTTAGCGGAAGGAGTACTTTTTGTGAGAAAAACAATACAAAAAGTCTCATATTTCCACTAACTCTGTGCCAAAAATGTAAATCTTTACTATCAGACACGCCATGCCTCCACGGAATACCTGTGTCTTCTTTCCAAAATGGAGGTCACAGCTGTGGGGTATTTATACTGCCCTGGCATTTTAGGGGGTCCCTAAAGCGTGAGAATCCAAATGCGTAAAATTGCCCTGTGAAATCCTAAAGGTACTCATGGGAATTTGGGCCCCTTTGCGCATCTTGGCTGCAAAAAGTGCCACACATGTGGTATCACCGTACTCAGGAGAAGTAGGGCAATGTGTTTTGGGGTGTATTTTTATATATACCCATACTTTGTGTGAGAAATATTGCTGTAAACGACAACTTTTTAAATTTTTTATACAAAGTTGTCAATTTACAGAGATATTTCTCTCACCCAGCATGGGTATATGTAAAATACACCCCAAACACATTGCCCTACTTCTCTGAGTACGGCGATACCACATGAGTGACACTTTTTGCAGCCTGAGTGCAAAGGGGCCCAAATTCCAACGAGTACCTTTAGGTTTTATATGGCTGCTCACAATTTAGCCCGCCCAAAATGCCAGAACAGTACAAACACCCACAAATGACCCCATTTTGGAAAGAAGACACGCTAAGGTATTCGCTGAGGGGCATAGTGAGTCCATGAAAAATTGAACTTTTTGTCAGAAGTTAGCGGAAAGGAGACTTTGTGAGAAAAACAATATAAAATCAATTTCCGCTAACTTGTGCCAAAAAAATAAATCTTCTATGAACTCGCCATGCCCCTCACGGAATACCTTGGGGTGTCTTCTTTGCAAAATGGGGTCACATGTGGGGTATTTGTACTGCCCTGGCATTTTAGGGGCCCTAAAGCGTGAGAAGAAAAATGCGTAAAAATGCCCTCCTAAAAGGTACTCATTGGAATTTGGGCCCCTTTGCGCATCTTGGCTGCAAAAAAGTGTCACTCATGTGGTATCGCCGTACTCAGGAGAAGTAGGGCAATGTGTTTTGGGGTGTATTTTTGTATCTCTGCAAATTGACAACTTTGTATACATTTTTTACTGATCCTACTTCTGCGGCCCTATTGAAATGAATGGCTTCACATACGGTCCGCAAAAAAAAAGGATCGGACACGGAAAGAAAATGCGTTCCTGTGCTTGAGCCCTAAGTCTGTATTCCGAAGCTGACGATGCTCCAATATATGCCACAAAATGTAACCCTTACCCCGCACGCCGGTCATAAAGCGCCAGCTTTGTGTTACCACCCTGCTATAAATAACACTAATGAGTTTAAATAAAATTCAAAGCGTCTGCCATTAAAATAGAAGAAAGGAACATCAGTCATCAGAATTTATAACTTAAAAGGTAAAATAACAAGGGCGTGCGCCTGATGAAGACGATTAGCGGCCAACGCCGTACACAAACTTTCCTCAGTAAACACACTGGAACAATATCATTAGCCTGGATTGACTTCCTTCAGGTCCTGCGGGTAGGAAGCGACATGAAATGTCAAGGCCTCGTGTAGCAGATGGTTCTGCTGTTATTGTTTTCCTCGGTCGGGTTGTTTACGTCAAATAAAAAGATAAAAAAGGTCCCTTAAAGGAACATGAGTCACGATACCGAGGTCGTGATGTCAATCTGGAGGGGAAGTGGACAGGAAACAGCGGGGAAAGGTATCAGCTCATGAGATTTTATTATGCGCCTCATTAGGCCTCATTAATTAATCCTTGCAATGCTTGACTGACGTCTCTGCTGTTCTTACAGGAAAAAATTATTTTCGATGGTCAAGTTAAATAGACAATTACAGGAAAAGCAAATTATGCCTACGGAGCATACCCTCAGGGCCCGGGGCCAAGTTCATGTCAAATCAATATAAGGCAGAATATCCTCACTAAAAACAGCTTCTGAAGACCCACGTCACAAGCATTCTCGAAGCTATGCAAAGGATGTGTGCGTACGTCTCAGGCTTCCTTTCTCAGATGGTCTCAGGAACAAAGCATGCAGACAATGTGGAGAACCCGGCGGAGGAGCGTGAATCACACGGCCCATGAAAGGAACATGATAGTGGTTATGGTGGAGGAAAGAATCAGATGGGATTTTATGGGATTATTGGGACCTGGGCCATACCATGACGGGTGGGTAGGCGTTGGGATGTTGAGTCATCAAGGAGGTGATGACATCAGGCAAGAGTTTGGCCATGGTGGCCCAGGAGGCCACGTCTGAGGGCATAATGGTGTTGATACTGGGACTGGGACAAGTTTATGAAAGGAAAACGGTCTTTGTTGCCCATCGCTACCAATCAGAGCCCAGCTTTCATGTTGTGTTGCACTCTGGAAAAAAAGCTGCTCTGTGATTGGTAACTATGCAATTCGGAAATCTTGTCCGTATTTCTTTTAGTAAATCGGTAGTTCCCATGAAAATGTATAATTTGGTGGCATCTTCCTCAGCTTTGAGCAGCTTATCTCATATCTCTCTATCTGTCTTTTTATCTATCCTTCTGTAATCTAATATTTATCTGCCTGGCCATCCAACTATCTTTATCTAGTTTAGTGTTATTTATGTAAGCACATAAAGGTTTTAAAATATTCTTTCTATATTACTTAGTGTCATACAATAACTTGAGTTGATTATTTCAGACAAATCTTGATGGCAGCTGTTCCATCACTGGTATATTTAGTCACATCAGACGTCATTCTTGCAGAGATACACTTCTTTGTGTAGAAGATGTAACATCTAATAAAGTTTAACTACTGAAAAAGACAGATAGATAGATAGATAGATAGATAGAAAGATAGATAGATATGAGATAGATAGACAGATAGATAGATAGACAGACAGACAGACAGACAGATAGATAGATATGAGATAGATAGACAGATAGATATTAGATAGACAGACATAACATATAAAGTTCTTTTCTTCCCCTTTTAATGTCATTCCAGGTTATCCTCCTCCAAACACATTATGATGCTTTTCCTGTCATTTTCATATTTTTGCTGTTCACACTAAAATCATAATCAGCCAAGAATAATAATCCTGCACATAGCGGAACACACAGCAGAGCGCAGCGGGCGTGCTCAGTACGGGGAGATTTGGTCAGCTGCGCACCATTTCATCAATGGACATGCTGAAGGTGTTAAATTCCCATTATAAGGGGTTCTGTCTTCACTAAATTCCTCGCTGACATGAAATATTCCATTTTCAATCTCAGTAGATAGACTCTCCGTATAGTATTTTCTCTCCTAAAACTAGTATTTGAAGGACAGCTTTTTGATGAGAGGTTGGGCTTATGTGACACCCCTTTAAGGCTGAGTTCAGACTTGCGTGTATCTGATACGTGCTGTAAAACGCTCAAGTGAGAACCAGGGCCATAGGGAAGCATTGGTTTTCATGTGTTGAGCGTTTTACAGCGCGTTTGAACGCGCTGTAAAACGCGCAAGTCTGAACCCAGCCTGAACCCAGCCTGACAGCCTCTTCTGGGTCCTGGACCCAGAATCTGCTACATGACAACATTTACCCTGGGTTCACACTTGAGTGTACTTGATACGCGCGTCTTACGCGCGTTTTTGTTGCGCGTATTACGGCGCGTTTGTGGAAATAGGCACTCTGGTGTCAATCACAATACGCGCGACAATACGCCCCAAAGAAGCTCCTGTACTTCTTTGGGCGTAGGGGGTTTTACAGAGCGTTCGTACGCGCTGTAAAACGCTCAGGTGAGAACCATGCCTATAGGGAAACATGGGTTTTCGCCTGTTGAGCGTTTTACAGCGCGTAGGAACGCGCTGTATAACGCTCAGGTGTGAACCCAGCGTTAGAGGTGTCACTCTCATATAAGTGACTGGAGGATTGTACCCATATAGCATAAAGGCCTGCAACCAGTGGTGTGCATAGAGAAGTAAGGCCCCATAGCGATGATCAAACCTAAACCCCTTTCAATGACTCTCGGGACATTTTTCCCACTGCCTCGTTTGCTAAAAGTTGTTCCTTTAGAGCAGGCATCCTCAAACTGCGGCCCTCCAGCTGTTGCAAAACTACAACTCCCAGCATGCCCGATCAGCCTACAGCAGGGCATTGTGGGAGTTGTAGTTTTACAACAGCTGGAGGGCCGCAGTTTGAGGATGCCTGCTTTAGAGGGTAGAGTCCTGACCAAGTTTTCACCCCCAGTAGAAGAGGAAATTATCCCAACTAGGCCCCATAGCAGTCACAAGGTCTGCCACTATGGTAGTCATGCCCCTGCCAGAAACCAATCAGATGCTCCTTAAAAAAAACAATGTACCGCTTTGGGTACAAAATTACTGACATAATCAAACCGCCAGGGAGGTTAAAGAGGTGCTGAACAATCTCTTACCCTAATGGGGAATCATATTTAGTGAAAATATATCTAGTGGTCTACAAGATCTTTTAGCTTTAGATCAGATGCCAAAAACATCCAGAACTTGCATCAAAAATTTCATTGTATGTATAATTTAAGAAAATATTTCTTCTAGATTACTTTACTCATTTTGTTCAGCTCCGACCACAAAAAATGGCACCTGAGCACAGTATAGGAGAGAGGTTTTAGATGATAGATGATAATAGGTGTATTTTGGTCTCATTATCTTGGTGCTTACATAAAACAGGACATCGTTTCATCATCAGCCGCAAGCTGCGAGATAGGAAATACCAAAGATAAGGGGGCATCCAGACAGACCCTTCATTCTTAGAGGTGAGTTCTCCAGGGATGACAACGAACTTTGCTCTTTATATAAGAAATGTCTTTTTGGCACCTAATTAGTTGATGACACAATAGTCTGGTAGTTGAGGCACAAACATACCTCCGCAGTGCAGATAACACGGCAGTGAGGCCATATAAGTAAAGAGGTTTCGTCAATGGCCATACAAGGTTCAGAGGAACCAACAATCCTCTTACAAAAAGGATTAGTTTATAATTGTATGTAAAAACACAAAATGTCACGTCAAATAGGCTTCATTGTCACCCTTAAATGGAGGGGTTCTACCGAAATCACCTTCTAACAAGTCATAAGGGCCCCATAAAGTCAGGAGGCTATGGAGCAGAGGAACCTCTGGTGAGCTAGTCCAACAATGGGCACCACTGATGATCCTCACCACCACCATCTGTAGGATAGGACAAAAGATGATTAGGGATGAGTGAACTTCTGTTTTCCAGTTCGGCGTACAAGGTTCGGGTTCAGGTTATCTAAAAATTCCGTTATGGATTCCGCTACCACGGACCATAAGTTATGGTCCGTGGTAGCGGAATCCATAATGGAATTCTTAGATAACTCGAAACCAAATCTTGTACGCCGAACTGGAAAACAGAAGTTCGCTCATCCCTAAAGATCATAGGTGGAATTCTCCTTTTGCTGCCTGGGTTTTTGGACAATCTGCACCTCTGGTAGTCAGGGAAATTGTTGCACTTTCAATATGTACAAATAAAAGTAACCTAAATTATAAAATAAAAAAAAGACCCACCTGGTACATTGTCAAAATGCCGCTCAGCACTCAGACGCTCAGCACTGTACATATAGGCACCTTCATGCAATTTTGCATCACAGTGAACTTTTTTATAAACAATGCATACAAGCTATAAACAGGTAAAAGTTTTACCAAAGCAGGAAAAAAAAAAATATGGAGCACTCATACAAATGAAGCATACACATGCGCACAAAATAAATATAACAAATGCATCAGAAAATATATAATAAATGCTTTATAAATAATATAAAAAATATAAAGACAATATAAAAAAATTAATTTATTTAAAAAACAACTACTGTATAATACTGTCTGCAAACTGACCCTATAATACTACTACTACTACTACTACTACTACTAATAAATGGTTCAATTGTTATGAGCAGACACATGGATGCCATGAAAATAAAACTGCAGCATGCATCATCAGATGCTGATTTGCGGCAGAGAATTCCTCATAGAAGTAAATGGAGACCTAAAATAATTGCATCCATTATAAAGATCTGAAAAGCCATGTGATCTGTATACATATGACAGATGTGATTCATCCTTTTCACTGGGTTGGGACAATACAGGATTTTTTAACAATCTCTTGGAATTTGTGTAGACGTGAAAAAAATAAAGTAAATAAATATCCAGTACGGATGTAGCGCATATTGTGAAATCTCTTCCACTTTGCTGTTAATGCATTAAATTGCAAATTTGTTTGCACATAATTCCTAATTAGATTCACATGAATCCGCCCTGTGGGAACATATCTTCACATCAAAAATAGATATTCAAAAATAGCAAAAGTAAGACAAAAACACAACATATAAAGTAAAAATAAAAACACACACACCTGCTGCTCCACACAACCAAATCAATACGTATCATATAGGAAAATGACCGACACAACTTTCATTTATTTAGAGTGAATTTGTGAAAATAAAAATGTAAGAAAGAAATAGAAATTAGAAACAAAAATAATAATGGTTTCATCCCTTCTCCACAATTTCTAATAAAGTGCAAAATATAATGAAAACAATGAAAAATAAAATAAAGAAAAAGTATAAAATAAAAAAGCTATGCATTTCATTAAAAAAAAAACACAACACAGAAATGATTTAGGTAATCCGACAAATAAAACAGAGAAATTAAGTGTACGGCTACACACTGACTTTGATGGTCATGCCGTGGTAAAATTTCCTCCGTAGGGCTCATGCACAAGAATGTATTTTTGACCGCATCCGATCCGCATTGTTTTGGGGTCGGATGCAGATGCATTCAATTCAGAGGGGTTGCAAATGATGTGGACAGCGCACGGTGTGCTGCCCGCATCCGTATGTCCGTTCCACGGTATTACAGACAAGAACAGGACTGTTCTATTCTGGCCCGGACTAGTTTCCACACACGCTGGGATCCGTGTCTTGCAGGTACACAATTGCGGACCACTAAAATGGCTATGGCCATGTGCACGAGCCATTATTAAAATTTACCTTATACTTTCCCTTTGAAACCTTGTCATGGTGGTGCCCACGGTTTTGTTTTCCATCGCCCTTAAATGCCGGTTTTCACTAGTAAAAAGAAAAAGTAAACCTGCGACCTTTTGTGATTTTGACACTTTATAAAGGCCAGATTTATAAAATGCGACTGTGTAAAATAGTTGGAGAAACAATGTGGCAATATGTCACTCTAATAGGTGGGAAGAACATCTGCAGATAAAATAGTTATTTTTAAAGTTGCTCTAAATTTATCAAACGTGACGCGATAAATTTGGTGCATATTTCGGCAATGCAGACTCAAAGAGCTAAAAAGTTTCTGACCATTAGAGACCTAAACATTAAGGGGGTTAATTCCTCCAGAACTGACCTAATACAAAATCTGTGGAGCAAGAAACACAGCAAGATCTCCTGTGGAGCAATTAAAGGGAAACCGCCCAAAGTTTGGCTTCGCTGGGGACAGATTGCTCCAGGATCTCCTTGGATCTCATGCATTTCATACACAGTTCAAACATGAACCCGAGTCAAATACATTGAAAATTTTAGGAGGTCCGATCATTCCATGATATGTAATAAATAGCTGGTGTGTGATGATCCCAGCATATTTTTTATTTGTTGTGGGATAAAAACCAAGATAAGTTTTGTTGTATCTTGAGTTGTGGTCAAGGTTTCTCTGAAAAAAACTCAAGGAAGGACAAACTTTATTGCGTTGTGAGTGACATCTTGTGGTCATCTCTATGAATAGCAAGTCAAATTTAGGGCTCACGTCAACGGCTGCATTGCAAGCATGGGTGTAGCTACAGGGGGTGCAGAGGTAGCAGTTGCTACCGGGCCCAGGAGCCTGAGGGGGCCCAAAGACCCTTGTGCTGCATAAGAAGACACACAAAGCCCTGAGGGAAGGGGGGCCCAAGCTGGACTTTTGCACCAGGGCCCATTAGTAGTAGCCGTTAGCTACGTCCATGATTGCAAGACAATGTGGTCATTATTTTCAAGTTCAGTGTTTGACATCAGTGAATAGCAACATACCTGTTTACCCAGAAAGACTGAAAACCCTACAGACCTAAAACATTTCACAGTAGACTGGAACGTTCTGCAATGTTCTAATATATTTTATGTTCCAATTTTTTTCCGCTATTTTCAAGACCAGTGCTTACTACTAGAGATGATCAGATTTCCTGAAATTTGTTTTGGTTTCAATTCTATCGATTTGGCCTTCAGATTCTATCTGGTCCAAATAAATTAAACTCAAATCGAAAATATACTAATAGCCTTGAAAAGTTGTGGTCTCCTAGGACAGTATACAACCCCTTTGAAGTTCTTTAGTGCCAAGGCAGTATTAGTAATGTCAAAGTGACAGTGACATATATGGCTATGGGCACTGTTTAATAACACGCTGTACTTTTGGATTTTTAAACATTCAAAAATGATCCCTTTTTGGGGGCAGATGTCTGCCAGTGTTTATACACACAGTAGTATCAGACGAAGCAATGGCTTGGAACATTATGGACAAGGCAGGAGATGTGTGGCTGTGTAAGGGTAGTAGTAGTGGCTGCAGCAAAATATGGAGCATTATGGACAAGGCAGGAGACATGCAGCTGTGTAGGGGTAGTAGTAGTGGCAGCAGCACAGTCTGGAACCCAAATTGAAAATGTACTAATAGCCCTGAAATGTTGTACATGACATTCTGTGGAACATCATGGACAAGGCATGGAAAAAGCATGAGACGTGCAGCTGTGTATGGGGTATGCAGTAGCACAGTATGGAACATAATGGACAAATCAGGGGATGTGTGGCTATGTATGGGTAGTAGTAGGGGCAGAGTATTGTTATCTTCTGACGATGGAGGAGAGAATGAGGAGGAGACATAGCAGGAGAAGAAATAGCTGATGATGTTGACTGTTATGATGATAACAACAGCCCTGTACTGCTTGTGGATGTGGCCTGGCTACAAGAATGATGATGGGGAGAAGGAGGACAGCCTTGCTCAATTTGCTGACCAGTTTGATTTTTTCACCTGATGTTGCTTCATGTGCTAAAGGAGAACCGTAGTTCCTAAACTTGCTTGAATGGCCAAGTCTTATTCTCTGTTTGCATACTGCAATTTTGTCGGCTGCCAACATAGAAAAAATTCCAACACAGGAGATGCTCGTACAGATCCAGGACCAGCAGCGCTTCACTTAGGTCTGACAGAATTTAAAGGGCTTCTGTCACCCCCCTTAACCCATTTTTCACTAGCTGACATTAGCTATTTGCTAATGTCAGCTGAGTTGAAATATATATTTTTTACCTTATCTGAAGCTGGCAATTCTGTTAAAAAGGCACTTTTATAATATTCAAATCATCTTCGCTACCAGCAAGTTGGGCGTATACTTGCTGGTAGCCGCCGCATCTAGATTAGTTATGCACGCCCCCTTCCTCGTTTGATAGACAGGGCCAGCGCTTTCTCCTCCTCGCACTGGCCCTGTCTGAAGATGAAATCCCGCGCCTGCGCCGTACCACTCAGTTGTCGGCGCAGGCGCTCTGAGTGAAGGACGCGAGCTTTGCCGCTCCGTCCTCAGTGCGCCTGCGCCGATTACGTCACCGCTACACCCGGAAGGGAAGTACTCGGGGTGTTGTATATTTAAAAAAAAAAAAGCACTCGACTAGGAAGTGGCAGTGAACATGCAATGAGTCCCTGAGAAGCCGGTCCAGAGGATGGGACTGGTAGTGACCCTGATGAGGTGTTGTGTCGTGGTTTACTCTCTCATGCAGATGACCCCTGGGGATCAGAGCAGTAAAAATTAGTTGGAAGAATTAGGCCAGAAGTAAACGTATAACAGTCTCTCTATACTTAGTACAAAATATAACTTGCGGCATATCCCAGCAATATTCAAGGGAACCTGTCATGTTGAACGTGGTGTCTGAGCTGTAGGCAGCATGTTGTAGAGAAGGAGGAGCTGTGCAGATTGATATATAGTGTTATGGAAAGCTCCAATAAAATTTGCAATTTATACATTTATATCCCTGCTCATTCTGGACTTTGAAGTCAAGGAGGCGATCCTATCAGTGATTGACAGTCTTCCCTCTATAACTGTGCAGAGCACTGCCCCGCAGCGAAGTACTCCCGATGTGTGGCCTAATGTTTGTGTGACAGTGCTCCTACCTTCAGGCTGTCAATTCCTGGGGATCACTGTCCATTTCAGAGATTGAGTTGGAGTGAGGAACGAAATGAAGTTCAGACTTGTGAAGTTTAATTTTTCTTTACTTGGATTAGACTTGCAGTAGCAGAACGGTACTTGATATTTCTCTTTCATGGTTTCAGCAGTATGCACGGTCCTGGCAGTTGGCCTTGACTGTTTATTCTGTAATGCTATCTAGTGTTGAGCGCAAATATTCGAATAGCGAATTTTTTTAGCGAATATAGCGCTATATATTCGCTATTTCGAATATTCTTTTTTTATTTTTTTTATTTGTTATTCCTTGTTGCTCTCTGGTTTTCTTCCCACTTCCTAAAAGCTGTTCTTACCTGTCAGGAGGATTCTTGGCTCCCTGCCCGCTCCAGTCAGTGTCCGTTGCCGCTTCTGCCGACTTACCGTGTGGATGGGAACACCTTCATGCTAAAATGTACTGTCGGATGTGAGAATCATGATCTCACAAATTTGACTAAGTTGTAATCGCAATGCGATTAATATAACCTGAATATAAATTTGCGTAACATTCGCAATATATAGAATAATGACGAATATTAGATTTCGAAGAATATATGACGAATATTCAATCGAATATTCGCGAAATATCACGAAATCAAATATGGCACCTCCCGCTCATCACTAATGCTATCTAGCTTAAAGTGTGGGTTACTGTCTGAAACAGAGTGAGGTGTCTCAGATCTGTTGTTCCCCTCTAAGATAAAAAGTCCTATTAATATTAGCAGTGGGCCGCTCTAAGAGCTGCTTTCCCAAAGCTCTGGCAGCAGGGGGCACATCATATGTAAAAACAGCTGCATAACAATATTAAGGCACTAAATGAGAATACCTTGCAATTAAGGGTGAGTGAATCAACTTCGGATGAAGCATCCGAAGTCGATTAGCATAAAACTTTGTTTCAATACTGTATGGAGAAAGAGCTTATATATAGATTGTATTGCCTCAGATGAGCCGGAGTTATTACTTCACAAAGTCTCGAGACTTCGCATAATAACTTGAAATTGAATTCTACTGTAAAAAAACAGTAATAACTTCGACTCTTCAGAGCCAATACGTTATAATACTGTACGGAGCGCTCGTTCTGTACATTATTGAAACAAAGTTTTATGCGAATTGACTTCGGATGTTTCATCTGAAGTCAATTCGCTCATCCCTACTTGCAATAAATATACTCATGGGAAACATTGCTAGACATTAGAACCCATAGCAAGGTGGCAAAATGGTTGTACCCCACTCTGGGGTACTACATACCCCCGTACTTCTAATCAAGCCAACTGTGTAGCTACAGCACATGTTCTCAGAATCACAGTACACACTGGCTCCTTGACCTCCCAAATCTCTGGAGAGAAAAAGGTTAATGGCATATGCAAATCATACAGTACAATACCTAGGCTTTCGAGACTACCGCAAGATAAATTACCTTTTTGTTTGTTAGAGTCTTCAGAGGCAGTCCATGAGAGCAGCAAGATGAAGGCATCTATCTATCTAGCTAAAGGTAGTATTTACTTTAAAGTCCACTTAAAATACGTAATAAAATCACATTGGTGCTGCAATCAAAAGAGTCCATGCACTGGGTTAAAGTGCTTGAACATTGGAAAAAACTGAAAAACTAGTGCAAAAAGAAGAAAGGTCTCAACTTGCGGCTCTTACAGCCTAGGATGCCAGAATCACAGTTGGGGTCACAAAGAGTTCAGATAATCGTTTGAGTCCATTTTTTGGGTGCTGGCTTTTACGTTGCATAACAGATCTAAGGTGGGTCTTCTTTGCTTAACCTGAAAAGATAAGGCACAATAAACACCCACTTGAAACAGACAAAGGGAGTCCCTTTTTTAGGTAAGAGGAAGGAGGGTGGCTGTGCAGGGCCTAAACATTGAAACAGACAAACAGGGACCAGTATCTCACCCTCCTGAAGCTCGTCAGGCTCCTAGGTCTTCCAGCTTTACTGAAGGGCATCAAGCCTGGTTAGAACCCAAAGCCTCTTTTGCAGCAACTGGATCTGGAAATGTGAAATCCTCAGGGCTGTTATTGCTTACTTAGTCTCGTGCCTGCGACGTAACAGATCGGTTCTGCGCCTACATTACTGTTTCAAAATTCGAAGCTGAACTGCGCTTCATTAATGAGGCCCAAACCCAAGTTCGACTTTGGATTTTAAAACAGCAATGTATGTGCAGAACCGAACTGTAGTGTCCATTAACTGTGGATAGAAGAAGAAGGCCTCAGCGGAGCCCATACATTTTACTGTGGTACAGAGGGCATATTATAAACAGAGTTTTGAAACTAATGAGGTTCAGATAGAGCAGTCCAAACCTTATTTGCTCAACACTACTGGCTATGGTGCTCTCTACAGCTGTAACTTCAGTAGAAACGTCATCTGTAATCCTCTGGTGACCTCCTGTGGTGGAACTTGAAACTGCATGATCACATTCTTCTGGAAGATTCTCTGTAGGCCTTGACCTTTTCCTTGTAGGTGACAGATTCTCCAGACAACAGTAACAGATAGTTTTTTTGTTTTCTTGGTTTTTCTTAGCAAGAAACTCCGCGTTTGGTTGTGGCTCCGGAGTTCACATAGCAGTATCAGTTGTATCATCACTGGTTGACAGGTCCCTTTCTCTTCCAGCTGTAGCCTGTGGGCCACAAAGAAAATTCTACAACTGCGTATACTGCACCGGCCGCTGCGGAGCTGTGCCTTTTTACCAACAGTCTGTATTTCTCTCACTATGAGGAGCACTTTGGTTTCATCTCCCCACATCATGGCTCTCCAATCTGAGTTGCGCAGCTCTTCCTCTATCTTGCTGAGGCTCCTCCCAACTAGTTAGGTCAGCAGAAGGCAATATAGCAATTTGGTAGCATGTTGCTATGGGCAATGGCAGCAGAATAGTAGTATGGCCCCTTTAAGAGTCATAGGGACAGCCCAATATAGGGAATATGGTGCGATATAAGGCAGAATATGGCCCCAAACAGTCCTTTTTGTCCTTATTAAGGTAAGTTTCCCCAGCAGTAGTCACTCAGACCCTCTGGGGTTGAGTCTCAGGGTTCGGTGAAGATGGAACTGTATTGCAGCTCCTCACTCCCTTTTCTAAGATGCTGCCTTTACTTCCTGTACACCTGTTTGTGTTACGGTGCTCCTACCCTTAGGTTGTCACTTCCTGGGTTTCAGTCTCCATTGCAGAGATTGAGTTGGAGCAAGGAATGAAATGAAGTCCAGACTTTGTGAAGTTTAACTTTTCTTCACTTGGAATAGACGTGCAGTAACAGAACGGTACTTGATTTTTCTCGTCCTTGGTTCCAGCAGTATGCACGGTTCTGGCAGTTGTCCTTGACTATTTAATCTGTAATGGTATCTTTAGCTTAAAGTTTGGGTTACTGTCTGAAACAGAGTGGGGTGTCTCGGACCCATTGTTCCCCTCTAAGATTAAAAGTCCTATTACTATTAGCAGTGGGCTGCTCTACAAGATGCTTTTCCAACACTCCGCCAGCAGGGTGGGAAAACGCTTCCTTCACTGCGCCTTGTCTGGTCTCTTTGGACTCTCTCACTCAACTCATCTGACTTCCTGAAAGCCCCTCCCTTAGTGGGAATCAGGAAAACACACTTCTACCCAAAGGGGGGAAGAATAAAATGGTTAGTTCCATTCTTTCTAAAGGAATCTGCCAGAACATATGCCACCTGTTTGAAAACCAGGCACATCACCTGTAAATACAGTTGCATAACAATATTAAGACACTAAATAAGACCTTGCAATAAATATACTGATGGCATACATTGCTAGACATAGGAACCCATAATCAGGTGACAAAATAGTAGTGCCCCACTCCGGGGTACTACAACTGTGTATACCCAGATAGCTGTGAATCACTGATAGGACCTCCTCCTTGACTTCAAAGCCCAGAATGAGCAGAATCTTTTCTCATAAAACTACATATCAATCTGCTCAGATGCTCCTGAGCAGATTGATTTGCATTTTCATGGTGACAGGTTCTCTTTAAATGCAAAGTGCAGATTCTGGCACCAGACTAAGAGGTATGGTGGCTGAAGAGACCACCGGAACTGGGAGAGCAGGAGAGGTAAGTTAACTTATTTATTTTCGATACCATCTGAGGTCTGATGGGGGTCTAACATGGAGGTTAGAGCTGAGCGAATACAAGTTGACGAAGTGGAATTCGATCCGGATTTCAGGAAAAAGTATATTCGCACTGAATCCGAATTTCCTCGCGGTTCATGGTAACGAATCGCATTTTTTCCTAAAATGGCTGCCGCACGTGTTGGGACATGGAGTAAAGAACTCTGGGAATGAGGGATCACCCACAATGCCGTGCATGCAGCCAATCAGCAGCCAGCCAGCCCCTGTGATGTCACAGCCCCATAAATAGCCTCAGCCATTTTGGATTGTGCCATTTTCCAGTGTGCTTAGTGCAGGGAGAGACGTCAGCAGGCGCTAGGGACAGTGCAAGGAAAGACTTCATTGTGCTGAAAATATGATTTACAAGTTCAGGAAAAGATTAGTCAAGATGTAGGGAAAGGATAGGGAGGCATCATCTACGCTATAAAAGGAGAACTTGAAATTGAATTCTACTGTAAAAAAACAGTAATAACTTCGACTCATCGGAGCCAATACATTCTAATACTGTACGGACTGCTCTTCTGTACATTATTGAAACAAAGTTTTATGTGAATCGACTTCGGATGTTTCATCTGAAGACAATTCGCTCATCCCTACTTGCAATAAATATACTGATGGGAAACATTGCTAGACATTAGAACCCATAGCAAGGTGGCAAAATGGTTGTACCCCACTCTGGGGTACTACATACCCCCGTACTTCTAATCAAGCCAACTGTGTAGCTACAGCACATGTTCTCAGAATCACAGTACACACTGGCTCCTTGACCTCCCAAATCTCTGGAGAGAAAAAGGTTAATGGCATATGCAAATCATACAGTACAATACCTAGGCTTTCGAGACTACTGCAAGATAAATTACCTTTTTGTGTGTTAGAGTCTTCAGAGGCAGTCCATGAGAGCAGCAAGATGAAGGCATCTATCTATCTAGCTAAAGGTAGAATTTACTTTAAAGTCAACTTAAAATACGTAATAAAATCACATTGGTGCTGCAATCAAAAGAGTCCATGCACTGGGTTAAAGTGCTTGAACGTTGGAAAAAAATGAAAAACTAGTGCAAAAAGAAGAAAGGTCTCAACTTGCGGCTCTTACAGCCTAGGATGCCAGAATCACAGTTGGGGTCACAAAGGGTTCAGGTAATCGTTTAAGTCCATTTTTTGGGTGCTGGCTTTTACGTTGCATAACAGATCTAAGGTGGGTCTTCTTTGCTTAACCTGAAAAGATAAGGCACAATAAACGCCCACTTGAAACAGACAAAGGGAGTCCCTTTTTTAGGTAAGAGGAAGGAGGGTGGCTGTGCAGGGCCTAAACATTGAAACAGACAAACAGGGACCAGTCTCCAGTATCTCACCCTCCTGAAGCTCGTCAGGCTCCTAGGTCTTCCAGCTTTACTGAAGGGCATCAAGCCTGGTTAGAACCCAAAGCCTCTTTTGCAGCAACTGGATCTGGAAATGTTAAATCCTCAGGGCTGTTATTGCTTACTTAGTCTCGTGCCTGCGACGTAACAGATCGGTTCTGCGCCTACATTACTGTTTCAAAATTCGAAGCTGAACTGCGCTTCATTAATGAGGCCCAAACCCAAGTTCGACTTTGGATTTTAAAACAGCAATGTATGTGCAGAACCGAACTGTAGTGTCGATTAACTGTGGATAGAAGAAGAAGGCCTCAGCGGAGCCCATACATTTTACTGTGGTACAGAGGGCATATTATAAACAGAGTTTTGAAACTAATGAGGTTCAGATAGAGCAGTCCAAACCTTATTTGCTCAACACTACTGGCTATGGTGCTCTCTACAGCTGTAACTTCAGTAGAAACGTCATCTGTAATCCTCTGGTGACCTCCTGTGGTGGAACTTGAAACTGCATGATCACATTCTTCTGGAAGATTCTCTGTAGGCCTTGACCTTTTCCTTGTTGGTGACAGATTCTCCAGACAACAGTAACAGATAGATAGTTTTTTTGTTTTCTTGGTTTTTCTTAGCAAGAAACTCCGCGTTTGGTTGTGGCTCCAGAGTTCACATAGCAGTATCAGTTGTATCATCACTGGTTGACAGGTCCCTTTCTCTTCCAGCTGTAGCCTGTGGGCCACAAAGAAAATTCTACAACTGCGTATACTGCACCGGCCGCTGCGGAGCTGTGCCTTTTTACCAACAGTCTGTATTTCTCTCACTATGAGGAGCACTTTGGTTTCATCTCCCCACATCATGGCTCTCCAATCTGAGTTGCGCAGCTCTTCCTCTATCTTGCTGAGGCTCCTCCCAACTAGTTAGGTCAGCAGAAGGCAATATAGCAATTTGGTAGCATGTTGCTATGGGCAATGGCAGCAGAATAGTAGTATGGCCCCTTTAAGAGTCATAGGGACAGCCCAATATAGGGGAATATGGTGCGATATAAGGCAGAATATGGCCCCAAACAGTCCTTTTTGTCCTTATTAAGGTAAGTTTCCCCAGCAGTAGTCACTCAGACCCTCTGGGGTTGAGTCTCAGGGTTCGGTGAAGATGGAACTGTATTGCAGCTCCTCACTCCCTTTTCTAAGATGCTGCCTTTACTTCCTGTACACCTGTTTGTGTTACGGTGCTCCTACCCTTAGGTTGTCACTTCCTGGGTTTCAGTCTCCATTGCAGAGATTGAGTTGGAGCAAGGAATGAAATGAAGTCCAGACTTTGTGAAGTTTAACTTTTCTTCACTTGGAATAGACGTGCAGTAACAGAACGGTACTTGATTTTTCTCGTCCTTGGTTCCAGCAGTATGCATGGTTCTGGCAGTTGTCCTTGACTATTTAATCTGTAATGGTATCTTTAGCTTAAAGTTTGGGTTACTGTCTGAAACAGAGTGGGGTGTCTCGGACCCATTGTTCCCCTCTAAGATTAAAAGTCCTATTACTATTAGCAGTGGGCTGCTCTACAAGATGCTTTTCCAACACTCCGCCAGCAGGGTGGGAAAACGCTTCCTTCACTGCGCCTTGTCTGGTCTCTTTGGACTCTCTCACTCAACTCATCTGACTTCCTGAAAGCCTCTCCCTTAGTGGGAATCAGGAAAACACACTTCTACCCAAAGGGGGGAAGAATAAAATGGTTAGTTCCATTCTTTCTGAAGGAATCTGCCAGAACATATGCCACCTGTTTAAAAACCAGGCACATCACCTGTAAATACAGTTGCATAACAATATTAAGACACTAAATAAGACCTTGCAATAAATATACTGATGGCATACATTGCTAGACATAGGAACCCATAATCAGGTGACAAAATAGTAGTGCCCCACTCCGGGGTACTACAACTGTGTATACCCAGATAGCTGTGAATCACTGATAGGACCTCCTCCTTGACTTCAAAGCCCAGAATGAGCAGAATCTTTTCTCATAAAACTACATATCAATCTGCTCAGATGCTCCTGAGCAGATTGATTTGCATTTTCATGGTGACAGGTTCTCTTTAAATGCAAAGTGCAGATTCTGAACCAGACTAAAAGGTATGAGCGAATCCAAGTTGACGAAGTGGAATTCGATCCGGATTTCAGGAAAAATTATATTCGCACTGAATCCGAATTTCCTCGCGGTTCATGGTAACGAATCGCATTTTTTCCTAAAATGGCTGCCGCACGTGTTGGGACATGGAGTAAAGGACTCTGGGAACGAGGGATCACCCACAATGCCGTGCATGCAGCCAATCAGCAGCCAGCCCCTGTGATGTCACAGCCCCATAAATAGCCTCAGCCATTTTGGATTGTGCCATTTTCCAGTGTGCTTAGTGCAGGGAGAGACGTCAGCAGGCGCTAGGGACAGTGCAAGGAAAGACTTTATTGTGCTGAAAATATGATTTACAAGTTCAGGAAAAGATTAGTCAAGATGTAGGGAAAGGATAGGGAGGCATCATCTACGCTATAAAAGGAGAACAGGGTGCATTAGGAGAGCGTACAGCCTCAGTAATAGGAGCGATTCTATTACACCTTGCTGCACTAACTGGGGATCCAAACTGGTGTTATAGTGCTTCTTTTAGGTTGTTTGCACTATATGATACATCACTAATTCCAGTAAACCTTGCTTGTGATTGGGGTGCAAGTTCTGTGTGATACAGCCATTTACGGGGTGTATTAATAGGAAAGATACGTACGTCCCATTAGCCATTCTGCATTTATTTTACATTGTTTTTTTTTTTTTTGGGGGGGGTGTAAAAACAGGAAAAAAAAGGGAAAAATATATGTCATAAGTGCCGTTCAGCGGTGAATTTACATTGTACAAGAGCCATTTACTCAGTGTATTAAAAGGAAATATACGTACGTCCCATTACCCGTTCTGCGGTGAATTTTGATTGTTTTATTTCTTATTTTTGGGTGTAGAAATAGGAAAAATATACGTCTTAATTGCCGTTCTGCGGTGAATTGTGATTATTTTTTTTGGGGGGGGAGTTTATTAATCAGAAAAAATATATATATGTCTTAATTGCCGTTCATCGGTGAAGTAACATTGTACTACAGCCATTTACGTGGTGTAGAAAAAGGAAATATACATACGTCCCATTAGACGTTCTGCAGTGAGTTGTGATTGTTATATTTCTTTTTTTGGGGTGTAGAAATAGGAAAAAAAAGGAAAAAATATATGTCATAATTGGCATTCAGCGATGAAGTAACATTGTACTACAGCCATTTACGTGGTGTAGAAAAACGAAATATACGTACGTCCTATTAGCCGTTCTGCAGTAAACTGTGATTGTTATATTTCTTTCTCTGGGGTGTAGTTATAGGTAAATGAATATGTCTTAATTGACCTTTAACAAAGCTAACCCATTGGATAAGGATTAAATTACTTCACTTTACATATGAAGACTGCTGTGAGCGGGGCCCGGTGTAATAGAGTACAGTGACTGCATCGGGCCCCGCCGCGATCACAACATCAGTTGCTGGCTTCCAGCCCCTTCTCCCTCCCCACTGATACATCGCAGGCTGCACTGTGCAGCATCGTGGCCGGCGATGTATCAGTGTCAGTGCACCATTCGCTTTATAAGATGCACTCCGATTTCCCCCCACTTTTGGGAGGAAAAAAGTGCATCTTATAAAGCGAAAAATATGGTATGTCTCAATTGCCGTTCAGCGGTGAAGTAAAATTGTAATGCAGCCATTTATGTGGTGTAGAAAAAGGATATGAAGTACTTCCCATTAGCCGTTCAGCGGTGAATTGTGATTGTTATATTATTTTGGGGTGTAGAAATAGGAAAAAGAATACGTCTTAATTGCTGTTCAGCGGTAAAGTAACATTGTACTACAGCTATTTATGTGGTGTATAAAAAGGAAATATACATATGTCCTATTAGCCGTTCAGTGGTGAATTGTGATTGTTATATTTCTTTTTTGGGGGTGTACAAATAGAAAAAAAAAGAAAAAATATATGTCAGAATTTGGCATTCAGTGGTGAAGTTACATTTTACTGCATTAACGTGGTGTAGAAAAGGAAATATACGTACGTCCCATTAGCCGTTCTGCAGTGAATTATGATTGTTATATTTCTTTTTTTGGGGTGTAGTTATAGGAAATTAATTGATCTTCTGCGGTGAATTGTGATATTTTTTTTTTTTTTGGGGGGGGGGGTTTATTAATCAGAAATATATATATATATATATATATATATATATATATTCCAAATAAATATAACACAGCACTCCTTGGTTAAAAAAGTGAAAAAAAAATGTGATATTTATTCAACACATGTTGATACAGGCAACGTTTCAGCTCTCTCACAGAGCCATTATCTAGCCAAGTGATATATACTGTATATATATGTCTTAATTGCCGTTCAGCAGTGAAGTAACATTGTACTTCAGACTTTTTTTGGGGGTATTATTTTAATTTTAATTTCATTCTTTTATTATACAGTATGTCAGACAGACAGGTGACAGGCACTTCAAAGGGAATGGGCAGTGGGCGAAATGTTTCTGTCGCAGGCAGCAGAAGAAGGGAAGGTGGGGGGGGGGGGGCAGCAGGAGTCGCAGCGAGAGGCCTGAGCTTCCAGTGTCATCTAGCAAGCGGTCGTGTCTTGACCAGCAACCCAGCTGTGCTTAAATGGTTCTCGGTATTCGACTTTGTCGCCTGTCCTGAACCAGCTACTGCAAAGCCAAGATCTGGAGGAGACATCCGCAGCTTCCTCCGGTAAGCATGCAAGTAGTAATGATGAGAGGAGCGTGGGAGCAGGTGTTGCGAGCGGTCAGGCTCCTGGTCCTGAGACCGTTGAACATCAGTGACGTGCAGACCGTAGCTGATGATGATGTAGCCGATTGCACTTGGGAGCCGGGTGAAGAAGGGGCTTCCTCATCATCATCAGGAGAAGATGGTGGCAGCTTGCTCATGAGGCAGCGGCTGAGCCAGCCGGGTGGCAGTGAGTCAGCAGGGTGGCAGCAGTGGGAGGTTGGGAGCCAAACGTGCTCGGGGTAGACCACCCGCTTCGCAGGAGCTTACTGGCCCAGAAAGTAGCGGTACATGGGGTCATGGAGGCAGCAGTAGCAGGCAGTCAGCGCAGAGTGTTGGGGGGAAAATGCCATACTCGGCGGCATAGTCACCTCCTCTGGCGGCATACTCGGCCGCCAGAGGAGGTGAACATGGCCATTTGTCTAATTTTTGGGCAGAAGGTGAAGTGTGTCCATGGTGCCAATGTTGGCACCACCGCCCTGCATCAACATACCGTATCCAGCATCACCATAAAGTGACCTGGAAGAACCGTGGCTCCAATGTGGTGGTCCAGCTTGCCCAGCAACCGCTGCATCACATGTAGAACAGAAGGTGGGCTAGTCCTTGAGCCTGTCAGTGTCTGCCAAAGTGCACGGCAGCTCCGACGTGTGGAGCTGTAACTACGGTCAAGGACAATATATGTCCTTTTCGGCCCACTAGGTAAATGGGGTTCCTGCCCAGCCACACCAGCAACTTGGCCAGGTGACGCTGCTTCCACCTCCACGTTCTCACCCTGTTGGTACTACGACAACGTCCGCCTCTGCCTCCTCATCCTCCACCGTGTCCTTAGCCTCCACTGCAGGGACAATTCACAGTGCCCCTCCGATTTGTGGCTGCAACTGGCTGAGTTTGCCCTGGACAAACTTTCCTGCTTGGCCAGCAGTGTGGCATCAGAGCAGGGTGTTTAGTGCGACAGGGGCCATAGTTACCCCAAGGAGAACCTGCCTGTCCATCAAAAATGTGGAGAAACTGACCTTTGTGAAGATGAATCAGGCGTGGATCAGCCAGTATTTTAAAACACCAGTGCCTGGTGCATCAGACTCGATCATCCATTGTGCCACACCAACACTTTGACAAAAGAGACCGGTTTCTTCTGGCTACCTGCTTCAGCTACTATTCTTATGCTGCCACCCACCTGATGCCACACCTGCTGCCAGGTGCTCCTACTGCCAGCCACCATCTTCAGCTGGTACTACTATTGCCCCCCACCTCCACTCTCACTGGGTTTCCTCATGCTGCTGCCACATCACCACTCTGTGGTCTCCTCATGCTGCTGCTACATCACTACTCTGTGGTCTCCTCATGCTGCTGCCACATCACTACTCTGTGGTCTCCTCATGCTGCTGCCACATCACCACTCTGTGGTCTCCTCATGTTGCTGCCACATCACTACTCTGTGGTCTCCTCATGCTGCTGCCACATAACTACTCTGTGGTCTCCTCATGCTGCTGCCACCTCAACACTATGTCACTGGGCCACTCTGAGGTCTCCTCATGCTGCTGCCACATTACCACTCTGTGGTCTCCTCATACTGCTGCCACATCACTACTCTGTGGTCTCCTCATGCTGCTGCCACATCACTACTCTGTGGTCTCCTCATGCTGCTGCCACATCACTACTCTGTGGTCTCCTCATGCTGCTGCCACCTCAACACTATGTCACTGGGCCACTCTGAGGTCTCCTCATGCTGCTGCCACATCACTACTCTGTGGTCTCCTCATGCTGCTGCCACATCACTACTCTGTGGTCTCCTCATGCTGCTTCCACATCACTACTCTGTGGTCTCCTCATGCTGCTGCCACATCACTACTCTGTGGTCTCCTCATGCTGCTGCCACCTCAACACTATGTCACTGGGCCACCCTGTGGTCTCCTCATGCTGCTGCCACTTCACCACTCTGTGGTCTCCTCATGCTGCTGCCACTTCACCACTCTGTGGTCTCCTCATGCTGCTGCCACCTCAACACTATGTCACTGGGCCACTTTGTGGTCTCCTCATGCTGCTGCCACTTAACCACTCTGTGGTCTCCTCATGCTGTTGCCACATCACTTCTCTGTGGTCTCCTTATGCTGCTGCCACCTCCCCACTCTGTCAATAGGCCACTCTGTGGACTTCTCATGCTGTTCCCACCCTCCTCACTCCATTACTGGGCCACTATTTTGTCTTTTTGGCCTGGTTGACATCATCATTTATTTGACCCTTCTCCTGATCTGTCAGAAGGAAGGAAAAATGAGACGCACAACGGATCTTGTCTATGTATCAGCTGTAAGGCCTGCACACATATGTAGAACAGAACGTGGGCTAGTCCTTGAGCCTGTCAGTGTCTGCCAAAGTACACGGCAGCGCCACGTGTGGAGCTGTAACTATGGTCAAGGAGAATATATGTCCTTTACAGCCCACTGGATAAATGTGTTTCCTGCCCAGCCACACCAGCAACTTGGCCAGGTAACGCCGCTTCCGCCTCCATGTTCTTACCCTGCTGGTCCTGCGACAATGTCTGCCTCTGCCTCCTCATCCTCCACTGTGTCCTTAGCCTCCACTGCAGGGACAATTCACAGTGCTCCTCTAGCATACCACATGTGCAGGGCACGACGGTGTCTGTATCTGTTCTGCAGTTTTTCGGGCGAACTGAGTTACACAGGGGAGGAACTGCTCCGTGTCCTTCATCAAGAAATCAAATTCTGGCTTTCTCCTCGACAACTCAAAATCGGAACCATGGTGACCAACAACAGGAAGAACATGGTGTCGGCGCTGCATCAAGGAGGGCTGAGCCATGGGTTCTGTATGGTGTGTGTGTTCAATCTGGTTGTAAAGCGGTTCAGAAGTCTTCATTCCATCTGTAAGACATCCAGAAAATGGACAGGAAACTTGGCATGCACTTCAGCCACTCGCACACCCCAAAGCACACTCTCCTTGAGCTGCAGAGGCAGAACGGCATCCTCCAACATAGGCTGATATGCGATGTTTCCACCCATTGGAATTCCATCCTCCAGATGTTGGACAGATTATATGAACAGAGAAAGGCCATAAACGATTTCTTGATGATACAGGCGGACAGAGGTACTCCCCTGTGTAATTTCGATGTTAGCCAGTGGCAGCTTATGCGTGACACCTGCCGTTTGCTTGGGCCCTTTGAGGAGGCCACTTTATTTGTCAGTTGCCAGGACTATGGGATGAACAACGTGATTCCACTGATTCATGTCCATGAACAGATGCTGCTAAATCTGGCTGGCTAGGGGAAAGGAGACATGGCGACTACATCTCACGGCCACATGAGCCCTGTGGAGGCTGAACTAGAAGAGGAGGAGGACATTTAAGCACAAGCATTGTAGAGAAATAGGTGGTTTTTTTACACAGGTGACAGGAGAGGAGGAGCTACAGGGCAATGAGGAAGACGAGGCAGAGGAACCAGACACAGTGGCAGTATGCAGTGGAGATGGAGGCAGAGAGGCCCTCCGAGTGACTTGCGCAAATGGCCCGATGCATGCTCATCTGCTTGCATAGTGACAGCCGAATTGTCACCATATGGCAAAGGGATGACTACTGGCTCTCCAACATTATAGACCCTCGCTACCAGTCCAAAATGGGGGCCTTTTTTACACCCGCTGAGAGGGAGGACAAATAGAACTACTATCAAGACATTCTATGTAATCAGTTGGCCGCTGCCTATGTGCGCCATCGCCAATTCTCATGCAGGTCTGACCTGGGGGCCCTCTGCGCTCACGTTCCACTGCCATGGCTACTGGGAGGGGGGGGGGAGCAAGCGCAGTACCAGCACCATCAGCAGCAAAACTCTATTTGTGGCCGCAACTTGCTGAGTTTGCCCTGGACAAGCTTTCCTGCTCAGGGCAGGGTGTTTAGTGTGGCGGGGGCCATAGTTACCCCAAGGAGAATTTGCCTCTCCACCCAAACTGTGGAGAAACTGACCTTTGTGAAGATGAATCAGACGTGGGTCAGCCAGTGTCTGATGCATCAGACTAGATCATCCATTGTGCCACACTAACACTTTGACAAAAGAGACCTGTTTCTTCTGGCTATCTGCTTCAGCTACTATTCTGATGCTGCCGCCCGCCTGATGCGACACCTGCTGCCAGGTGCTCCTACTGCCAGCCACCATCTTCAGATGGTACTGCTATGGCCCCCCACCTCCACTGTCACTGGGTCTCCTCATGCTACTGCCACATCACCACTCTGTGGTCTCTTCATGCTGCTGCTACCTCAGCACTATGTCACTGGGCCACTTTATAGTCTCATCATGCTGCTGCCACTTCACCACTTTGTGGTCTCCTCATGCTGCTGCCACATAACTACTCTATAGTCTCCTCATGCTGCTGCCACTTCACCACTCTGTGGTCTCCTCATGCTGCTGCCACCTCAAAACTATGTCACTGGGCCACTTTGTGTTCTCCTCATGCTGCTGCCACTACACCACTCTGTGGTCTCCTCATGCTGTTGTCACATCACTACTCTGTGGTATCCTCATGCTGCTGCTACCTCAACACTATATCACTGGGCCACTCTGTGGTCTCCTCATGCTGCTGCCACTACACCACTCTGTGGTCTCCTCATGCTGCTGCCACTTCACCACTCTGTGCTGCTACCTCAAAACTATGTCACTGGGCCACTCTGTGGTCTCCTCATGCTGCTTCCACTTCACCACTCTGTGGTCTCCTTATGCTACTGCCACCTCAACACTATGTCACTGGGCCACTCTGTGGTCTCCTCATGCTGTTCCCACCATCCTCACTCCATGACTGGGCCACTATTTTGCCTTTTTGGCCTGGTTGACATCATCATTTATTTGACCTTTCTCCTGATCTATAAATCACTGAAAAAGGTGCACCACAATGATAAGCAACAATGCTGGCTAATCCCTCAAGCTGATGTTAAAACAAAAGCTGAGACTTTCGCCAACATATTCCAGTCAGAAACATATCGGAGCCCTTTTGCACCACCGTCAAGGTATCTCTGGGTGGCATGGGTCCTACCACTAGACTACCTATGATGTGTGAACAAGGTCCGATAGGTGCTCAGATCCAACTCACAGCCAGGCTCTCACATACCTCCATAGTAGGATCACTAATGCAATGTGAGGTAGAATAAGGCTGCAAGCCCCACCTATAACAGACCATGTGACACAGGCTACGAGGTGCAACAGAATGTTACCAGCAAAACGCAATGGCACATTCAATACATATATATGCATGTTTATATTTCCATCCACACATTATTCTGTCTTGTGTAGGATGCTTTTGTGGTGCATGTGGTCTGCGCCGACATCCTCCATTGTATGCATTTTCGCTGGGGATTGCCGTTAGCAATTGACCACATGCGGAGGAACTGCTCCCCCGGTTAGAAACACGCTACAGTGTTTGGGGTATTTAAGCAGGTCCTGCCAAATCAGTGATTTTTTTCTATATATGTATTGAATGTGCCATTGCCTTGTGCTGGTAACATTCTGTTGCACCTCGTAGCCTGTGTCACATGGTCTGTTATAGGTGGGGCTTGCAGCCTTATTCTACCTCACATTGCATTAGTGATCCTACTATGGAGGTATGTGGGAGCTTGGCTGTGAGTTGGATCTGAGCACCTATCGGACCTTGTTCACGCACCATAGGTAGTCTAGTGGTAGGACCCATGGCAACACTGAGATACGTTGACGCTGGTGCAAAAGGGCTCCGATATGTTTCTTACTGCAATATGTTTGTCAAAGTCTCAGCTTTTAACATCAGCTTGAGGGATTCGCCAGCATTGTTAGTTGTTTATCATTGTGGTGCACCTTTCTCAGTGAGTTATGTATTTTTATATTTCCATCCACACATTATTCCATCTTGTGTAGGATGCTTTTGTGGTGCATGTGGTCCGCGCCGGAATCCTCCATTGTATGCCTTTTTGCTGGGGATTGCCATTAGCAGCGGACCACATGCGGAGGAACAGCTCCCCAGGTTAGAAACATGCTTTTGTGCTCTTCGCGCTGAAACGGATGAGGTAGGTATGATTTTTAAAAAAAAATGTTACCGCTATTCAGGGAAAATCGATTCGCTACCATGTAGCACAAGGAAATTTGACTTTGCAGCCAATTGAATTTTCCCTGAAATTCGGATCATATTCCACTTCACAACACTAGTGGACCTCTTTATCGAAGGTCTCATTATTTGGGCTGTTTGTTGCAGAAGGACAAAAAAAAAAGAAAAAACGCGAAAAGTCAAATGTATTTTCTAGAAATAGTGAGTTAAAAAAACACCCCTTTCTGATGGTCGTGCCCCTTTAAATATGTCTACAAGTTTGTATTTCGCATTATTTTGGAAACTTTAATACATCTTTTATTACAGTGTGACATTTTGTAATGGATTTGCTTGACTTATTGGTTGAACTTTTTGGAACCGTTATGATACTCTCTTTGCATGTTCCAACCATTCTAACATCACTTTCTCTGCTGCTACAGTACATCATAATTTCATTCCTGTCCTGCTGCCAACTGAGATATATTGTCATACGTTCTCCGGGACTGACAGACATATCTGGAGATCACATCTAGAATAATAGAATGATTACTTTATTGCTACAAATCCCTGACCGGCTGAGTCCTCTCCTCGGTCAGCGATACATTTCAGCCCATCAGGCCTTTCCTTAATGAAATTAATACCGGCTTTTAAAGGAAATCTCTGAAACCAGGGTCCATTAAGGAACATCTGTAATATCTGCAAATGACGTCATCAATCAGCACGCTTCACAGCTTCCAAACCTAGGGCGGAATTTTTGTTACTTATTAGACCCAATTAAAGGGGATCATTTGCTTTAAAAGCTGTTCCTTGCCTCCATAGAGCCCTGTAATATTAGTAATTAAGGATATAATTATACCTTCCTCCTGTAATTGGAATATTAGCTTTGTGACCTTTAAAAGCCACAAAAACTATAAAATGTGCAAAAAAGAACATCTAAATATCTTGTTTCCGAGTTGAGTTTCCTTTCGACCACCTGCGAGAAGAGTCTTTATCCAAGGTCCAATCAAAGTCTGTGGTGACCCCTGGGCAGAATGGTTTTAGGAAATAGGAGTGTGCGGCTAAATAATGATACCATACAGTGCCAAACCGAACGGCCATAATGGTGCCATACTGTAAGGCCTCATTCACACGTCCGCACGGACATCAGCGATGTGCGATCCGCTATTTGCGGACCGCACATTGCCGGCATTATATAGAAAATGCGGAACAGAATTGCGGATGTGTGAATGGGGCCTTAGGGGTGCACCACCAATGAGGCCAGGTGAGGTCGCACCTGGTAGGGCAAGAGGGGGGCAGCGGAAGGGCCATGGGCAATGAGCACTTTCATTGTGGCAAATGGGTTAGGTTAAGAAATTGGCATTGGGGTGGAGGGATGCCGTTTCCGTTTTCGCCCCAGGCAGCAGAAAGGCTAGGTGCACCCCTGCATATAGTGAACACTTAAAAGGGTTGCTACACGCACAAAATTATTCAAAATTTTTCAACCCAGCACCTGGATCTAAATACTTTTGTAACTGGATGTAATTAAAAATGTAGTGTAGCCACTGAATTATTCAACAGAATGTGTCAGGACAGCGCCACCTGCTGTTCTTTTCCTTATTCATCTGTACATCTCATTGAGGTGGACGCACATGCTCAGTTCCATCCATTTAACTGCCACCAGCCGTATCTGCTGTTAGAAGCTGTGACCGATACATGTTGATAGCTGCAATAGAGAGGACATGTCCTCTGAGAGAGGAAATGCCCCCAGAGCTGTGATAGTTAGAGAGAGCCGCAGCAGAAAGGATACACCCCCTGAGTTCCCAGCTTAAAATAAATCTAGCAGAGCAGTTGAAGCAAAGAATGTGGAGACCTCTGAATCCATGTGAGGTACAGGTCTGGTTCTAGCTTTGATACAAAGCGATATGATGTCTGATTTTCATCTTTTACATATATCGGGATTGATCAGGTTTTTACAGGGATGAAAGTGGTTCTCTCACTTCTGCAAATGGCATTTATTATGTAGAGAAAGTTAATACAAGGCCCTTACTAATGTATTCTGATTCTCCATATTGACTCCTTTGCTGGTTGCATTCATTTTTCCATCACATTATACACAGCTTGTTTCCATGGCTATGACCACCCTACAATCCAGCATCGGTGGTCGTGCTTGCACTCTATAGGAAAAAGCACCAGTCTATGCATACTCCCGCAGTGCTGGCCACCAAGGAGGTCGGCGCCTTTTCCTACAGTGTGCAAGCACAACCACCTTTAACGCCTTCCTGTTGCAGCGATTTTCCGTTTTGGGGTTTTCGTTTTTTTACTCCGCATGAGGACTTGTTTTTAGCGTGACAAGTTGCACTTTCTAATGGCACCAATTTACTACTACTGGAAAAAATTTCCAAATGTATAATTGGAAACAAAATGCAATTCCGACACAGTTTTATGAGTTTTGTTTTTACAGCGTTCACTATGAGTAACACTGACTTGTGCTCTTCATTCTGCAGGTCAGTACAATTATGGCGATACCACATTTGTATAGTTTTTTTATGTTTTCATACTGGGAAAAAAACTTGCGTATGACATTTTGATCACTTTTTATTCAATCTTTTTGGGCAGGTGAAGTGATTAAAAAAACGGCGTATTGGCCATATTGTTTATTTTTCCGTTAAACCATTCATCATAAAGAATAATTTTTTGTAAATATTTAAATAATAGAGGAGTTTTTTGAACACGGCGAACCTATTATGTTTATTTTTTGACTATTTTTATTTTGGAGAAAGTGGGGTGATTTGAATTTTTATATTTTTTCATTTATTTTTTTACTTTTTTTTTTTTTTTTTTACTGGACTCCAACCTGCAATCATTAGATTACAGTTTGAATAGAGTAATGGAATTGTACACATTACCATAAAATCATACAAAGAAGATCGGTATGATCACGATTCATTGCTCCTGCTGGCCCCTGCTAGCCTGAATTGTAATATACACAAGCCTAGAAGCCTAGTACAGGTTCTGGCTTATTACTTTATTGGAACGCCTTCCCTGATCTGCCCGGGGGAGGCATTCCTGCCCATCAAGTGTCTGAGGGGTTAAATGTCCGCAGTTGGCATTATCACTAATTGCGGACATTGCCTTGTGAAACATTAGGCACCCGGATACTATGGCGTTCACTCTATCTATTGACTGTATATCACATCTATCTATCTATCTATCTATCTATCTATCTATCTATTTATGGATCTATCTGCTGTCTATCTATCTATCTATCTATCTATCTCATATCTATCTATCTACCTATCTATCTATCTATCTATCTATCTATCTACCTATCTCAGATCTATCTATCTATCTATCTACCTATCTATCTATCTTAGATCTATCTGTCTATCTATCTATCTATCTATCTATCTATCTACCTATCTCAGATCTTTGTGTCTCATATCTATCTAAGTCAGTCTATCTATCTATCTATCTATCTATCTATCTATCTATCTATCTATCTATCATCTACATATAACAAACATTAAAAGCACATTTTGAAAGGGTCCTTAAAGGGGTTGTCCAGACTTAGAAAAATAGTGCCTCTTTTGTCCACAGGCTGGGTATGGAATTGAAACTCAATTGAATGGAACTGATTGCAATACCAGATGCAGCCATGGACAAGAGTGGCGCTGTTTCTAAAAAATGAAACAAAACCTCTTGCAGTTCTCCTCTAAATATAGAGTAAAAAAACCTTCTCCTGCGTGAGGTCTACTCTTAATTTAACCTCAAAATGACTTAATTTTCATGCCTGTAAGGTCACGTTACATTTAATGAACCTTATCCAAAGACTTATCCCAAGACTAATGAGTGACAGTCGGAGTAGCCCGGGGGTTCACGCAACATAAAACCGCTCTTAAGGCAAGTGCTTCATGAGAGCTTTGTTTTAATATCACATTACTATCTGCTCAGCTATATTCGTCCTGACCCGGGAGCCAAGATGGGAGTATCGAATGCTGCAATATGGAAATTCCTGACTAATATACTCCCCAGTATTATTATACGAGGGCCTACATCCATCCAGCCAAACAAATAGGCTTCCCCTGCCAACTGCCTTATAAACTGGGCCGCTCACCAGGCGACCAGGCCTGCGCAACGGCTCCGGGACCCGTCTCATTTTTTTATGGACTGGGGGAAGGGGGGGCTGAGAAGTGGGACATACTGTAGATACTGAGGCACACAACGTGACATCACTGGGGTCACGGTAATATTTCAATCATTGTCATTCCTACCAATCGTCATGACAGATGAGCCGAGACCGTGGCCTGGAACGCATCTTGGAGCCGGCAAGCTGAAAAAATACCTCGTAGGGAAATATCAGGACTTGAAAAAGTATTTGCTAGAGAGGTTTTATTTTGGTCAGATGGTAGAAGCATTAGCCTGCGGTGTAGGACGGGGAGCGTTTAGTGGTTTTAAAATGAGGTGTAAAATACCCTTTCAGAATCTAATACCCCTGATGGCTAAATCAGCGATCGGTCCTGCAAGGCTTCATTAAGAAATTTTGGTGAAAAAAATATTTTTTAAAATAATAGATTGTAGCAAACAAAAAGAAGCCTTGAAAATAGCAGCGGATGTGACCGCGTGATCCTGATCCCTAGATGGGACCTCGCTGCAGGTTTCTACAGATAAACAAAACTTATCTTCAGGATACTGTATATCTTATCTATCTATCTATCTATCTTCTAATTTGAAAAAAGGGCCAGCAGCACTGCAAATGAATTCCAGTGAACAACGTTTATTCACCCAGTGTCCGGGTCAAACAGCGACGTTTCGACTGCTTATTGCAGTCTTTCTCAAGCAATAAGCAGTCGAAACGTCGCTGTTTGACCCGGACACTGGGTGAATAAACGTTGTTCACTGGAATTCATTTGGAGTGCTGCTGGCCCTTTTTTCAGTTTGCATATTGTGGACTTTGATGCCAGTTCTTAGGCCTTGATTTGCACCCGCTGCCTACAAGTGTGCTGCTACCTCTTTCTTTTACTCCTATCTATCTATCTATCTATCTATCTATCTATCTATCTATCTCATATCTATCTATCTCATATCTATCTATCTATCTATCTATCTCATATCTATCTATCTATCTATCTATCTATCTATCTCATATCATATCTATCTATCTATCTATCTATCTATCTATCTCATATCTATCTATCTATCTATCTATCTATCTATCTATCTATCTATCTATCTTGTCTAGTTTAGTGTTATTTATGTAAGCACCTAGAGACATGTTCCCTATAAAAGTTTAAAATATTATTTTTATATTACTTAGTGTCATACAATAACTTCAGTTGATTATTTCAGACAAATCTTGATGGCAGCTGTTCCATCACTGGTATATTAGGTTACTTATCAGTGAACAGCACTGAGGCGCACTGGTCTTTGTCCATTGTAGATGCTCCCTGGCCAGTGCAAGACGATGACGCCTGTGGTCAGGTACACTTGCAGATCGTCTAGCACACAGACCACGCTGATGTAAACGGTTTTAAATGGTCGGACGTGACACTTGGGTGCCTCTCACCTCCCTTACATGTGCCTGTAGTTGTGTGGCAATTATCATCCGGTTCTGCAGAGCATTGTTCACAATGAAGCGGTCATCAGTGTGGGATGTGGCCAAAGGACGTCCACTTCTATGCCTTTCTAAGACTCTTCTGAGTCTCTCTGTTGCAACCTGCTGATGACACTCTGTGACACTCTAAGCTCAGTGGCCACTTCTGTCTGAGAACATCCTGCTTGAAGCCTTGCAATGGCAAGCTACAGTACTGTTTATCAATTGTTAGGTGTCGTCTTGGCCTCATGATGTCAAAATGTGAACAGCATGATGAGGAGGACTGTGTAAATACCAATTCTAATTAAACCAGGAAATTTATTGGGTCATGCGTGGAACAAACACCTGTTGTGAACTTTGTTAGAGAACAGCAAGTTGTGCAAAATAGTTGGACATGTACATTCAAAAGTTTAGAGAAGGTCACATTATGTTTACTTGTAAAGGTTAGAGCGCATTTTAGGTTTATCCTGATATTTCACCCACAAGACAAATATCCCTAACTTTTTGTGAGTCGTGTAGGTAGATAGATACTTCACAAAGAATTTGAACAAAGACCTTAGCAATTAAAGCTTTTTAAATTACTTTATTAAATGTATCAACATTCACATACATGTATGAGAGAAACAGCACAAGCAAGGAGAACATCGATAAAGACAAGTGCCTAAGACGGGGTGGGGGATCGGCATGCATAGGGGCATAAGGAAATAAGCAAGGAACCACACCAAGCTTAAAGGGGTATTCCCATCACGCCGTTTCATACTTACCTGCTACCGGAGTGCCGTCCACTTCCTGCTTTCGGCAGGGGGCGATCCCCCAGCCCCCTCTTAGGCACTTGTCTTTATCGATGTTCTCCTTGCTTGTGTTGTTTCTCTTATACATGTATGTGAATGTTGATACATTTAATAAAGTAATTTAAAAATTTTTAATTGCTAAGGTCTTTGTCCAAATTCTTTGTGAAGTAGTTATACACAATCCTCTATCCTTCGGACCTTTCCATGTTATGCATGTCAATCTTGCTGACTCGGTACTTATTTTGGTTGCTAGATAGATAGATCTGCAATACCCCAGACCTGGGAGTATCTGCAATTGTTTATGTACGGTTATTTGTAGAGATGAGCGAATCGAAGTTAACGAAGTGAAATTAAATCCAAATTTCAGGAAAAATTTGATTCACACCGAATCCGAATTTCCTCACGCTTCATGGTAACAAATCACATTTTTTTCCTTAAATGGCTGCTGCATGTGTTAGGACAAGGAGCAAGGAACTCTGGGAACGAGGGATCACCCACAATGCCATGCAAGCAGCCAATCAGCAGCCAGCTAGCCCTGTGATGTCATAGCCCTATAAATAGCTTCAGCCATATTGGATTCAGCCATTTTCCAGTGTACTTAGTGCAGGGAGAGACGTCAGCAGGCGCTAGGGACAGTGGTAGAAAAGACTGTAAAGCTTTTATTTTGCTGTATAGAAGTTCAGGAAAAGGATAGGGAGGAATCATTTCACAGCATTTATGTAGAACAGGGTTTAGTAGGAGAGGTTAAAGCCTGGGTAATAGGAACAATCCTATTACACCTTGCTGCACTGACTGGGGACCCAAATTACCATTATACAGCTCTGTAATTCCAGCAAACCGTTATTGTTATTGGGGTGGAAGTGCTGTTTGATACAGCCATTAACAGGGTTTATTACTATGTCTTATTTGCCCTTCTGCGGTGCAGTTATATGTTTTAAAGCATTTTGTGGCTTGTATTAGTGGAAAAAAATGGCTTAATGATAGCCCTTTTTGGGGAGTTTTTGGTTGGCAAAAAAATATATATATTATTTGCCGTTCTGCGGTGCAGTTATATGTTCTAAAGCACTTTTTGGCGTGTATTAGTGGCAAAAAAAAAGTATTTGCCGTTGTGTGGTGAAGTGAGAAAATTATAGCCCTTTTGGCGTGTATTAGTGGCAAAAAATATATATTTGCCGCTCAGCGGTGCAGTTATATGTTCTAAAGCCCTTTTTGGCGTGTATTAGTGGAAAAAAGTAAGGGCCTAATTGCCATTCAGCGGTGCACTTATATGTTCTAAAGCCTTCTTTGGCGTGTATTAGTAAGAAAAAAGGGCTTATTAGCAGTTGTATGGTAAAGTGAGAAAATTACAGACTTTTTTGTGGTGTTTTATTTATTTATTTGATCTAACAGTATGTCAGACAGAGAAGTGCCAGGCCCTGCCCATGGGAGTGGCAGAGGCCTAAATGTTTCTGGTCCAAGCACAGGTCGCCGCAGAGTAAGGGGACAGGCGTGTCAGCAGGAGTCGCAGCGAGAGGCCTGAGCTCACGATATCATCTAGCGGTCGTGTCTTGACCAGCAATCCAGCGGTTCTTGAATAGTTGAGTCGGTCATCCATTTCGTCCCAAGTGACATCAGACACCCCCAGCCAAGAGTCGTTGGGTTCGTCAGACACACCCTTCGTTGGCATGGCCCGGGAGCAGGCCCTATGCTCTCATCTGTTCTCAACCTGCCTCTGTTCTTTTCTGTTCCCTCAGCCAGACAAGTATTATATGCTGTGGGCTCAGCTCCACTATACAACGAGGACGAGCTACTAGAGGACAGTCAGCAGCTACTAGCCAGCCAAGATGTGAAGGAGACATCCTCCTATTCCTCCGGTAGGTGGGCAAGTAGTGATGAGGAGAGTGGCTTGGGAGCTGGTGTTGCGAGCAGTCAGGCTCCTGACCCAGAGACTGTTGACGAGGACATCAGTGATGTGCAGACAGTACTTAATGATGATGATGTAGCTGATCACCCTTGGGAGCCGGGTGAATTAGGGGCTTCATCATCATTGGGAGAAGAGGGTGGCAGCTTGCCCATAAGGCAGCGACAGAGCCAGCAAGTCGGTAGCGTGGCCGGGAGTCAGCAGGATGGCAGCAGTGGGAGGTTGGGAGCCAAACGTGCCTGGGGTAGACTACTTGCTTTGCAGGAGCCTACCTGCCCGGAAAGTAGTGGTACAGGGGTTCACGGAAGCAGCGGCGGTAGCAGTGAGTCAGTGCGGAGTGTTGGAGGTAAAATCACCTACTCGGGGGTCTGGCTGTTTTTGTTGAGCCACCGGGGAAGGTGAAAATGGACATTTGTAGAATCTGTGGGCAGAAGGTGAAGCGTCGCCAGGATGTCAATGTTGTCACCACGTCCCTGTGTCATCATGAGCAGCGTCACCATAAAGTGGCCTGAGTGAACTGTGGCTCCAATGTGGTGGTCCAGCCTGCCGCAGCAACCGCTACATCACCCAGTGGCACGCACCCAATTTCAGGCAGTCAATGCTCCAACACCTCAGCTGAAGGGATCTGTCTGGCCTTCCCTTCATCTGCTAGTCTTGATGCTCCTGCTCCTCCTCTTACTCCTCATCAGTCATTCCGTCAGCAATCGATCACCGAAGCGATTGTCACAAGACAACGGTAAGCGTGCCCTTATCCAACGGCGCTGAAGTTAAATGTGCTCCTGGCCAAGTTACTGGTGCTGCAGTCCCTCCCTTTCCAAGTGGTGGACTCTGCACCTTTCAGAGAAGTGATGGCTTGTGCCAAGCCGAGGTGAAGAGTCCCAAGCCGTCCTTTCTTTGCCAAAAAGGTAGTACCAGCACTGCACACATATGTAGAACAGAAGGTCGGCAAGTCCTGGAGCTGTCCTTTACAGACCACTGGGTGAATGTGGTTCCTACACAGCTACACAAGCAACTTGGCCGGGTGACGCCACTTCTGCCTCCGCGTTCTCACTCCGTTGGTCCTGCGGATGCCTCTGACTCCTCATCCTCCACTGTGTCCTTAGCCTCCACTGCAGGGACAATTCACAGTGCCCTTCCAGCAGGCCATGGCGGTGTCACGCTGTTCTGCAGCTCGTTTGCCTGGGCTAACAGAGTCACACAGGGGAGGAACTGCTCCATGTCCTTCATCAAGAAATCGAATCCTGGCTTTCTCTGCGACAACTCAAAATCGGAACCATGGTGACCGACAACAGGAAGAACATGGTGTCTGTGCTGTGTCAAGGAGGGCTCATCCATGCGCCCTGCATGGCACACGTGTTCAATCTGGTTGTCAAGCGGTTCCTGAAGTCTTCCACCCATCTGCAAGACATCCTAAAAATGGCCAGGAAACTTAGCATGCACTTCAGCCACTCGTACACCACAAAGCACACCCTCCTTAAGCTGCATTGGCAGAATGGCATCCCCCAACATAGGCTTATATGCAACGTTTCCACCCATTGGAATTCCATCCTCCATATGTTGGACCAACTATACGAACAGTGAAAGGCCATAAACGATTTCTTAATGATCCAAGCGGACAGGAGAACTTCCCTATGTAACTTTGATGTCAGCCAGTGGCAGCTCATGCGTGACACCTGCCGTTTGCTCGTGCCCTTTGAGGAGGCCACGTTATTTATCAGTTGCCAGGACTACGGGATGAACAATATCATTCCACTGCTTCATGTCCTGGAACAGATGACGTGACACCTAGATCTCACGGCCACATGAGTCCTGTGGGGGCTGAACTGGAGGAGGAGGACATTGGAGCACAAGAAATGTGTAGTGAAATGGGTGGTTTTTCTACACAGATGACAGGAGAGGAGGAGCAGGAGCAGCCAGAGGAGCTACAGGACGATGAGCAAGACGAGGCAGCGGACTGAGACACAGCATGGCAGTATGCAGTAGAGATGGAGGCAGGGAGTCCCTTCAAGTCACTTGAACAAATGGTCCAATGCATGCTCACTTGCTTGTGTACTGACAGCCGAATTGTCACCATTTGGCAGAGGGATAACTTCTGGCTCTCCACCTTGTAGGACCCTCGCTACCGGTCCAAAATGGGGGCCTTTTTCACACCCACTGAGAGGGAGTACAAACTGAACTACTATAAAGACATCCTATGTAGTCAGTTGGCCGCTGACTATCTGCGCCATTTTCCATCCTTGCGCAGTTCTGACTGGGGGGGCCCTCTGCGCTCATGTTCCTCTGCCATGGCTGCTGTGGCAGGGTTGGGGGTAGGAGCAGTTCTAACTCCATCAGCAGCAACTTGAGTCTAGAGTCGCTGATGAGCAGCTTCCTTTACATGCCTAGTGAAGAAACTACTCACCAGCAGCAGTAGCAGCTAGACCTGGAGCATGACCTGAACCAGCAGGTGGTGGCATACTTGGACAGCACCCTGCCACCCCACATTGAAGATCCGCTTGACTACTGGGCAGCCAAACTGGATTTGTGGCCGCAACTGGCAGAATTTGCCCTGGAAATGCTGTCCTGCCCGGGCAAGCAGTGTGGCATCAAAGCGGGTGTTTAGTGCGGCAGGGCCATAGTTACCCCAAGAAAAACTCGCCTGTCCACCCAAAATGTGGAGATGGACAAGATGAATCAGGCATGAATCAGCCAGGATTTTTCCCCACCAATGCCTGATGCAACACACTAGATCATTGTGGTGTTTCGAAATGTCACCTTTATACAATCACGCATCTGTGAGAGAGCAGCCTCTATGCGCACTGAGGTGACTTGTTGAAGCAGACATTCTCCACTTACAGTTTATGCATCAGACACCCAGGAGTTAATCAAGTAGCTTTTTAATCCTGAGATTGTATTACAAGATGTTGCAGGGAATCCAGATGGTATAAGAATTATGCAAACAATAAACTCCTAACTAAGAAGATGGAGATTCTCCTCAGAAAGCTGAGCCCACACTAACAGCAATCCATGACTGGGAAAACAGGGAGTGGCTAGGCTGAACTAACTAGAAGCTGAAACAGAGGGGGAGTAGAAGAGAGGAGCATACCAATGCACAATTAGAGATGTCCCGAACTATTCGCCGGCGAACATCGCTTGTTCGCGTTCACTGTGGCAGGCGAACATATGCGATGTTCGGTCCGCACCCTATACGTCATGATTGAGCAAACTTTGACCCTGTACCTCATTCCAGCCAATCAGCATATCCTCCCTCCCAGACCCTTCCACCTCCTATCAAAAAGCAAGGACAGCATCCATCTTAGATTCATTCTGAAGTTGCAGTGTTAGAGCAGGGAGAGTGCTGCTGCTGCTGAATTAATAGGGAAAGCGTTAACTAGGCCAGTGTTCTGTGTCCACTCCAGTCCTCAAAGACTCATCTGCTGTAAGGACAGCGTCCTGACAGCACCCCAAAAAGCCCTTTTTAGGGCTGGTACATCAGTCTGCTTTTAATTTTTTTTTTATATATATATATATTGCAGTTGCCTGCCCGTGTGTGAGAGGCCGCAGGCCCACAGACTGTACTGTGTCATTTTTACCCTTTAATATAATTGCAGTTGCCTGCCAGTGTGTGTCAGGCCCACAGACTGTACTGTGCCCACTGCCAGTGCCCAACACTCATATTGGGTGGCACAGTACCTTGCAGATAAAAAAGTCATTAAATTTTTACCCTTTAATATAATTGCAGTTGCCTGCCAGTGTGTGTCAGGCCCACTGACTGTACTGAGCCCACTGCCCACCACTCACATAGGGTAGCACAGTACCTTGCAGATAAAAAAGTCATTAAATTTTTACCCTTTAATATAATTGCAGTTGCCTGCCAGTGTGTGTCAGGTCCCCAGACTGTACTGTGCCCACTGCCCACCACTCATATAGGGTGGCACAGTACATTGCACGGCGCAAGCGCAGTGACCTAAAATTCAAGTGAAGCGGACCGAGCATGGGTCTTTTTCCATCTCCCTGTTCCAAAAATTTATTCACTACACCGGCCTTGGCCCTGATAAGGGACAAAACAGAGATTAAACTGATAGGAATAGTACTTAGTTAACACTAGTTGCATTGGTGGCAAATTCCATTGCAAGTGCCTAAAATTAGAAGGAAGCGGACAGAGCAAGCTTTTTTCTCTATCTCCCCATGCAAGGATTCAATTCAATACACGTCCCCTGATAGGGGACTTAACAAAGATTAAAATGGTAAGAATAGTAGTTCACACCATTTGTATTGGTGGCACAGTGTATTGCACGGCGCGCTCGCAGTGCCCCAAATTGGAAGTAAGAGGACCGATCAATCATCTTTTTCCATCTCCCGGTTCCTAAAATCTATTCGATACACGTCTCCTGATAGGGGACGTAACAGGGATTAAACTGATAGGAATAGTACTACTTAACACATCACTCATATAGGGTGGCACAGTACATTGCACGGCACACGCGCAGTGCCCCAAATTGGAAGGAAGAGGACCGACCAACCTTCTTTTTCCATCCCCCGGTTCCTAAAATCTATTCCATACAACGGCCCCTCTTAGGGGTGTAAGAGGGTGCAAGGTGTTGTATTTGATAGCAGGTACGTGTCACCGAGGTTGCTGGCCTCGGTGAGGTGAGAGCCGGGTTTTTGTCTGCAGCAGCTAGTGCTGCTCTGTTAAAAAGCATGGCTGCAAAGCCGATCCGGGCCGGCTCTTACTGGGAGCAGCTAAAGAGTAGGGTGGGTGGCTGCTCCCCACGGTCCAGTCCATGTTTTGGGCTGGGTATAAAACGCAGCCAGCAGCTGTGTCTGAGGGTGTGATTATCCTGGAGCCTGCAAACAGGGCTGAGGAATTCTCTGTCCTGGAGGAAGGAGCTCAGCAAGGTGGTGTTTCCCTGCGACCTGAAGGTGGAATCGCCTGCGGCTGAGCCGACTGCTAGGTGTGAACCCGCACCTAAACCACCCAAGGTGACTGGACCCTGTGTTGGCCTGTTTTTGTTTTGCCACAGTATTTCCGTTGTGTGTGAACTGTCACCAAGAGACTGCTTTTCTTTTATGGCGTGCAAGTGTGAATAAAACACTGTTTGATGCACCATCTGGACTCCTTGTTTTGCCTCTAAACTGCACCCGCACCGCTGTCTACCAGAGCGACTCCCCACATTTGGTGTCGGATGCGGGCATGCGCAGTGAGGCTGGCGTGAACGCCGAACTTTGTTTGCTGAGCAAAAGTGTATGTCCTATATTAGGCCGGCAAAGTTGCAGCCTGTGATTTCTGGCAACATGGAGGCTGCTGTGAAGGCTCTCATAGAGGCTAACGTGCAGCAGCGGGAGACCAACCAGTTATTGCTGCAACATGTGATGGCATTACAGGCGGCAGGAGCGTCCCACCACGTCCATGATGCCCGGAAGCGGTCCGTGCGGCGATCCCAAAGATGACCCCGCAGACGACGTGGAGACATACCTAGCCGTCTTTGAGAAGGTCGCCGTGAGGGAAAAGTTACCCCGTGACCAGTGGGCCGAGGTGGTTGCTCCGTTCCTGGCAGCCGGACCCCAGCAAGTTTTTTCGATTTGGCAGATGTCCAGGCAGCTGACTACCCGACCGTGAAAGGTGAGATTCTAGCAAGACTGGGGGTGAATGTTTTGGTCCGGGCCCAGCGGGTGCATCAGTGGGAATTTAACCCGGCTGAACCCGCCAGACCACAATACTATGACCTGCTACATCAGTTGCAAAAATGGCTGCAGCCAGACATACTGACTCCCACTGCTATGCTCGACCGTCTGTTAGCAGATGTATTCTGGAGGTCTTTGCCTTACCCTCTCCAGCACTGGATCGGCCAGGTATCCCCCACCAATGCCCTTGAGATGGTCGACCTGGTGGAGCGATATGAGGCCACCAGAAACCTGCAGGGGGTTCTTTGGGAGGAGGCCAGTCAAACCCCGGAAACCTCCACCCCAGTCCCGGCGGCCGGCCAAACCCGCCCGGGATGTACCCCTTGCAGATCCCTCCCCAGTAGTCTGCTGGCGGTGTCACGAGCCTGGCCACGTAAGGGCCGACTGTCCACAGTGGGGGAACCCATGGAGACTAATTATGGGTACCGGGCTTCCCTGTATGCCCGGAGACTGTGTGCGACCGGCACCCCGAGACAATAGACAATCGACATCTGTGCCAGGTGCAAATCGGGGATAACCTGGCAGTGGCGCTGTTGGACTCAGGGAGCCTGGTAACCCTGGTAAGTGCTGCCCTGGTACAGCCCACCCAGTATACGGGCCGGAAAGTTGGTGTGGTGTGTATACACGGAGACTTAAAGGACTATCCCACGGCTGTAATGTCTCTGTCCACGGCGGTCGGCACCTGGACTTGTGAAGTGGCGATCTCCACAAAGCTGCCCTATGAACTAATAATTGGGAGAGACTTCCTGGTTTTCCGTCACTGTGGCCTGAGATGAAAGTGACTAATAGCCCTGAGACAGGGGTAACCCTAGCAGAGTGGCCTGATACCCCTGGAAGGCCAGAACCCTGGGAGCCCGAGTCTGAAGGGCCAGCGGTAGGGGTGACCACTGCTGCAGCGGTAGTGGGGAGACAACCCCACTGAGTGTAATGGTGGGAGACACGGAGGACTTGCCACCGGGGCCTGAGTTGGCAGACCTCAATGTCTCCGGGGAAAATTTTGGGACCGCACAACACCGGGACCAAACCCTAACCAGGGCCTGGGAGAATGTGCTGGAAATTGATGGTAAACCCCAGAAACCAGGGGCTGAATTAATGTTCCCACGATTTATTGTTCTGCAGGATATGTTGTATCGGGTGAACCAAATCCGAGGTGAACCTGTTGAACAGTTGGTGGTGCCCACAGCGTATCGCAAGCTTGTCATGGAGCTTGCCCACCAACATGTTCTTGGGGGACACCTGGGGTGGCAGAAAACCCAGGACCGCATACTGCAGCGGTTTTATTGGCCCAGGGTGTTCAAGGAGGTAGAGAATTATTGTAAGTCCTGTCCGACCTGTCAGATAACTAGCCCCCAGCCACATTTCCGTAGTCCTCTGGTACCTCTGCCAATTATTGAAGTACCGTTCGAGCGAATCGCTATGGATTTAATTGGGCCTGTACCAAAGTCTGCCAGGGGCCACCAACACATTCTGGTAGTTCTCGACTATGCCACTCGGTATCCGGAGGCGGTGCCTCTGCGACATACCTCAGCTAAGCTCATTGCCAAAGAGTTAATGGAGATGTTTTCCCGTGTGGGCCTGCCAAAAGAGGTTCTGACAGACCAAGGGACCCCTTTTATGTCCAAAGTAATGAGGGAACTGTGTAAATTGTTGCGTATAAAGCAGCTACGGACGTCCGTTTACCATCCGCAAACAGACGGTCTGGTTGAGAGGTTTAACCAAACTCTAAAAAATATGTTAAAGAGGGTGGTGTCTAGAGATGGGAAGGACTGGGACCTGCTTCTGCCCTATCTCATGTTCGCAGTGCGAGAGGTGCCCCAGGCCTCTACTGGGTTCTCGCCCTTCGAACTGCTTTATGGCAGACACCCTCGGGGCCTGTTGGATATCGCCAAGGAAGCATGGGAACAACAGCCTGTCCCCCACAAAAGTGTCATTGAGTATGTCACCCAGATGCAGGAACGGATAGAAAGGGTGTTGCCGCTGGTCCGGGAGCATATGGAGGCAGCACAACAAGCCCAGAGTAGGGTGTATAATCGTCAGGCTCGGGTACAGGGCTTCAATCCGGGAGATCGAGTGTTGGTTCTGGTACCCACCCTTGACAGCAAATTCCTAGCTAGGTGGCAGGGCCCCTATGAGGTGATCGAGAAGGTAGGGAAGTAAATTACAAAGTACACCAGCCAGGCGGCGCAAGCCGGAGCAGGTGTACCACGTGAATTTACTTAAGCCTTGGAAAGATAGGGACACGGCCGACGACCACAGCCCCGGCCAGGGCTTCTAGGTGAAAGTGTCCAGCCCCACAGTTCGAGGCCTGTGAAGCAGTAACCACGGTAAAATTGCAGACAGCCTGTCTTCCAAACAAGTTCAGGAAGACAGGAGTTCATCAGTCGGAACACGGATGTGTTCTCGGACCTCCCTGGCCGCACGTCTCTCATCCAACATGACATCGTCACTGAGCCTCAGGCCAAGATCCGGTTAAAACCATACCGGGTACCCGAGGCTCGGCGACGGGCCATCGCGGAGGAAGTACAGTTAATGTTGAAGCTCGATGTCATTGAGGAGTCGAAGAGTGAGTGGGCCAGTCCCATAGTCCTAATACCCAAGCCGGATGGGACGTTGCGGTTCTGCAACGATTTTCGCAAGTTAAATGAAGTGTCCAAGTTTGATGCGTATCCCATGCCCCGGGTAGACGAGCTTGTTGAGAGTTTAGGGCAAGCCCGTTATTTTTCTGTGCTAGACCTCACCAAAGGGTACTGGCAGGTACCCTTAACGGAGTCGGCTAAGGAAAAACCGCATTTGTTACCCGCAGGGCCTGTATCACTACAAGGTGTTACCCTTTGGCCTGCATGGCGCCCCGCCACTTTCCAAAGGTTAATGGACATAGTGCTGCGACCACATCGTCGGTACGCCTCGGCCTACTTAGATGATGTAGTCATCCACAGCACCGACTGGGAAAGCCATTTACCCAAGGTGCAGGCGGTAGTGGATGCCCTGAGGAAAGCCGGACTGACCGTTAACCCAAAGAAGTGCTCCATAGGGTTAGAGGAGACAAAATATCTGGGATATGTAATTGGGCGGGGAGTCATCAAACCTCAGGTAACCAAGGTAGAGGCCATTCGTAACTGGCCCTGACCGGTCACCACCAGGCAGGTAAAGTCGTTCCTGGGGATTGTAGGTTACTACATGAGGTTTGTGCCCCACTTTGCCACAATAGCAGCGCCGTTGACAGACCTGTTGAAGGGGCGAAAGTCTGGGAGGGTTAGCTGGAGTGAGAAGGCGGAGGAGGCTTTCGCCGCGTTGAAGTCGGCCCTGTGTGGGTCCCCGGTTTTGGTGACACCCGACTTCAACAAGGAGTTTGTCGTACAGACCGACGCCTCGGAGGTAGGCCTCGGTGCGGTACTGTCTCAGGAGGTCAACGGGAAGAACATCCCGTTGTCTTCCTGAGCCGTAAGCTCAATCCCGCTGAGTCCAGATATAGTATAGTGGAGAGGAGTGCCTGGCTATCAAGTGGGCACTCGAATCTCTCCGCTACTACTTGTTAGGGAGGAGGTTCCGTCTGGTGACCGACCATTCCCCCTCAAATGGATGAGTCAGGCCAAGGAGAGGAATGCTCGGGTCACCAGGTGGTTCCTATCTCTTCAGAATTTCAAATTCTCCGTGGAACACAGGGCAGGCCGCTTGCAGGGCAACGCAGATGCCCTGTCCCGCGTCCACTGCCTCACGTGTGTTCACCCCTCAGGGTTGAACAAAGGGAGGGTGTGTAAGAGGGTGCAAGGTGTTGTATTTGATAGCAGGTACGTGTCACCGAGGTTGCTGGCCTCGGTGAGGTGAGAGCCGGGTTTTTGTCTGCAGCAGCTAGTGCTGCTCTGTTAAATAGCATGGCTGCAAAGCCGATCCGGGCCGGCTCTTACTGGGAGCAGCTAAAGAGTAGGGTGGGTGGCTGCTCCCCACGGTCCAGTCCATGTTTTGGGCTGGGTATAAAACGCAGCCAGCAGCTGTGTCTGAGGGTGTGATTATCCTGGAGCCTGCAAACAGGGCTGAGGAATTCTCTGTCCTGGAGGAAGGAGCTCAGCAAGGTGGTGTTTCCCTGCGACCTGAAGGTGGAATCGCCTGCGGCTGAGCCGACTGCTAGGTGTGAACCCGCACCTAAACCACCCAAGGTGACTGGACCCTGTGTTGGCCTGTTTTTGTTTTGCCACAGTATTTCCGTTGTGTGTGAACTGTCACCAAGAGACTGCTTTTCTTTTATGGCGTGCAAGTGTGAATAAAACACTGTTTGATGCACCATCTGGACTCTTTGTTTTGCCTCTAAACTGCACCCGCACCGCTGTCTACCAGAGCGACTCCCCACAGGGGACAAAACAGAGATTAAACTGGTAACAACAGATTTTTTTAATTTAAAAAAAGAGGACAGCCTCTGCAGAGCTGTGTATTTTTTGGCCGCATTACTGAACGCTCATGCACAATGGCTGTAGGCTCATGCGTCCTTTTGCGGAGGTGACAAACCTGGTTAGTCAAACCCAAGGCAAAATCGTCGACCTTATCCCATATGCGTTTTTCTGGAGCATGCCCTGCGAAGAGTGCTGGATCAGGCCGTAGATGAGCATGAAAAGGAAGAGTTGTGGTCACCATCACCACCAAGAGCAGCCTTGTCGTCGCCGATTGCTGGACCTGCGGCAACGCAGAGAGAGGAGTCTGAAGAAGAGGAGTCAGAGGAGGAAGGTGGCTTTGAGGAGGTGGAAGACCAACCACAGCAGGCGTTCCAGGTGGCTTGTTGTCACCTTTCGGGGACCCTTGGTGTTGTACGTGGCTGGGTGGAGGAAGAGACCTTCAATAACATCAGTGAGGACAAGGAACGGGACATGGCTAGTTTGTTATCCAACCTTGTGCAAATGGGGAGTTTGCGGTTGTGCAAATGGACTGTTTGTGGTTGTATGCGGTGCGTTAAAAGGGGAGTTTGGTCTGTCACTGTAAAGCGGGCGTAACCCTTACACTACCCGATCGATACAACATCATACCTGATCATATACACACTGGATGTTTTAAAGCACGTTATTCCAAACAATTTAGGAATGTTAGGTGATTTATGCCCTTTATGGATTAAAACCCGACTCTGCGTCAACTATGTAATTTTCCATGGGAGTTTTGCCATGGATCTCCCTCCGGCATGCCACAGTCCAGGTGTTAGTCCCCTTGAAACAACTTTTCCATCACTATTGTGGCCAGAAAGAGTCCCTGTGGGTTTTAAAAGTTGCCTGCCTATTGAAGTCTATGGCGGTTCGCCCGGTTCGCCCGTTCGGGAACATTTGCGGAAATTCGCGTTCACCGTTCTCGAACGGAAAATATTATGTTCGCGACATCTCTATACACAATGCAAGATACTGAAACAGAACAATCATCCATGGTGCCACACCAACACTTTGACAAAGGAGACCGGTTTCTTCTGCCTACCTGCCTCATCTACTATTCTGATTCTGCCACCCGCCTGATACCATGCAACTGATGCCACACATCTGATCCTTCTTTCACACACCATCTTCAGCTGGTACTGGTATTGCCACCCACCTCCCCACTCTGTCACCAGGCCACTCTGGGATCTCCTGATGCTGCTGCCACCTCCACACTATGTCAACTTGCCACTCTGTGGTCTCCTGATGCTGCTGCTACCTCAATACTATTTCACCTTGCCACTCTGTGGCCTCTTGATGCTGCTGCTGCCACCTTCACACTTTGTCATTGTGCCACTCTGTGGTCTCCTCATGCTGCTGCTGCTGCCACCTCCACACTGTCAGTGTGCCACCCTGTGGCCTCCTCCTGATGCTGCTGCCACCTCCACACTCTGTCATTGTGCCACTCTGTAGCCTTCTGATGCTGCCGCCACCTCCACACTTTGTCATTGTGCCACTCTGTGGCCTCCTGATGCTGCTGCTGCCGCCACCCTCACACTTTGTCGCTGTGCCACGCTGTAGCCTCCTGATGCTGCTGCCACCTACACACTGTCATTGTGCCACACTGTGGCCTCCTTCTGATGCTGATGTTGCCGCCACCTCCATGCTCTGTCATTGTGCCACTCTGTGGCATCCTCATGCTGCCACCTCCACACTCTGTCATTGTGCCACCCTGTGGCCTCCTCTTGATGCTGTTGCTGCTGCCACCTCCACACTCTGTCATTGTGCCACCCTTTTGTCTCCTCATGCTGCTGCTGCCACCTCCACACTGTCATTGTTCCACTCTGTAGCCTACTGATGATGCTGATGCCACCTCTACACTCTGTTATTGTGCCACCCTGTGGCTTCCTCCTGATGCTGCTGCTGCCACCTCCACACTCCCCCGATGCTGCTGCTGCAGCCACCTAAACTCTCTCTCATTGTACCACTCTATAGCCTCCCGATGCTGCTGCTGCCACCTCCACACTGTCATTGTGCCACTCTGTGGCCTCCCCCTGATGCTGCTGCCTCCACCTGCACACTCTTTCATTGTGCCACTCTGTGGCCTCCTGGTGCTGCTGACACCTCCACACTGTCATTGTGCCACCCTGTGGCCTCCTCCTGATGCTGCTGCCACCTCCATACTCTGTCATTGTGCCACTTTGTGGCCTCCTGATGCTGCTGCCACCTCCACACTCTGTCATTGTGCCACCCTGTGGCCTCTTCCTGATGCTGTTGCCGTCACCTCCACACTCTGTCATTGTGTCATACGGTGGCCTCCTGATGATGCTGTCATCTCCATACTTTGTCATTATGCCACCCTGTGGCCTCCTCCTGATGGTGCTGCTGTTGCCACCTCCACACTCTGTCATTGATCCATTCTGTGGCCTCCTGATGCTGCTGCCACCTCCACACTCTGTTATTGTGCCACCCTGTGGCCTCTTCCTGATGTTGATGCCCTCACCTCTACACTGTTATTGTGCCACTCTGTGGCCTCCTCCTGATACTGCTGCTGCCTCCACCTGCATGCTCTATCATTGTGCCACTCTGTGGCCTCCTGATGCTGCTGCTGCCACCTTCACACTGTCATTGTGCCACTCTGTGGCCTCCTTCTGATGCTGCTGCCGCCACCTCCACATTCTGTCATTGTTCCACTCTGTGGCCTCCTGATGCTGCTGCCATCTCCACACTGTCATTGTGCCACTCTGTGGCTTTTTCTTGATACTGCTGCTGCCGCCACCTGCACACTCTGTCATTGTGCCACTCTGTGGCCTCCTGATCCTGATGCTGCCACCTCCACACTGTCATTGTGCCACCTTGTTGCCTCCTCCTGATGCTGCTGCCACTTTCACACTGTCATTGTGCCACTCTGTGGCCTCCTGATGCTGCTTCCACCTCCACACTGTCATTGTGCCACCCTGTGGCCTCTTCCTGATGGCAGAGATCTCTGTACTGACCCCTGATATATTTATACATAGTAATTAGATCTCCCTTCAGTCGTCTTTTTTCTAAAGTGAATAACCCTAATTTTGATAATCTTTCAGGGTACTGTAGTTGCCCCATTCCAGTTATTACTTTAGTTGCCCTCCTCTGAACCCTCTCCAGCTCTGCTATGTCTGCCTTGTTCACAGGAGCCCAGAATGGTACACAGTACTCCATGTGTGGTCTGACTAGCGATTTGAGAATTAATACTATTGGTGAAATTTTTAGGAGGACTGTCACTGTGGGGGGTACCCTGGCACAGTATCAGCTTAGCACAATGGGAGCAGTTATTTTTAGGGCAATAATTATGTGTGCCAATAATTATTGAAAGGGGCGCTATCTGCATGGTAATTGTGTCTTCAGGGGGATTATCTGTTCCTACAGTGTAGTATTGGAGAGCACAGCAGGGACAGTATTGGGGATGGCAAGATGGGGTGTTCAGAAGGTGGGAGAATGATAGAAAAAGTAGGAAACTAAGATGCCTGTGTGCCAAACTTTGCAGAGACAATAGATGACTGAAAGAAATTATCATCTCTGTTTTGGATCCACTCCTGTTTTTTTTTTTGTTTTAGCAATACTGATTAATTACTGACCAAATGCTGACCGAGTGAAGGTGTATGCTCCACAGACAGGATCCATTTTTTTGGGGTTATTGTTCTGACGGATCAGATGAAGGGCAAAATAATCATTGACGTCAACACAAACTTACTGCTGACACCCACTCCACTCTGTTGGGGGAGCTCTACTTGTATAAGCGTTTAATAGAACAGGTTCTGTAGACATCTATGTGGAATCAGCTGACGGTGTGTGAAAAAGTAGTTCGCTTCTTCTTGACACTAACATTTACCTGTAAGGCTGAGTTCACACTTGAGTTATTTGGTCAGTTTTGGCCCCGTAACTGCCCAGATAAGTGAAGTGTGCCGTGATTCTAAGAGCAACGCCTGTCATCTATGTCATACTGACTCACAGTATTGTTTTACTACCACAGCAGACTCTCCATGCATGTTACTGAAAGGCACAGTGTTCTACACCACTATAAAGGCTCTCTGCAGTCAGGAAATTTTTTCAGAAAATTCGGCGAATCGGCCGAATTGAATTTTTGAGAAATTCGCTCATCTCTAGTTATATGTATTGTTATGCAATGTTCCTGTCGTACTTCCAGCTAGAAGAGGTAAGGTTGACAATGGTTGGAAGCAGGGGTGCACCACCAATGAGGCAAGGTGAGAAGATTGCTTTAGGTGGAACAAGGTAGGTAGGAACAAGTGGAGGCAGCAGTAAGGCCGTGGGCAATGAGCATTTCCATTGTGGAATCTCTCATCTCTGTATATTCAACTGTATCGCCATCCTCAGTTGAATGCTGCAGTCGGGGCATGTGACTGATCCCTCCGTGCCCTGCTGTTTCCTCTGATATGCATCAGGCCTAGTGCATGTAGCCTATCAGAGGCTGGCACAAGCGGCGCGATGATGCCTGTGTCCTGCACCTCATCCTGACAGCTGAATGGGGGTAAGCATTTGAGTTTGCTATTTATTCCTTTGCAGCATGCTTTTAAGCCACTATGGGAGTAGTTCATTATTTATAACTGGGGGTAAGCTATGGGGACATTGGAGTCGCTAAATAGGGGCATTTTTGTACTGGCACACATTATAGGGGGGACTATGGGGATAGTTGCAGCGTCCACACATGCGTCTGGGATTGTGTTTAAGTAAATTTGTTGTGACGCCAGTTGCATTTCAGCAACGAGGGACAGAATCCCCCTAAGTAGATGGTGTTGGTGGTAGTTGGTACCCAATGTAGGAATGCCATAGTGGTGTAAGGGTAGCCTATAATGTCCCTTTAGATATGGCTGTGCACGTGTCACGGTGCTCCTACCTAGATATCCTGGAACACCAGGCGTTGCCGGACGAAGTAGAGCAAATAGGGTGAATAGGTGGTCGAAAGGATGATGAAAGAAATTGAGTCTAGACTTGTGTTGAAGTTGGTAACAGCTTTACTTGAATAAACTTGCATCAGAAAACAATCTTCCAACCATGTCTTGGTTACCAGCAGGTTTTGGCAGGAAATCTGGCAGGAAAACACGCTCGGCCTTGCTACATCTGTTGCTCACCTTCAAAAAAATTGAAATACAAGTTCTATTCTATGTAGGATAGCTCTGCCATAAGTGCCGCTATCTGCTTGTAAACCAGGTACATTACACTTAAACATCATAAAGTAAGAAATACAATTACACATTATGCAGGACCTGGAAATAAATACACATGATGACATTACATCAACCATAAAAAATAGTACGGGGGTTTAAAAGGTGGCAATGCACCTCTGGGGCGTTACATATTGATTCTCCTGAGGGCACTAAGAGGGGATATTTTTCGTACTGGCACACATTAAAAGGGGGAATTATTACTACTGGGGTGGGGGCATTATGGTGGGCTTTATTACCACTGGCGCACTATGGGGAACATTATTACTAGTATTGGCACTATGGAGGCATTATTACTTCAGGGGCTTATTGGGGAACATTTTTACTATTGGCAAAAAAAGACATCTGTCCGTCCAGTTCGGCCGGTCATCCTGCTAGTTGATCCAGAGGAAGGCAAAAAAAAAAAAAAAACCTGTGAGGTAGAAGCCAATTTTCCCCACTTAAAGGGAATGAAAAATTCCTTCCTGACTCCAATCAGGCAATCAGAATAACTCCCTGGATCAACGACCCCTCTCTAGTAGCTATAGCCTGTAATATTATTACACTCCAGAAATACATCCAGGCCCCTCTTGAATTCCTTTATTGTACTCACCATCACCACCTCCTCAGGCAGAGAGTTCCATAGTCTCACTGCTCTTACAGTGAAGAACCCTTTTCTATGTTTGTGTACAAACCTTCTTTCCTCTAGACGCAGAGGATGTCCCCTCATCACAGTCACAGTCCTGGGGATAAATAGATGATGGGACAGATCTCTGTACTGACCCCTGATATATTTATACATAGTTATTGGATCTCCCCTCAGTCTTCTTTTTTCTAAAGTAAATAACCCTAATTTTGACAATCTTTCAGGGTACTGTAGTTGCCCCATTCCAATTATTACTTTAGTTGCCCTCCTCTAAACCCTCTCCAGCTCTGCTATGTCAGCTTGTTCACAGGAGCCCAGAACTGTACACAGTACTCCATGTGTGGTCTGACTAGCGATTTGAGAATTAATACTATTGGTGGAATATTTAGGAGGACTATTCCTGTGGGGGGTACCCTGGCACAGTATCAGCTTAACGCAATGGGAGCAGTTATTTTTAGGGCAATAATTATTGAAAGGGGCGCTATCTGCATGGTAATTGTGTCTTCAGGGGGATTATCTGTTCCTACAGTGTAGGATTGGGGAGCACAGCAGGCACAGTATTGGGGATGGCAAGATGGTGTGTTCAGAAGGTGGGAGAATGATAGAAAAAGTAGGAAACTAAGATGCCTGTGTGCCAAACTCTGCAGAGACAATAGATGACTGAAAGAAATCCTCATGGCCGTTGGCTCTGAATGGTGAAGATCAAGAGATAGAACATCTACATCAGAGGGGACATCATCACTGGATGAAAGAGTCATATAGCACTGCATGTAATGTTTCCCAAGTATGTCTTTAACAGTAGGGCTGGAGTGATGGTATAAGGTTGAACATTTGGCATGGGGATGCCGTTTCAATTTTTGCTTCAGGCAGTAAAAAGGCTAGGTGCAACCCTGGTTGGCAGGGACATGGCTAACCATCCTGTTCCTTCCTTCTTGGTAGGAATGTGCTGGCCATACTTTCTGCCAGGAGGGGGAGTCCCTGGTAGTATTGTGAAGATAGTAGGCACATGCTTGAGCTCCTGCTCTAAGGGACTAAATGAAATTCTCCTCTGAGACCATCACTCCAGAGAGATCATTGGAATCAAGAACATTGCTTCCAAGAAGTTTCAGAAGTCTAGACAGCGGAGTGATCAGCAAAACCAATGCTTAAGGCTAGTTTAACATCTGCAGCACCAATTCTTGCAGGCTGTTCTGCTGGAATTCTCTATATCCGGCACTGCCAGATGCAATCGGAGTACCCGCCGGCCACATTACCTATAATGCAGCAGAGGTCCAGTCGCAATCCGGTAAAAATGCTGAGAATTGGCTGGACAGAAACTGCTGTCAGTAGCGGTTTTTGTACAACCAATTCCTGGCATTCTATGTTGGAAGGCTGTAGCGGACATGTGAAAGTAGCCATACAGAAGCTGCTGACGGTGAGGGAAAACAGGTCAGACACCCAACACATAAAACAATTACCTATTATCATATGAGTAAGGACTTTTAACCGAAACGCGTCAGCCTGCTAGTTACTGACGTTACTGTGCGTTTTTTTATTTTTGATAAGCAATACAGAAGATCTGTGATATTTACTTGCTGGGTCCAGTCTTTTTTTGCTGGGATTATCCTGGGTGTGAACTCACTGTGGATCCATGCTGGTGTGTGCTGCTTGCCATCTGTGAGCTGGATTTTATTCTCGTCACATCCAGGCTCGGACTCGACCCCTGGGGAGGCGGGGGATTCCTCGGTAGGCCCTCAGTCTCCTAAGCTGAAAATAAGATGGAGGAGTAATTGTTTCTCTTGTTTCTGAGGAGAGATAATTATTGTACCAAAAGGTGGCAGTATTGCACAGTGATGCAGCCTCCTACTGGTGTTCATTGTACAGGAGGTCCCGCAGTATCTTCTAAACTTCCCGGGCTGCTAGCAGTGACCTCCCTGCTGTCAGAAAACTGTGGTTGCTGGAGAGAAGGACTCCTCTGCGGTGCTGGGCTGATTCTGAGGTGTGTGACAGTAGTGAGCTGTAGGAGACTGTAAGGGGGAAATAGGGGATTTGCTTATTGTAGACTCAGATCTGTGTATGTGTGTTGCTCTCTGAAGAGTTCAGAGTGGCATTGGGGGGACTCTGCCCTAGGTCCCCCCAATGCCTCTGCTTTAGCCTCCCCCCCCCCCCCATAAATGCCCCAGCTCCAGATGCCCCCTAATGTCCCCACTCTAAATGCACCACTAAAATTGCCTCTTCTCCAGTTTCCCCTGCTCCAGGATCCCCACTATTAACCTGCCTCAGGTGACCCTAATGCCTCTGCTTCAGTTATGACCCTCTGTTTGTGCCCTTTGCTCACTTTGCTCCTCTAGCACCTTTGCTTGGGCTTTGTTAAAGGTTGTGACCTGCAAAGGGGGTTGGGGTTATGCCCAAAAAATAGTGCACAGTGCGTCATACTCTCCAGTATTGAAACGTATAGTTTACATGACGGTAGTAATGATATACCGTATTTACAGGCATCACTGCAGCCATGTAATGAGATACTGGTGGTGGAGTGGTGCAGGATTCAAAGGGGTTGTCCAGGTTTTCAAGTTATCCTCTCCACACCATATGGCATAACTATATGAATAGTGGGGTCCGATTCTGCGACCTCTACTGATCCCAGGAACAGATCCTGTTCCCCCTTTTTATGCTGCTTCATTCATTCTCTTTGGGACCACTGGAAATAGCCAGCACTGTACTCTGCCATCTCCAGCCACGCCATAGAGAATGGATTGAGAGGCAGGGCATATGCTCGAACTGCCACTCAATGAAGAAGGGGGATCAGCGGGGGCTCTAGCATTCAGAACCCCACAGATCACTTTGTTATCCCAGATCCTATAGACACAGGATAACTAGAAAAGTGGGCACAGGCCTTTTAACAGGCAAGCATTTCTATTTTAGTTTGACACATATTTTGGGCCAGATTTTTTATTTTTATTTTAAAGAAAACCTTTAAGGATAGAGAATGTGAAAAGGTCCAACAGCTATGACACGACAGGTAATAAGTGTTTGATTAGTGGAGGTCTGACTGCTGGGACCTCCATGATCAAGGAAACGTGGTCTTAAGACCCTTGTGTACATAGATTGGCAGAAATGTAATTGAATGTCTCAAAACCCCTTTTTCATGATCAGTGGGTGTTCCAGCAGTCAGACCCCAGCAATCTGATATTTATCACCTATCCTGTAGATACTGTAGGCCATAGGTCATTATTAGGGATGAGCAAATCAACTTCGGATGAAACATCTGAAGTCGATTCGCATAAAACTTCGTGATACCTTGGAACCAAACCCAAGTTGAGGAAATGTTTTTTTACAGTACAAATTAATTTATGAAGTTATTATGCGAAGTCTCGCGAGACTTCGCAAAGCAATAACTTCGGCTCATCGGAGCCAATACATTCTAATACTGTACGGAGCTCCTGCTCCGTACAGTATTAGAGCCAGGTTTTTGCTCATCTCTAGTCATTATGGTAGGACAACCCTTTTAAATATACTGTAGATTATGTGCAATTTGAGGAGATTACTATTTGGCATATTTCATGCCAGACATTTATGCTTAAAGGGGTTAAAGGAGTTTTCTCACTTCAGTAAATTGAATTTATCATGCAGTTAATACAAAGCACTTCCCACTTTTTTCTGTGAACTACCCCTGTACTGAATATCTGACAGGGAAAATCTATTCATTAAATCCATCTGTCAGATTCTAGGGGGACAAATTTTTTTTTGGCGGTCAAGTACCTCTGCGGCCTGCAGTGCATACCTGGCAGTAAAAATAATTCAACCAGTTTTACAGAACCAGTAAACACTGTTGTTACATTGTCGGTTGACAAATTCCCATTTTTTGTGCTAGAAAGTATATCTTTTGGCCTGAGCTGCATTTCTGACAGTCCAATAAAACATTTTTGGTTTAAAAAAGCACACTTTTTGTGCTAGATAGTACGTTTGCAGCCTGCGCTGCATTTCTGACAGTCCAATAAAACTGTTAAATACTGCTGTTATATTGTTGTTTGGGGGAAAAAAAAATGTGCTAGATAGTACATTTGTGGCCTGCACTGCATTTCTGACAGTCCAATAAAACCGTTAAATACTGCATTTACATTTTTGGTTAAAAAAAGCACACTTTTTGTGCTAGATAGTACATTTGCAGCCTGCGCTGCATTTCTGACAGTCCAATAAAACTGTTAAATACTGCTGTTATATTGTTGTTTGAAAAAATAAACTTTTTGTGCTAGATAGTACATTTGTGGTCTGCGCTGCATTTCTGACAGTCCAATAAACCCGTTAAATACTGCATTTACATTTTTGGTTTAAAAAAGCACACTTTTTGTGCTAGATAGTACATTTGCAGCCTGTGCTGCATTTCTGACAGTTCAATAAAACCATAAATACTGCATTTACATTGAGGGTAAAAAAAAAACACACTTTTTGTGCTAGATAGTACATTTGTGGCCTGCGATGTATTTCTGACAGTCTAATAAAACCATTAAATACTGCATTTACATTGTTGGTAGAAAAAAACCCACTTTTTGTGCTAGATAGTACATTTGTGGCCTGCGATGTATTTCTGACAGTCCAATTAAACCTTTAAATACTGCTGTTATATTGTTGTTTGAAAAAAACACACTTTTTGTGCTAAATAGTACATTTGCAGCCTGCACTGCATTTCTGAGGGTGAAATGTAATCAGTAAATCCAGTTCTTAGAGTGTGGCGGGGCATTTCCACGGTTATCAGACCAGTCATTCACAAGTGGATTGGAGGGTGTGTTCCTGCTGTACTGCTTACCTGACAGGGAAATATATTCTGTAAATTCGGCAGCGTTTAGATTGTTGGGTGATCTATGCCCCTTTTTTCTTTCACACTACCCCTGCACTGCATACCTGACTGGGAAATATATTCTGAAAATTCAGCGGCGTTTAGATTGTTGGGTGCTGTAGTTATATGCTGCAAAATCTCCATGATGTCTCCATGATAAATCTGCAGCGTGGGGGCCCCGTGTGGCTTCTACACACTTTCAAAATATTCCTTCAGCGGGCGAATAGATGCCGGATGACGGGGACACTCAATGACCCCTTTTTTCTTTCACACTACCCCTGCCCTGCATACCTGACTGGGAAATATATTCTGTAAATTCAGCGCCGTTTACATTGTTGGGTGATCTATACCCCTTACGAGTGCATGCTGGTAGACACACTGCTGATGGCATTCCCACCTGACACCGGGGGCCTCAGTGGAAGGCAGAGGAGGAGGAAGAAGTCGCCAACGCAGCTCGGGCACTGCTAGCACCTCAGAAGGCAGGGTTAGCATGGCCGAAATGTGAAAAAGTTTTGTCAGCATGCCACAAGAACCAGCACCACCAGCTGATATGGAACGTCTTAGCAGGAGGCAGCATTTCAGCAACATGGTGGAACAGTATGTGTGCACACGCCTACACGTACTGACTGATGGGTCTGCCCCATTCAACTTCTGGGTCTCCAAATTGGGCACATGGCCAGAGCTTGCCCTTTACGCCTTGGAGGTGCTGTCCTGCCCTGCAGCCAGTGTATTGTCTGAACGTGTGTTTAGCATGGCAGGGGGCGTTATAACAGACAAGCGCATTCATTAAAATGAACCAGGCTTGGATCCCACAAGACTTGTCCGTACCTTGTGCAGAATAGACATGTATACCGGCCTCACCCAGCCTTTGTTATACTCCAGCGCACTTTCTCTTTGTTTTCTTTTTTATATTTAACAATGTTTTGGGGTCTACCCAAATTAAAAAAATTTAAAGTGAAAAACAAAAAACACTGTTGTTGGCGACTACCTCCTCCACCACCGCTTCCACCTACACCGCCACGTCCACCGCCTCCTCAACCTCCTACTTCATATGGACCTCCTTCTTCTAGTTCAGGATTATTTTTAATTTTTATTTATTTAATTTTAAGCCATTTCCCTATCCACATTTGTTTGCAGGGCACTTGTCATGCTCTTACCCACATTTTACTGCCTTTTGCAGTCCTCTAGCCCTATCCATGACTCTTTTAGAGCCATTTTAGTGCCCAAAAGTTTGGATCGGATTAACAACACCTATCAGAGGCGCATTTTTCGGCAATGCACCCGCCTCTGATCCGGGCGTCAAATGTGACGCCCGTGTGAAAGAGGCCTTAGGCATAAATGTCTTGGTGCGTTCATTGGATGTTTCCTATGTGTGATTGGTGTGTGCTATATATGATCTATGCATCAGTGGTGTATGTGCAGTATGTGACATATGCATCAGTGGCATGTGAGCCATGTATAGGTGTCTAGTGTGCCACATGTGTCCAATGAGTGATTGGTGAGCGCTGCATGTGTCTTGTTTCTGACTGATTTAAGTACAGGATCTCCATATATGTGTAAATTCTGCCACATGTATGTTTGTGCATGTTGCTGTGAATGTCTGCCACACACCTTTAATATTTCTATTATCACTGCTCATGAACACGACCGTTGGATGTTTTGCAATCTGCAAATTGCTGATCCGCAAAACATGGATACGGGGTGTGTGCATTCCACATCATGCGAAACAGAACAGCCGGCCTCTAATAGAACTGTCCTGTCCTTGTCTGTAATGCCGACAATAATAGGACATGTTCTATCATTTTGCAGAACGGCCATGCGGACATACAGACACCGAATGCACACAGAGTCATTTTTTATTTTTTTTGCAGCCCCATTGAAGTGAAGTGAACGGTACAGACATGGAAAAAAAATAAGTTAGTGTTCAGGAGCCCTAAGGTGGGCCCCCAGAATCAGTTACACTGGTGGGCCCTAAATACCCCGGTCCGATCCTGGGCACATCACATACTAGCTTCAAGCCTGAACCTCTCAGTGGACACCTATCTCCTCAAGTGCCTGCAAGTGTCATTAAATTGCCATCCAACCAGCCACCATACCCCCTCATCTGGTGCCAGGACCTGGACTTTTTGCTTAATACTGCTGGATGTGCCACAAGTTATATTTTGAAAAAGAGAAACTTTTATGTGTTTACTTCTGGCCTGATACTTCAAACCACCTTTCCACTGCACCGATCTGTCTCATTTCCGTTATGCAGGAGAGGACTCCCCTCCATAACGGAAACGGGAAGGATTCGTTATGCAGAATGAATAACGGAATGCCTTTAAAGGCATTCCATCAAAGAATTGCGTTAAGGTCTGTGGTAATGGAATCCATAACGCATTTCAGCTTTTACCACCAAACAAAGAGTGAACGAATGTTAAAATTTGAAATTCGCTCATCTCTAGTATGAGCAGCACAGCGGTCAAGTAAGTGCGGTGTGCCAGCGGCTGAAGAGGCCATCCACCAACCAAAAAGACAAAACGGAAAATTCCACGGCACTCCCAAAATAAGTAAACTAAAAAGAATGTTCTTTAATCACCAGACAGTGACGTTTTAGTCCTCTGTCTGGTGATTAAAGATCATCCTTTTTCATTTACTTATTTTGGGAGTGTCGGGGAATTTTTTCCTTTTTGTCTTTTTAGATAGATAGACATAATAGATAGATAATCTGGGAAGATTTACATTGAGAATTGTTTGGAATGGGGTTTTGATACTGTTGGGTGTACTACAAGTTCCATTTTGCACTTCAGTAATGAGAGACATTTATCTTCTACAAAAACATATGAGATAGATATAGATGGAGAAATATACAGATGCTGGATAGATGGATAGATAGATAGATAGATAGATAGATGGATAGATAGATAGATAGATAGATAGACAGACAGATAGATATTTTTGATGCTGTGATAAGTACAGATTCATCTGAATTCCAGGTTTCCTGTTTTATTTTCAGGCTCATTTGACATGTCACTCCCATGACGGGTGCCCTGTTGCTGGACACGCTAAGAAAGTGGACGGTCTACTGTAAGCGATTACTTTCATGTGTCATCCGCCATCTTCATTACAGACGTAACACAGAGCCTGTGCTGAACCCCGAGACCAAGTGTCTCATTCTATTGAAATCGGAAGGCTGACCTGAAGGATAGGAGACGTGTGCTGCTCATGACACAGATGAGAGACGCTTCATCCATAGATGTGGTAACATGAGGACACGTCAGTTCAGGCCAAGTTCAGGGATAATTGTCTTCTGGAAATGAAGAAAGCAGAGCTCGATCTTGAGGGGGTTTCCATTTATTTATAATTAATGATATTCTATGTATACATTAGACAAGAAGCACATGTCTCGCTCAACTGCATGAAGATGAAGCCAAATTATGGTCTTGAAGGGGATCTCCGCTTTGCTCAATCCATTTTTGTTAGAAGGATCCCTAGACGATAAGCAGATTACAAAATGTCCCCTTAGTGCAGCCCCCAGTGAGTAAGCATTACACTTCACCCTTTCAAATCAATGGGTAGTCTGTGTAATGTAGGACAGTCACAGGACAGGTCCTCCAGAACAAGAAATGCTCTTTGTAACTTTGGATCTTCCTGAACACACAGATACCTAGCAGAGTACAGACTGGGTTTTTTAAGCTCCACAATCCCTTTAAGGACCCGAAGGTCTCATAACTTTCTATTCTCAAAGTGACCTAGTTATTGTTATATACAGTATCTATACCTACTGTATGACCTAGTTATGTAAGGGCTTGACTTTTGAGGGACAAGCTGTCCTCTCTTGTTGGGACCTTGTGTGAGGAAACCAAAGCAATGTATTTTACATACATATATTGTATTAAAGTGGTTATATTCCTACAGATAAAAGCAATGTTATAGTAGTTATATTCTGATACATAGAAGCAGTATTATAGTAGTTATATTCTTGTACATAGTAGCAGTATTATAATAGTTATATTCTTGTACATAGAAGGCAGTATTATAGTAGTTGTATTCTTGTACATAAGAGACAGTATTGTAGTAGTTAGTTATATTCTTGTACAAAGGAGCAGTATTATAGTAGTTGTATTCTTGTACTTTTGAACAGTATTATAGTAGTTATATTCTTGTATAAAGGAGGCAGTATTATAGTAGTTATATTCTTGTATATAGGAGGCAGTATTATAGTAGTTATATTCTTGTACATAGGGGCAGTATTATAGTAGTTATATTCTTGTACATAGGAGGCAATTTTTTATTAGTATAAACAAACATAACAATACATTCAATCAAAATGAACGTAAACAATAGTCATTTACCAGAAATCATACATGTTCAACTATAAAATAATATTGATAATAGTAACCTAACAATAGTCCATCGCTGTCATAGGGAAAGTAAATAAATCAGTAATAAACACAATTGCATTATGAAGATAAGCCCACATCCACCTTATGTACATTCCTCCATAACATCCTGTTTCTCTCCTTTTTCCTACATTCTACGTTATTTATCCACCTCAGCTCTGACAGGATCAGGTTCACCACTTGCCTGTGATGCAATGGCTCATTATGTATGGACACTTTTGTTCTGGTATGCCACTGGTAATATTTAACGATGGTGATGATCAGGTAAATGGTTCCCCGGTCAACGTCAGGTGTACCCCATAGATGACATCTGGGTATGTAAGACACTGCAGTCTGGGGATCTTTAATCTGGAGGACACTTCCTGCCATATTTTCCGACCTTCCTTTCACTCAGATATAAAATGTGCCATTGTCTCCTGCTGTTGACATCCTAAGGGACACTTACGCTCTAACACACTCAGATGTTTTAGATTGCCCTTAACATAAAGCTTCCCATGCAAGGACAGCAAGGCTATATAAAAAAATTTAGCGGGGAGCCTGACTCCATTAGGGAACCTTAGACTTTCTTTTAAGGTTGCCATTGTACAGTCTTTTAATCCTGGCTGTATATAAAAGAAAGTCCTACATATGGTCAGGTACAGTTCTTTCCTGGTCTTACTTTCAATACACGCTTTATCAATCCTCCAGTTTCTCAAGCACCTAAGACCATATTCCAGGTACTGGGGAAGGAAGACCATATTCCAGGTACTGGGGGAGGAAGCCACGAGTCAATCGACCCCTCTTAAGACTGCCGCTCTGCACCCAAGACTCTGCAAAAGGCAGTATCCAGTCCCTCACATTGTTCACCCACATTGTTCACTTTTAGGAACAAGGAGTCGAAGAACACCCTTGGATTTATCATATCCAGCCCACCCTCTCTCCTCTGTAGGTAGGTGATCTCTCTATTTACTGGGTTTAACCTGTTCCCCCAAAGAAGCTGGCAGAACAGGCTAAAGAGCCTAGTCGAGAAAGATTCTGGCAAAGGAAAAATGACAGGCACATATAAGTAAACCAGGTAAGTCTTCAGCATTTTAACCCTTTCTCCTTAGGTCAGCCTCCAGTTCTTCCATCGCTGAACCTTTGCATTTCCAGCTTCCAACTCCTCCTCCCAATTTAGCCTGGCATTATCGTCCCTCCCGAATTTGACCCCTAGATCTTAATATAGGTGGAGGCCTTCGTAAATGGTGGCAGATCAAAGTCTGGATCAGAACAGTGTGCAGAAAGCTTGACTCTTCTCAAGATTGACCAGAGACCCTGAGACCTCCAAGTAACTTCTGATGGCTGCAGACTACATCTGCCCCTCAGGAGGCTCAGATATCACCACAGTCACATGATCTGCATAGGCAACACCACTCAAAGGCAAGCAGCCCCCCCCCGAAAATCACACTCCTGCAATGACCTCAGGAACGGGTCTAAGGCAAACACATACAGCAGTGGACTCAATGGGAAATCCCTGTCTCACCCCCGCCTCAACCCTGAACGTGTCATCCTGCCAACCATTGACCAGAGGAAAGCTGTCTGCCTCTCTATACAAGGTTTTCAGCCAATCGATAAATTGTCCCGGAATACATTACTTTGACAAAGTGGCCCTTAGATACTCACGGTCTTCTCTGTCTAAGGCTTTAGCCTGGTCAAGACCAACAACATATCTCCCACACCAAAGAGATTTACATCTCTCAAACATCTCCCTCATCGAGATGACTGCTCCAGAGATGTTCCGCCCTTTTACTGTGCTGAACTGACAGCCTGCCAACAGTGCCCGGGACAAACAGACTAACCTAGAGAACAGAATCTTTGCCAGAATCTTCCTGTCGACATTCAAGAGGGCAATTGGCCTCCAGTTCTTGATGTCACTAGGCTCCTTACCTTTAGACAGCCAGAATTAATGAGGACACCCTCATGGACAGAAGCATCAGGTTATGTTCTAGACAATTTCTGGACATGTATTCAAACTACGGAGAGTTAGATGATCCCGGCGCTGCCATCCTTGGGAATTATGTTTTGTTGCTGCTGGGTGCACAAATAACTGGATAGACTGCAAGTACCCCCTATAATATGCATAGTTCAAATTCATGAACCCCCACTGACTAATTAAGTGTCAAACAATACTATATTATTATAAGGCACACTAAAATGCACTTGCCTTTCAAGCTGTAGGGTGTGTTTTTTCTTTGATCTCCTCCAAAGAGATATAGGGACTGATCCAAAAGCTTCGGCTTCTTCTAACCTTAACGTGCGGCTCCGGCCGGTAGCATGTTTTTCATTATAATGGCTTGAGAGTGGGTGGCTAACAATCTTTTTATTTATATTTCTTATATGTTCATTATTTCTTATTTTCAATGGTCTCTTTGTCTTCCCCAAATATACCTTTTCACAGGGGCATCTAATATAGTAGATGACTCTACTTGTGTGAAATATAAGGTGACTCTTAATTTTGTAGCTTTTTTGTTTATTTTTTATTTCAAATATGGGATTTTTGTGATCCAAAAGATGGCATTCTTTGCAAGCTTTGCAAGGAAAAATCTAGTGTTGAGCGTGCAAGCTCGGCTGAACTTGAGTCTCCTCCCCGCACGTTTGTTGGCGTCATCGGTGTTCGGCTCAGACTTAGTCAGGGCGAGATGCATCAGCAGGGACAGATAATGTAGGGAGATGAATTCAGTGTTTTTTTTTAGGGAGTTTTAAGTGTTAAAACTTTGTTAGAGACCCAACAGTTATTTTAAGGACAACGTGCGCTAAATTGCGTGCAATAGTTTGGCTGCTGGTGAGAGCAGCGACATTACCTGCACTACATCTCCTGAATAACGTTAGCCGCTAGTGACAGCAGCGACATTACCTGTGCTATATCTCCTGTATATCGTAAGCCGCTGGTGACAGCAGCGACATTACCTGCACTACATCTCCTGAATAACGTTAGCCGCTGGTGACAGCAGTGAAATTACCTGCGCTACATCTCCTGTATAACGTTAGCCGCTGGTGACAGCAGCGACATTACCTGCTCTAAATCTCCTATATAACGTTAGCTGCTGGTGACAGCAGCGACATTACCTGCGCTACATCTCCTGTATAACGTTTGCGCATCATAAATATCAGTAACATTCAGTTCAATTTTTTCGCCGCTGCTGACAGCGACATTATTTGTGCTACATCTCCTGTATAACGTTTGCACATCTTATCGGTTACATTCAGTGTAATTTATTTGCGCATACACTTACAAAACCTGCTCTACTGTACGTGTGACATACTTGCAAGCATATATACCATTTAATATGCTTAAGGCGAGCAGTAAGGGATAGGGAAGTGGTCGTGCTGCTGATGGTGCACGCAGAGGCCGTGGCCCTGGGCGCAGTGAAACTGTGCCTGCTGCCAGAGCACAAGAAACACACTCATCCACGATACCTAGCTTCATGTTCCAGTTTGCAGGGCGGCGCAGGACACCACTCTCAAAGTCACACCAGTGTGACCAGGTGGTCGGTTGGATTGCAGCAGATAATGCTTTCAGTCGGTTAAGCACCACCCTGTCTTCCACAAAGTCCCAGTCTCTGTAGCCAAGAGTCTGGTCTATAGAATCATCACCCTGATCCTCCTTCCTCCCACCATGCAGAGTCTTTGCAAACAAGTGATCCTACACTCGGATATTCTGAGGAGCTCTTTTCATCGCCATTCCTTGATTTGGCCCTCTCGGCAAGCCCGCTTGAAAAGGGACATGAGTAGATCTTGTGCACTGATTCCCAAACTTTTGAGCATCCACAGTCAGAAAAAGATGACAGTGGGGAATGGCAATTAGTGTTGCACAACTTGGATGATGATGAGACACAGTTGCCAATAAGTCAACCGCAATTAGTGTCTCAAGAGGTTCATGATGAGGATGAGACACAGTTGTCAATAAGTGAGGTTCTTGTTAGGTCAACAAGTCAGGAGGATGACCAAAGTGAGGAAGTGGAAGAAGAGGTGGTGGACAATGAAATCACTGACCCAACCTGGGAAGGTGGCAAGTCGAGCGAGGACAGCAGTACAGAGGGGGAGGGATCTGCAGCACCACAACAGGCTGGAAAGAGGTAGTGGGGTGGCAAAAGGGAGAAGGCGGGCCACACCAAACAGGAGCACTCTCTTGCGGCAATCTCCCTTGCCAAGGGGTATGTGTTCCGCAGTCTATTGTTTTTTGAGGAAAGTGCGGACGATAAAAGAATTGTCATTTGCAACCTGTGCCATACCAAAATGAGCAGGGGCGTGAACACTAGCAACCTCACCACCACCAGCATGATCTGCCACATGGCATCAAAGCACCGTAATAGGTGGGCCAAACGCCTGGGTCCACAATCAGTGTCTGCAGGTCATACTAATGCCTCCTCTTCCCCTGTGTTATGTGCTGGTGTCAGGGCCGGAGTAGCGGCCAGGTGTGGAACCCCTTGGCAGGGACGAATAAAGTCCAGAAATAGCGTAGTACAAAAAGGATAATCCAATGGGGTAGTCAGATCCAGTTCCGGGTCGTGGCGGGCAGCAGGAATCGTAGTCGAAGGGTCAAGCAAAGGGTCGGTAGCAGTAAAGTCAGATTAAACAACAGGTTCACCATGAGGTAGAATAACTCAGCAATGAGTCAAGGCTCTGACCAGCTTTAAATACACAGGGAACCCAGGACCGCCCACTGGCTGCAGGCAACCAGTCAGAGGCCAATCATAGGGCTGAGGGCTAGTGGTGACGGCTAAAGCCCTCCCCAGCCTGAGTAGCACCTGTGGCTTGGAATGGCGTGCGCGCACTACGCTCGCATTTCCATGCACATGCGCGCAGCTTGCATACCGCGCACTGCACACGGCGCTCGACCCGCGCATGCGCACTGGCCACACCAGCACCAGATGCCCTGCCAGGAGGAGGAGGAGCTACCTGCACCCAATGCCCGCGCCTGCGAACCCGAAGAGGAACGGCCCCCCTGGGTCCCTGACAGCTGGCCAGTCCCCTTTCCAAGACGCAGGCCCGGATGCCTCCTGCCCGGCACCTGGACCTCCGCAAGCACCATGAGCGCGCACATCCACTTCTGTGTCCCAGCGCAGCATACAGATGTCAATACCCCAAGCCTTTGAACAAAAGCGCAAATACCCAGCCACACACCTACAGGCCATAGCACTAAATGCGCACCTTTCCAAATTGCTGGCCCTGGAAATGTTGCCATTTAGGCTTGTTGACACAGAGGCTTTCCGCAGCCTGATGGCAGTGGCCGTCCCTTGTTACTCAGTTCCTAGCCGCCACTATTTTTCCCATTGTGCTGTCCCCGCCTTACACCAGCATGTGTCCCGTAACATCACCTGTGCCCTGACCAACGCAGTTTTGGGAAGGTCCACTTAATTACTGATACATGGACAAGTGCTTGTGGCTAGGGACGCTACATTTCCCTGATGGCACACTGGGTGAACGTTGTGGAGGCCAGGTGTGGCAGGTGCAGCACTATGAAGTGCCTTTTGCACTGTGGCTTTAGAAGAATTTTGATATATTTAACTTTTTAGTCTGACCAGACTGTCTGTTACTCTGCTTTAACTCTTATAGCGCTGTTCTATGGAAACAGTAGACTTAAAGAGCACACCAAATGCTTAAGATAACTTCTTTATTAACTTCAACTTTTCTTCATATATAACACTGCCACCTCCATAGCAGATAGTCCATGTACAAAACACGTGTTGAATAAAGTATCACAAAATGGTGGTACAACTTTTCAATCTTGTCATTCAACATAAAATGGTGGATATATTTCTCTCTTCAGTATCTGTACTCTCACTTTAAGTTATTTAAGCACTTTATGATCTTTATGAGAGGTACATCTGAGTTTTACCAATAGTTCTACATGCTCTACATGGTTTGCAGTTTGTTCTATACAAATGCTTTGAGCAGTTTGTTTGAACTATTCGCAGATTACGTAGTTTGTACGTTGTTTGCGATATGATTTGCGAAGTTTGCTTTTATGGCTCAGTATGATCTGGTATGAGCAGTTCGCAGATTGGTGGAACTGTAAGCAAACACATACAACTGGTTCAGTATACAGCTCTAACCACAAAACTAACAATAGGAACATATCATAACTGTTCCAAATACCTATTCTTGGCCTCTTTGCTTCCATAAAACTGAACTCTAACTTGAACTGTGTGTCTGTTCAACTCCTCTCTCTGGTAAATAACAATTCCAGCTAGGGGATTTCCCACACAGGCTCAGTGTGAGGCTGGCTGTGATTGGTCAAGACAAGAGTAGACTCCTGCTCGGTGTGAGGCTGGCAGTGATTGATCAAGACTCCTGCTCAGTAACAGTTTAGCTCTATGCTTTCTGCTAATTCTGCTGTGTCATTGAGCTTACCTTACATTCATATAATGAATCTTAAAGGCATATTATCTTTTTTGCTTCTGTGAACACAATAAATAACTGTTACATGACATCCAAAAACATGAAGTCACGTGAGCTGGCAATTGCAAGTGCTGCTGCAACGTTGCCAAACCGGCGGAAGCTGTCGATGACTTTCGGAAATGGGCACATTTTGGATTGTTCTACCTGGGATGAATCCGGACTGATCCGGGTGGACCAACCTTTGAATGACACCTTTCAGACGGTTAGATAAGGCCCGTGCGATAATTTTATAATCGGTGTTAAGGAGCGAGATCGGCCGATAAGAGCCGATCTCCTCCATATTCGCACCTTTTTGGGGATTAAACTGATAATCATTTCTCTGAGGGAAGATGGCAAGCAACCTGCAACCAAGGACTCTTGCATAACCTGAATTAGAATTGGAAATAAAACACCCCCATATATTCTATAGACCTCAAGGCAGGCCGTATTGCCTGATATATCATTAATAGCTCTATGGAGTTCTTCTGTACTCATTGGGGTAATGATAGCCAAACTATCTTGTTGAGATAACTCTGGAAGCCCAGCTTGTTCAAAATAGCTATCTATATCCTCCTCCATCCCTAGATATTCTGAACGGTACAGGGCAGCAAAGTAATTCTCAATAGCACTCGTTATTTCTCCCAGATCTAATAGTTGTAAGGCACAGAAGAATTATTGAGGACGCTGACACGGTCTGCTATGTACTACTTCACCATCTTTCAAATTTTTTCCCTCCTTGTGACAACTAGGCCGCGCATCAGGGTGATGGTGCTGGCCGGGTGTCATGAAACTGTCCCAGGCCTTGGAGAGTGTTGCCCTGCCTCTGTTGGAACTGCTGTGTGTTCCCATCATCTCCCTTCTACGTACTCTACCGCCAGCGTTGTCAGCTGGAAAATTTTGGAGCAATTTTTCCACAAGGACCTCCTGGTATTGCACGATTTTGCTAGTCCTCTTCACAACAGTATTGAGAGATGAGAAGGGTGAACATCCAGTAATCGGTGTTGGCTAAAATGCGTACAATGCGAGGGTCACGGGAAAGGCAGCATAACATAAAGTCAGCCATGTGTGCCAGAGTCCCAACAGACAAGACTTCGCTGTCCTCATCAGTAGGATGACTCTCAATCTCCTCATCCTCTTCCTCCTCTTCTGCCCATCCACGCTGAACAGATGGAATAAACCTGCTATGGGTACTACCCTCTGTAGCATAGGCAACTGTCTCCTGCTCCTCCCTCCTTATCATCATACAATTCGAGCTGAGAAGACGAACTTAGGGTGGTCTGGCTATCACCCTGTGTACCGTCTTCCCCCATTTCCACCTTTTCAACATGCAAAGCGTCCACCCTTCATTGTGAGCAGCGAGCGTTTCAGTATACACAGAAGTGGGATAGTTACGCTGATAATAGCGGCATCGCCAATTACCATCTGTGTTGATTCCTCAAAGTTGCGTAAAACCTCAGAAATCCATGCCCACTCGTCGTTTGTGAATAGTGGAAGCTGACTGGAAAGGCGACGACCATGTTGCAGCTGCTATTCCACTACTGCCCTTTGCTGCTCACAAAGCCTGGCCAACATGTGGAATGTGGAGTTCCAGCGCATGCTCATGTCGCACAACAGTCGGTAAGCTGGCAATTGCAAGCGCTGCTGCAGCATTGCCAGACTGGCGGAAGCTGATGATAACTTTCGGAAGTGGGCACACACGCGGCGCACCTTCACCAGTAGCTCAGGCAAATTGGGGTATGTTTTTAGAAACCGCTGAACCACTAAGTTGAACATGTGGGCTGGGCATGGTATGTGTGTGAGCTTGCCGAGCTCCAAAGCCGCCACCAAATTATGGCCATTATCAGACACAGGTTGTAGGTTGAGTGGCGAGAGCCACAGCTCAGTCTGGTCCCTTATACCCTGCCACAGTTTGTCATCTAAGCAAATAGGTTTCAGCACGGTCTGTTGCCGCTTCCCCACTGCAGTGCTACACTGCTTCCAGCTACTGACTGATGGCTCTGGTGCTGTGGGATGAGAGTTCAGAGGTGGAAGTGGAGGAGGAGAAGGGGGGGGGGGGTTTGCAGCCACTAATTTAGGTGGTGGCAGGCATCCTGATGGAAGTAGGGCCTCGCAATCCTTGGCATCGGTATCACCTGAGCCATCCCAGGGCTACGACTCACTCCTGGTGTAGCTGGCCGGCTAAGACCTGTGCTAGGTTGCTAATATGGCTTATATATGTATACAGCTAGACCTGCCAATAACCTTCATACAGTTCATATGTTTATATGTTAAAGACAAAAGCAATGGAAACATTCACCTACCTGTGCCATATGGGCAATACCAGGGGCCAGTGGGCGAATTACAGGAGTGTAAAGGCTGACTCGCAGCATACTCCCCAGTCACCTCCAGCATTTAGCCATGCCTGCAATGAGAGAAGGGAGGAGGCTGTGAGCCCCACCCAAGACTGGCTGATATGGCCCAGGCCTCACAGGTAGGTGAGTGTTAGGTCCCGAGCTGCTTGAGAAACCTTGGCGCGGTGCTCTGGCTCAGATATGTCCTCCACAGTAGGATATGCTGGCTAATCTCATAATTTTAACATCAGTATGAGGATTTAGTAAGACCGCAGAGTGCACCTGTCTTTTCAATTGTTATTGTTATATTGTTATATTGTTTATCACATCCACACAATTGCCATCTTGTGTAGGATGTCTATTGTGGTACTTGTGGTCCGCTGCAGGCATCCTTCATTGTATGCATTTTTGCTGGGGATCGGCATTAGCAATGTGCTACAAGTGCAGGATCTGCTCCCCTGTATATATATATACACACACAACTGCATTTGGGTTTGAGCATTTCCTGCCTGTTTATCACCACGCCATTTTTCCAGTCATTTTGAAACCATAGACTGGCCTGATTACCCAGATGATCCCAGATCCTACACAAACTGTGGTGCACTCTCCCCTGAATGAGCATCATCATCCAGATCAACAGCAGTATTATCACACAGATCATCAGCAATATTATCATGAATGCATAAACGCTCTCACAGTCCTCAGCAGTACAGTCCTGCACACAAGGCCGGCGTCAGCACCCGGCATACCCGGGCAAGTGCAGGGCCCCACAGCACAGCTGCCAGAGGCCAGAAGCAATGAGCGCTTCCATCAATACAGACAGAAGCACTCATTGCTGGAGTGCAGGGAGGTGGGTCCTGTCACTCACCGCTCAGCTCCCCTCCTTTAGGCTTGGGGTGCTCTGAATGGTGAAGCTCTGCTCCACCATTCAGCCTGCAGGCACAGATCACGCTGCCGGCCTGTGTGGGAGGAGCCTGCAGTCCAGTAATCCGCATAAGCTCCACCCACACAGTGCTGCAATCTGTGCCTGCAGGGAAGAGAGGACTGTGAGCTTCAGGAATGGGACAAGGTGAGTAGTTACTGTGTTTTTTTGTTTTAAATAAAGAGGGGTCACAGAGGAATTTATTACTATGGAGGGGGTACAGAGGTCCTTATTACTATGGAGCAGGCACAGAGGACTTTATTACTATGGTGGGGGCACAGAGGACATTATTACTATGGAGGGGGCACAGAGGACATTTCTACTATGGAGGGGGCACAGAGGGCATCACTATGATGGAGGGGGCACAGAGGGCATTAATAATGTGAAGGGGACACAATGGGCATTTCTACTATGGAGGGGGCACAGAGCCAGAGGGCATTACTACAATGAAGGGGGCACAGTGGGCATTATTACTGTGAAGGGGGCACAGTGGGCATTATTACTGTGAAGGGGGCACAGTGGGGATTATTACTATAAAGGGGGCACAATGGGAATTATTTCTATGAAGGGGACACAATGGGGATTATTACTGTGAAGGGAGCACAATGGGCATTACAACTGTGAAAGGGGCATACAGAGGGCATGACTACTGTGAGAGGGCACACATCTGAACAAAACTACTGTGAAGGTTGTACAAGGAGGGCAATACTTGTCATGGCGGGGAGTGGGGAAAACCCCCCGCCGCGCACTATCCTCGGCCGCCGGGCCTAAAAACAGGGATAAAGGGAGCAGGTGACCTCCTGGCACGTCCCTAAAACTGGCCCTGGTCTCCTGGCTGTATGAGCGGAGCCTGAAGGTGGGGCGGCTCATACCCATGTACCTATGGCCCTGCCAACCCTGCATCACCCTCAGATAAGAACAGGGCAGAGACCACCTGCTCACCCTAGACGACGGATGAGCAGGAGTCTCCAGAGGCCCCCACAGTAGCCGGGAACCAGTGTGCGCTCGCATGGCAGGCAAGTAACATGGGAAATGACTTACAGAGAACCCACACTCACCTGCCGCCCTGGAGATGACGAACCAGTGCCAGGACCTCCGGGACCCCCATGCGGACACCAGATGCATGGGGAAAATCCTGGCAGGGAAGCACACCATCTGGTCTTTGCTTAAACCCCTCCGGGAAAGCAAGCCCCTTCCGGAGCACACACACAGTGACTACAAGCATCTCGCATACCCACACCATACAACAACACCAGGTGGGGAAGGGGTACACACTTGCACACTGGAGGGGATACACCAAACAGACAAGATAAACAATGGACAATAAAACCAATATAACGAATAAGGGTGGCTTACGCAGACATAACAGTGGGAACACACAACAAGCTCCAGCACACACTCTCACTGTGGCTGGACAAACAAAACTCACCACAGGCTCCACCACACCAACATATAAGGAGGCCTGAGGTCACACCCACTATACACCCATAAACTCTGTGCACACCACACCACACCACACCTAGCACAAACACATTAACCCCATGTGCACCACACAGGGAAAAGCACACCAAACAGATGTGAATGTCTCGCATGCTCTAGACACAAGGTTGCCAGCTGGCAAGAGCATGCGAGACAGGGAAACACAACCTCACAGAGGTCGAGACATACGTGTTGCCAACAGCAACCGCATGTTACCACAAGGGTCAGAACCCCACCGCGGGTCGTGACAATGCTACTTTGAGGGGGTACAATTTTTTGTTAGATTCTTGTACATTGGAGGCAATATTAAAGTAGGTAAATTCCGGTACATAAAGGGCAGTATTATAGTAGTTATATCCTTGAAAACAGGAGGCAGTATTATAGTTTTATTCCTATACATAAGAGCATTATTATAGTAGTTATATTCTTATACAAAGGAGGCAGTATTGTAGTAGTTATATTCTTGTACATAGGAGACAGTAGTATAGTAGTTATAGTCTGCTACATAAGAGGTAGTATTTTAGTAGTTATATTCTTGTACATAGGAGCAGTATTATATTAGTTAGACTCTTGTACACAGGAAGCAGAATTATAGTAGTTAGTGAGCCCTAACTTGAACCCAGCCTGCTGACCCTGCCTACTTGCAGAACAAGTCCTAGGCGAAAAGTCCATAACTAGTCGACGGTCCGCAGGTACCTGTTCGCACACAGGACAGACAAACACCAAGAAGAAGTCTGCCAGAAACAGTCAAACTAGAAGATCAGTACCAAACACAATCACTAGGCGGAAGAAGGTAGCAATAACAATCCAAGGGTCAATACCGGACAGGAGGCAAGTACAGAATCACTGAGCAGAGGGAGAGATCAGGGAATAGCCGAGGTCAAGTCCAAAAGCAACAGTCCAATTCACACAAAGGCAGAAGAGCACAGCAAGGAAAACCTATAACTGGCAAAGAATGATTGCCAGTAGTTGCCGTAAATAGGGAGCTAATCACCTGAGCGCTGACATCACCGGGTGGGGGGGGGGGCGTTACTCAGTTGTGACATCATATAGGGCCTAAGCGCCAAGTCACCAGGGGGCAATGACCGAACCCCATACTGCAGCGCTGGAGCTTGGAAAGGTAGGTTGGTAACATTAAACCCCCCCCCTTTTATGAGGGGCCACCGGACCCTCAATATGGTGCGCAGGCTTAGACGGAAATTTTGAATTAAATTTCTTAATGAGTCGAGGAGCATGGACATCCCGAGCGGATACCCATGTCCTCTCTTCAGGACCATTCCCTTTCCAATGCACCAGATGTTGAAGAGAACCTTGAACTATCCGGGAATCAAGGATTCTCTCCACCTCCTACTCAAGTTCATCGAGAATAATAATAGGGTCAGGAGGCCTAGGAGGAGGAATAGCCTGTGGAGCAAATATTTTTAGCAAAGAAATGTGAAAGACATGAATTCTGAAAGATTCAGGTAACTGCAATGACACTGTATTGATGACAGAAATGATCTTGTAAGGTCCAATACATTTTGGCGCCAGTTTACCTGAAGGCATGTTGAGACGTAGATTTTTGGTAGACAACCATACTAGTTGACCCAACACAAAATTTGGCTCCTTGGACCGTCTTGTATTGGGCTATCTAGACTGGACGCTTTGGGCTTTTTGCAGGCTCTTGCGAGCCTGGGCCCAAACTGTGCACAGATCTTCTACGATAACGTCCACAGCAGGAGTTACAGAACTAGAGCCACCCACTGATGAAAACTGGGGATTAAAACTATAGTTACCATAGAATGGAGACATGCTGCTAGAGGAACTCATATGATTGTTAATAGAGAACTCTGCAAAAGATAAGAACTTTCTCCAATCATTTTGGTGATCCGACACAAAGCATCTCAAGAATTGTTCCAGTACCTGGTTGACCCTCTCCGTTTGCCCATTAGTCTCAGGGTGGAAGGCGGATGAGTAGGAAAGCTTAATCCCCAGTTTCGTGCTGAAACTTCTCCAGTAATTTGAGACAAATTGGAAACCCTTATCCGAGACAATAGAGTCCGGAATGCCATGCAACCTAAGGATGTAATCAATAAACAAGGTAGACAACTCTTTAGCATTGGGGAGTTTTTTAAATGGGATAAGATATCTTTAAAAACCTGTCTATTACAACCCAGATGACCGACCTACCCTGGGAGGGTGGGAGGTTAGTGATAAAGTCCATAGAGATGTGGGCCCAGGGCCTCTGAGGAATGGGCAGGGGGCAAAGCAACCCCACAGGACATCTCCTGGGTACCTTGACCCTAGCACAGACGTCACAGGCAGAGACAAAGTCAACCACATCACATGGTAGGCCACCAGTAAACCCAAGATATCAGATGCTTAGTCCCCGCAATACCTGGATGACCTGCCAACACAACACAATGAAATTCCTCCAGTACTTTAAGGCGTAAATTTGAAGATACAAACAGTTTGCCAGAAGGAATACCATTGGGAGCTGAATCCTGACAGCCACCTATCTTAGTGGCCAAATCAGAATTAATAACAGCAAGCATAACACCAGGAGGCAGAATATTTCCAGGCTCCGTAACAACACTCTGCTCTTCATCAAACTCCGTGATAAGGCATCCGACTTTACATTAGCAGCCCCAGGACGATAGGTCACAACAAAGTTAAAATGCATGAAGAATAGAGCCCACCTTGCTTGCCGGGGATTCAAGCGCTTAGCAGTATCCAGATAGGTAAGGTTTTTATGATTATTCAGCAAAACGATCTTGTGCTGAGCTCATTCTAGGAAATGCCGCCACTCCTCTAAAGCCCATTTGATAGCCAACAACTCATGGTTACCGATATCGTAGGACATAGTCAGGGAGGACGGTCTCTGAGATAGAACAGGAATATGCACAATAAATGTGGAGCCCCAGTTATGGGTCTACAACACAATGAAAGCCAGATATCCCTCAAAGGAAGGAAAACCTGGCTTAGGTTTCCCCGTCACATCCTTAAAGCTTGTAAAAAAGCGGGATCTTTACACAGGGGCCACTTAATATGGTGGATTTGGTGATCTCTGTAATGGAGACACCCCTTTGCTTGGTTTTCCTTCCTTTGAGGGATATCTGGCTTTCATTGTGTTGTAGACCCATAACTGGGGCTCCACATTTATTTAGCATATTCCTGTTTCCCAGGGAGCTTTGCACTTCGGATTGCTGTGTTGAGACTCTTAAGTGAGGCTCCGCGGTGTTTTTTGTAGCTGGTCTCCCTGAGATCAGCTATTGTTGTGTTTCTGAGATAGAACAGCCCCAACACCCATCTCAGAGGCGTCCACCTCAACCACAAAGTGTTGTGTAACATCAGGCTGTATCAGCACAGGTGCCTGAGTAAAACTCATCTTAAGAGTTTTAAAGGCAGACCCAGCCTCAGGGCCCCAGTGGAGAACATCAGCCCCCTTCCTGGTAAAATACGTCAACGGCTTGGCAATGACCGAGAAATTCTAAATAAATTTCCGATAATAATTGGCAAAGCCTAGGAACCGTTGAAGGGATTTAAGTGAAGTCGACCTGTCCCACTCCAAAATAGCACACACCTTACCTGCATCCATGCAAAATTTTTGTGGGGAAATAATGTAGCCCAGGAAAGAGACTTCTCTACCTCCAAACCTGCATTTACTCAATTCAGCGAACAAATTATAGTCCCTCAGCTTCTGAAGAACCTTCCTGACATGAAGTAAATGAGACGACCAATCAGTGGAGAACACCAGCATGTCGTCTAAATACCAGGAGATCCTTGAAAACAGGAGGCAATATTATAGTAGTTATATTCTTGTACATAGGAGCAGTATTATAGTACAGTAGTTATATTCTTGCAAATAGGAGGAAGTATTTTAGTAGTTGCATTCTTGCACATAGGAGTAGTATTATAGTAGTTATATTTTTGTACACAGGGGGCAGTATTGTAGTAATTATATTCTTGTACATAGGAGCAGTATTATAGTAGTTAAATTCTTGTACATAGGAGGCAGTATTATAGTAGTTATATTCTTGTACATAGGAGGCAGTATTGTAGTAGTTAAATTCTGGTACATAAGGGGCAGTATTATAGTAGTTATATTCTAATACATAAGAGGTAGAATTATAGTAGTTAGATTCTTATGCATAGGAGGCAATATCAAACTAGGTAAATTCTCGTACATATTATAGTAGTTATATCCTTAAAAACAGGAGGCAGTATTATAGTAGTTATATTCTTGTACAAAGGAGGCAGTATTATAGTGGTTATATTCTTGCACAGAGGAGCAGTATTATAGTAGTTATATTCTTTTACATAAGAGCAGTATTACAGTAGTTGCATTCTTGCACATAGGGGGCAGTATAATAGTAGTTATATTCTTGTACATAGGAGCTGTATTATAGTAGTTATATTCTTGTACATAGGAGCTGTATTATAGTAGTTATATTCTTGTACATAGGAGCAGTATTATAGTGGTTATATTCTTGTACATAGGAGCAGTATTATATTTGTTATATTCTTGTACGTAGGAGCAGTATTACAGTAGTTATATTCTTGTACATAGGAGCAGTATTATAGTAGTTATATTCTTGTACATAGGAGCTGTATTATAGTAGTTATATTCTTGTATATAGGAGCAGTATTATAGCAGTTATATTCTTGTACATAGGAGCAGTATTATAGTAGTTAAATTCTTGTACATAGGAGGCAGTATTATAGTAGTTATATTCTTGTACATAGGAGGCAGTATTGTAGTAGTTAAATTCTGGTACATAAGGGGCAGTATTATAGTAGTTATATTCTAATACATAAGAGGTAGAATTATAGTAGTTAGATTCTTATGCATAGGAGGCAATATCAAACTAGGTAAATTCTCGTACATATTATAGTAGTTATATCCTTAAAAACAGGAGGCAGTATTATAGTACTTATTTTCATGTACATCGAAGCAGTATTATAGTAGTTATATTCTTGCACATAAGAGGCAGTACTATAGTAGTTATATTGTTTTACATAGGAACCGTAGTATACAAGTTATATTCTTGTACATACAGCCAGTGTTATAGTAGTTATATTGTTGTACATAGAAACAGTATTATAGTAGTTATATTGTTTTACATAGGAACCGTAGTATACTAGTTATATTCTTGTACATATGAGGCAGTATTATAGTAGTTATATTCATGTACATAGGAGCAGTATTACAGTAGTTATATTCTTGTACATAGGAGCAGTATTATAGTAGTTATATTCTTGTACATAGGAGCTGTATTATAGTAGTTATATTCTTGTACATAGGAGCTGTATTATAGTAGTTATATTCTTGTACATAGGAGCTGTATTATAGTAGTTATATTCTTGTACATAGGAGAAGTATTATATTAGTTATATTCTCGTACATAGGAGCATTATTAAAGTAGTTATATTCTTGTACATAGGAGCAGTATTATAGTAATTATATTATTTTACATTAAGGATAGTATCATAGTAGATTTACACAGGAGGCAGTATTATAGTATTGGTAATGAATAGAATTTCTGCAAAATCCTTAAAAAACCCACATAGTGTCCATTTATTATGAAATTTAATAATTACTCATACTATTATAATTTTTAAACTCCTCTTGAATAATTATGAAAATATAGGATAAAATAAATATTTAATGGGATAATAACCTTTTTATAAAGTTTTATTCTCGATGATTATTTCCACGTGCTAGGTCGGGTAAAGTATTATACGTTAATAGATTTTCCACTTGTGAACAATGCAGTCATTCCCAACTTTGAATGAAAAAAAAAATCCATCTAACTTTTCCTGTTACATATCTCATGTTTATTTAGGGCCAGTAATATTCTTGGCATGGAAGACAGAATGCCGCGCCATAAAACCTCTAGCCACAGCTTAAAATGTAATATCGTTAACGTGTTAGTGTTGCAGAGAAACTGATTCGATATATTAAACAGAAAATGGTAAATCTGAGATTATTACCCTTAAAATTGTCGTTCTGCCTATTAACTCCTTCATTACCACTAGCAGGTCATTGGTGTATGTCAGCATTCCTATATACTATTCATCAGTAATATCAGATTTTTTAAGCTTTCTTTTACATTTTTTTAGTTATTTTTATACTTAAACTGTAGTGTTTAGGACTATATTTGACCTACTTTAATTTGTTTAATCCTTTTTTTTTTTAATCTCTGCAGTCCAGAATTGTTTTTTATTTATTTTTGTATTCTTCTTCTTCAGTCCAGATTTTTTTCTTTTTTTTTTTTTCATCATTCTGTATGGTGACCGCTTTACCTTTTATACATAGTAATTTTATCCTAATATTTTGCTGTTTAATTGTATTACAAAGCACAGTGCAAACATAATTTCTGCCAGATTTTACATTTTAGCAGTGCAACTCTAATAATTTCTATGCGCCACATTGCCAGAGATTGGCGAGCGCTGAACTCAGCTGTGTCCAGCAGCGCCATAGACTTTTAGTGCACATGCTAGAACTCCACTCCTTTCAAACGGGGTGCTAATGATCAGTGGTCCCCCCTCCAATGTAACACTAATCACCTGTGCTATGGATAGGTGATCATTTCTCATTCTAAGTCAACCCCATTTAATAAATATGAATATGAATATGAAAAAATTGTGCTTGATTGATTTTATATTTTTTTCAATCCTTTTATTTTAGCTTTATTTTATTTTTATTATGGACTTTACAGTAACCCCGGAACATTATGAAATGGTAATGACATACGCTGTAACCAGGAGTCTTAGAAGACCCAGGTACTGCACATTAGGGCACGTTCATATGTGGATTTTTTTTTTATACCGTGTACATTCTGTTTTAATAACAGAAAAACTAACATACAAAAAACAACAAAATATTACCTGCAAACAGCACATGTGAACATATCCTAAAGGAGAGCCCCAAGGCCTATAAAGTCAGTCATATTGTGCTGTTTGCTTGTGTGTTTGTAACCAAAAATTGCACCGAAATGCAATGTTTTTGCCGAAATTTTTTCTAAAACTACATCATGACTACAACATTTGATTCAACCCTCAAATACTCTACAAGAAAAATGAAGAAGTAGAAACATTAATTGCTTGAAGGTCCAGTCTTGCCTCCCAGATGTCACTTTGTTGGCCTTGGAATTTCTTTACATTGGTCAAATTTTCACAATTTTTTTTCTGCATGAAATTGTCAGTTTTCTCCATCTTACTACAGTAGCAGGCATTACATCAGCTGATGATGCATTAAGCCATATTCTATTGTATTACTATCAGTTGGATTAATCTGTTTTTGTGCTTTTTTTCATTGGATATAATTAAAGATGGATAATGATGCAAAATCTGCTGACAGTGCTGCTTCATTCTCTAAAGTTTAGGCTTATTCTGCCACCTAGTGGCAATTTATTGACATTGCAAATGAATATATAATAGGGTATTATAAAGCAATTTTATTATATTGTTTTCAACTACTATATCTGAATTCACAATATGACTATGATATTACATTATTACATACAAATCAATGTTGAATCACATTTGTCATTAGGTACAGTAGCCCCTCTGTCACACCAGTAATATAAATGGCACATGATAGGTGGGGGGATAGGGAGGGGTTACAGATTTTGCACTAGGATCTAGGATATTCTGTTCAGTATGCCGCTGAAACATGGCAGAAGATTGGCACTGCATTACAATTAGTTCGGAACTACTAATGTGGTCGCTCCATCCATGCCACGAGGTCGCTCCATCCTCTTCCCCAGGTTGTAGCCAGTGACATATTGTTGTGGCTGCAGCAGTGTACAGCACAAGACCACAGGAGCTAGTGAATGGCTGCAGCAGGATACGGGATGTCATCAGCGCAGCCACAACACTATGTCACTGGCTGTGACATATTGTCCATGTTGGGACGATCGGGTCACCTGGCCACATGCCTCGCTGTGCACGGCCGGCTTCCTAAGCTTGCCGCTACCGCCTCTTGGTGGATGCCTGCCCAATGCGAGGTGCTACTGGCTGGGGTAGTTGGTCCTGGATCCCCCAATGTCGCGGAGGTTTAATTCCTGGCAAGTCAGTGGAAAGGTGAATCGCTGTCACATGTGCCATACTGTGTCCATGTGCCATTTATAATACTGGCTGACAGGAAGCGGTGATGCTGGATCTGAGGGAACCCACAACAGTTTCCAGCAAAAAAAAAAAAAAGTTAATTGGATAACCCCTTTAAGCTATGTCTTATTTTTTTTTAACTTTAATATCCCTTTAAGAGAGTCCTCAGGACTTTAGCTTTCACTTTAGAGGTCATATTGAAAATAGAAGAAGCCTTCTGATTAGTTACATTGTCATCTGCACCACTTTTCCCTGACGCCATTTTCGATAAATCTTTCTTATCGGGATTCATGTATTTGACGTCCCCGCTAAGTATTGTACTGACTGGGGGCCCGTTAGCTCTGTACAGGATAGAGGTTACTCCAGAACATGGGAAAATATCCCGTAATCAATGTCTGAATGCATCGGAGGATGCACATGGGACAGAACTTGTTAAATTACTGCCTTCAGTAAAAACCGCTGGAGCCCAAGTATGATTTACAGCGCGTCTGTAAAATGTCTTAATTGTTGGTCTAATGGGACCTTCTGCTAATGACCTGGCAATGTGACAGCTTCCTCTGTATCCAGAGCACAGATATATATATTTATTTTCATCACACTGAACTCATGCTAATATAGGCTTCCTTATGTTCAGATCACCATGATGCTACTAAAATAGAATTTTTTTTACATGGCATGACTCTAGACATAAGACTGACTAATAGAGATGAGCGAGATTTTCCTGTAATTCGTTCCGGGTCCGATTCTGTCAACTTGGCTATTAAATTAGATTTGGTATGAATACATTTTACTCAGATTTGAAAACACACCGCACTGTCAGATTTTTAAAATGAAATTGCTCCAAAAACTATCGCTTTTTGGGAGCAGATGGTTGCCTGTTTTTATACACAGACAATAAATATCTGAAAAGGCAGTTTCTAGTTCTGAACACGCACATAAAAATGATCATCTTTACTTGTCTGCTTCCAATGCTAAACTCCACTAGACTAGAATGAATCTAGCTTCATCTGACCCCTCCCTTGGTAGGAAGCAGGACTAACCCACTTTTGCCCAAAAAGGGGAATGGTAAGTTCCATTCTATCTAAAGATCTCTCTCTGCCAGATACACTGGCACCTGCTGGTGAACCAGGCACATTACTTGAAAATAACAGTTTCATAGAAATACTATTAATGCACAGTAGCAAATGACCTAGAATAAATAGACAGATGCCATTATTGTTAGCCTATTAGAGACAGGAGCAGGGTGTAGGAATGGTAGTGCCCTCTCTGGGGTACTACAGTTATTTTAAAGAAAATATATTTTGTTTTAGAAAATCAATGCAGTATCCCAGACCTGGGGTATCTGCAATTGTTTGACGTATATTGTCATATTATATTTTATGTAGCTGCCGTATGCTTCGGGAATGATAAGTTATTTATGGTTGGCATAAGGAATGGAACCTACCATTCCATTCCATCGCTCTTGGTAGGAGTGGGCTGGTCCTACTTCTTGCCATAAGGGTGAGTACTAGAGAGTTGCAGCGTTAGCTTAGCAAGACTGGAGTAAGGACGCACGTCCATCTGCTCCTGTTGCAAGGGTCTTTAGGATCAGTGATACAGCTTATCTGTGAGGACCACTACTCCTGGGAGACTGCAGGGTCCCAGGCCACCAGAAGATCTGCAATTTACAGCACTTTAAGTCAGCACCACAGCTATACAGACTCTGCTACCACAGATATACAGACTCTGCTACCACAGCTATACAGACTCTGCTGCTGTTGAGGGGATAACAAGTTAACACACCCATCACCACAGTTCAGAACTGGCATACTCAAAAGCCTGCAAACACGTATAGCCACAAGTGCCAGCTTTTTGCTGTTAGCAATGAGAACTCAAGAAAGAGAAGGATTACTCTAGAGTGCTATTGTCTGGCATCTGGCATCACTATACCTCATGTACAAGGGATAGAGACATTGCACTTTGTACAGACGACAGCTGGATGCATCCTTTGCACTCAGTAAAGAAAAACATTTGATGTTCTTATACATCTGCCTGATTCTTTCACACCATCTTTTTATTGCACCAAACCCCAAGGGGCCACGGCATTGTGACACAACACCTCAGGAGGGTCACTACCACTCAGGGGTTCGCTGCATGAAGAAACAATGTCTCTTACAAAAATCATCAAAAATATCCCTATTTTTGGAGCGTAAATTAGTATGGAACATGATGGACAAGGCAGGAGATGTGCGGCTGTGTATGAGCTAAAGGTGCATGCAGCAGTACAGCATTAAACATGATAGACAAGGCAGGACCTGTATGGCTGTGCAGGGGTAGTAGTACTGGCAGCAGCAAAGTATGGAGCATGATGGAAAAGGTAGGATATATGCAGCTGTGTAGGGTTAGTAGTAGCGGCAGCAGTAGCATAGTATGGAACACCATGGACAAGGCAGGAGTTTTGCAGCTGCGTAGTGGTAGTAGTAGCGGCAGCAGCAGTAATACAGTATGGAACATGGAAGACAAGGCAGCAGATGTGTGGCTGTCTAAGGGCAGTAGTTCCAGCAGCACAATATGGATGATGATGGACAAGGCAGGAGATGTGCAGCTGTGAAGAGGTTGTGGCAGCAGCAGCACAGACAGCGTCTGCTATGACTCACAATAACAATACATCAGGATGTAGGCATGCTCTAATGAAATGATGAACATTTTAAATTCACTTTAAATTTTTTAAAGAAAATGGTCAATTGGGCAGAGTCCACCGTAATGGTGATACATATAACTATGTTGTCGCACCCAGTAAAATGGCTGACAGCCTCCCTGAGGTTGCCAGGCTGTCTGTGATTCTGGATGATGTGATCAAAATGGTGGTGTTGGTGGGATTCACATTAATAATAAATTGAATACTGTCTCTAAATTCTGCAGTTCTCAATCAATTATAAATATCTAACTAGCTATTGTCTTCTCGTCACTGTGAAATGACCTCTCTAACCCTAAACTAGCTATATTCTGCGATCTCTTTCCTCTACCAGATGTGTTATCCCTAGTCCAGAAAAATAAGACAGATCCTGGCTGGGATCTTATATACTGCCTAGGACAGTGATGGCGAACCTTTTAGAGACCAAGTACCAAAACTGCAACCCAAAACCTACTTATTTATCGCAAAGTGCCAACACGGCAATTTAATCTGAATACTGAAAAATACCGGACAAATTAAGCTGTGGGGGTGTGGCTTAACACAGGCCTCAGTATAATGAATGCCCCCATTGGAGCCCCTAGTATTAAAAATGTCCCATTAGTGGCAACTAGTGTTAATAATTCCCCAGTATTAATAAGGCCCCTATTAGTGGACCGTAGTGTTAATAAGTCCCCCAGTATTAATAATGCCCCAGTAGTGGCCCCCAGTATTATTAAGACCCCCATTTGTGGCCCCCAGTATTAATAAGGTGCCCAATAATGTCCCCCAGTAAAATTAACGCCCCCATTAGTGCCCCCCTTGTATTATTTTCCCTCCATTAGTGGCTCCCAGTATTAAAAATGCCCCCATTAGAGGTCACAGTATTATTAATGCCCCCTTCCCCCCTCTTCTTGTGCAGAAAAAATAAATAAAACTCACCTCATCCATTTGATTGCGCCGCGAGGAACACTCGCTGCTCCCTCTATGCTCAGGAAAGGACCTGTGCTTCAGCGTGATGATGTTTCGCAGGTTCTGCTGCTTCAAGTCAATGCTGCGAAACATCATCATGCTGGAGAGCATGTACTGTCCTGCGCATCCAGTAAGCAGCGAGTGTTCCTCGCGGCGCAATCAAATGGATGACGTGAGTTTTATTTCTTTTATTTTTTTAACACAAACAGAAGAGGGAGGCAATGGCTGTACTAATGAGTGCTCCACACTAGTAATAGTGCACAGGTGCACGGCTCTCATAGAGCTGCGAGTCCAACGAGAGGGCTCTGAGTGCCATAGGTTCACCACCACCGGCCTAGGACATGTCCACTATCATCACAGCTATAGTCCCTTGTGGTTGGCTGAGGCTAACTCCAAGGCATTATGGGCAAACCAGCTAGCACTGGATCATGTGATCCTCCTTCTTCATCTTTTCATTCTCCCTGTATTCTGAAATGTAAAATGGAAGATGTCATCTTGATCAATTCATGCATGATAAATCCCCAAAACTTTGAACTCGATGGAACCCCAAGTTTTTGGCTAATATGTAACTAATTGGATTAGTTTAAAATTGATTTGCTCATCTGATCTGACCATCAGAGATTCTGGCCCTGCAATTTGATACGGTCGCAGGACAAGCAAAGGGTTGATTTAGGAATGCATTGTTATTAAGTAGTAGGGCTTACTTGCAGTACCACTCCCAACCACATGGTGCGCTGTTATAAGGGAAATATGTCTTATTCATACAGTGTAGTACAATATACTAAGGCATATTTATTACCTAGAACTCATCTCGCAAAAAAAAAAAAAAGCCAGTCTACAGCTATGTTCTCTGAAGAATATAAAAGTTATGACTCTGTGGAAAGGGGTCAGCATTATAAATTAGTACATTATAATTAGGGGCGGCCTTATCACAATGTACAAGTATATGAATGGACAGTACAGACGTTTTTCTAATGACAGGAGGCCCTCCAGGCTAGAGGACAGGTTTCCCCAGCATCATTATAGGCAAGATTTTTTACTGTAAGAGCAATGAGCCTATGGAGCTCTCTGCAGAAGGGGAAGTGATGGTCAATTTATTGTACAAGATCTAGCGGGGTTTAGATACCTTTCTTCACATTAGGCCTCATGCACACGGACATTGCTGGCCTGTGTCCATGCTGTGGACTGCAAATTGCGTACCGACCGTGTGCCTGCCATATGCGGACGTGGACCCATTCACTTGAATGGGGTCCGTGATCCGCATCCGATGGTTAGCACCACAAAAAAGTAGTGTGCACTACTTTTTTGTGGTGTGGAGGCACAGACGGAAAACTCTAAGGAGTGCTTCCGTGGGGTTCTAGGCCTCCGTTAAGCAGCCCTCCTTCCGGATTGTGGACCCATTCAAGTGAAAGGATCCGCATCCGTATATTGCAGCCGTGTGCATGAGACCTTAATAATATCACAAGTTATAGGTACTAGATTTTGACAATGGGACATTGATCCAGGGATTGCTTTGTGTTACACTGGCAGCCCGTGCCCAACCCTCCACTCGCTATTTGTCTGTCTGGTCAGTATGTATGAACAGAAGCTTAGTTCAGAATATCTCACCTTAGGTTCAGCACTGCAAGGGTTACACCCTTTCCCTCCTAGCTCTGGGTGTTGCTGATTAGTTCATCAGCTCCCTTATAAACACCTGCTTTTCTCTCTCACTCTTTGCCTGATCAACACAGGTCCTGCTAGGTGCTGCTAGTCTGCTTTACCTCACTCTCTGAGCTACAATTATTTTACCTCTCGGTGTACTGACTTTGACCTCAGCCTGTTCCCAACTACAAGTTTGGGTACATTCACACCACCGTATAAACGGATCCGCATCTGTTCCACAATTTTGCAGAACTGGTGCGAACCTATTCATTTCAATGGGGCCACAAAAGATGCGTCGTCCATAGTTCTGTTCCACGGCCCCGCAAAATATAGAGCATGTTCTATTCTTGTCCGCAATCATGGACAATAATAGGCATTTTCTATATAGTGCTGGCCATATGCTGTCCGCAAAATGCCAAACGCACAAGGCTGGCATCCGTGTTTTGCGGATCCGCAATTTCCGGACTGCAAAACACTTATGGTTGTGTGAATATAGCCTTAACCTGATTCCTCAGGTACTTCTCTCTGGTGTACCTTATCCCTTATGGGTCAGCAGCCTACCACTCTTGCTTGGGATTTTCTAGGAATATGTCTTTTTACCTAATGCTGGCAGCCTTCCTCCATAAGCAAAGGACTCACACTTACCTGTTCCTTGCAGCTCCAGTCCTCCTGGTCTTTTTTCCTTCTGTCTCAGCATGGGCATGGTCACATGCTGCTGCAGCCAATGAGTGGCTTCAGCAGTAATGCACCGGTTGTGGATGCTTGTGACAGGTTTCCCTTCATATTGCAACGGCACCCTTCTAATAATTATCAAATCTACAAAATGAAGAACCCCTTTGAGCATTGGGGCCACAACAGTCCCAAGAACCTAACCGAAGTCACAGGAAAAAGGGTTCCTACAGGTGAACTTCGCTCTCCAATTCTTCAGGCATTAAAATGCAACCATCCAGAATATGGCTTGCTCTGTACGAATCTGTCTGGTTCTCTCTACAGGACAAGCTGTCAATCACTCTTCTTTGGCAGGGGAACAGGACTTACAAGTTTTCCCTTTCTACACGGAACCACCATATGTATGTTATGATGGGCCACTGTGTATGAAAAAGGGGTAATCTAATTTCTGTAGAAGGACTAGGTTATTCCTAAAGTAAGTAAGCAATAGTGACTACATTGGAGGATCAGAACATTTTTTTTACCTGCACCTTTTACAAGTGACCACTAGATGGCGATATTAGATACAGTTGTTTTTTTCCATAGCGCTCCAAAAATAGACTAAAGAGCTAAATCGACAAAACCTTCAACAGGAGGAGAACCTGGGAAAGTGATAATCTAACAATGGCAATTAATTAACTGCACCTTTTACTGGGAATTATAAACATATTAAACCCTCAAAGTGAGAAGATCAGCTTTTTTATGGAGAGCTCTACTTAACATAGGGGCAACCGTAAGCCAACAGGTCTTGGGCTGGCTGGGATTTGGAGTTGCACCACAGCTGGAGAGCAGCAGGTTGGAGATCACTTACTTAAAGAATGTACAATGTAAATTTTTCATATTTTTTTTTTCAATTAAATGCTATTATTTTAGAATTACGCAGCGCAGAGCGCTTCCCCTCCTTACAGTACACAGCCACAAATAAATTATAAATCAGATTTCACATGAAAGCGGCAGATTGTGAGCCGCCCTGTCAGGATGATGTATTGAGCACCGAAAATCAAAGCCTGATGAATAGAATTGTCAATAGTTTTCAAGGGAATTTTTGTTTTATCTGAGAAGAAATTAGATTATCCTCCATGGCAGCAATATGCAGAATAAGATTATCTGCCCGCTGCTCGCATTGTCTGCTGCCGTTGAAGCACATTACATACGTATTTACTGCCGAAATTTAATTTACGGACATCAGCTGTATCTTGGAGGCAAACTGCGTTTTGACAGGGATGCTACATGTCCAAAAAATATATGAACACCTCGTCTTCTACAGAAGGCTTAAAGGGGTCTTCCAGGATGTCAATATTGATGACCCGTCCTTGGGGTATGTCATCAATATCAGACTGGAGGGGGTATGACCCTCAGCAGCTCAGCCGATCAGTTGCGTCCAAGCACAGCGCCGTACATTGTACAGTGGCTGTCCTTGGTATTGCAGCTCAGGCCCATTCACCGAGATTCATGTGACTGATGGACGTGACATCACAGCTCAAGGAGAGACTTCCAACATCTAATCAGCGGGGATGTGGGATATTGATGGCCAAGTCCCAGAAACCCCTTTAAGCCATGCAAACTACACTCACTGTCAAAAACAGAGCTCAAAAACTGGGGTAAAAAAAGAAAAAAAAGAAAAAGGTCGTAGCAAAAAAGAATAAGTAGGTACGGTATTTTATTTTATAGTAGCATTACCAAAATAACTTTTTGAATAGACTATGGCCTCCATGTATCTCCTTTTTGCACTGCACTATACAGGGCTGTATATGTACAGCAATGAGATGACAAAGAAAGAAGCTGACGTCCTATCAAGGGTCTGGAATCAGAGCTTACTCTGATTTCCGTTTTTTAACTGCTGAGATGGTGCAGGTTTTGCAGAAGGCAGGGCTTCCTGTGTAAACCCAATGGTGCCGACAATTGCGGGGTGCCAATGGGTTGCTAATGTCAGCCTAAGTTGTCGGACATAAGTTATAGCACAATGCTATACAGAAGTACTGCGGTATATTATAAAAGCCATCAAAGAATCGCATACTGAAGTCCCATACAAATAAAATAAAAAAACATTGTTAAATAAATTTGAAGAAAAATTTGAAACAATTCAAAGTAAAGAAGACTTTTGATATTTCTGCAAAATAGTTTTATGATGGAAAATGGTCAATAACATGTGTGGTGAATGTCCTCAAAAAAATCTTCAAAATAACAAGTGATAATGTGAAGTACGTCTCTTGCAAAGATGATCTCATATAAAGAAATTAACATTAAGACAATGGAAAAATGTAAACATTCAAGGCTCTCAGTAGGGGGCGACACAAAACTAACTTTTTTTTATTGTGTAGTAGTAGTGTATTATTAAAAAATTAAAAAATATAAGTTTGGCATTGCTATAATCATATCCACCTGCAGAAAAAAAGTTATCATTTATAGTACACAATGAATGCTGTAAAAGCAAATCCCCCCCCCCACCCTCCAAAAAAATAATTAATTTGCGGAATGAATGTGTTTTCTTATCCCCTCCAAAAATTAATGAATTAACAAAAGTTACTCCATACATTTTTTGTATCCCGAAATTGTGTAATAGAAAAAAAAAAACACAAGCCCTCAAATAGCAACATTGAGAGAAAAAGGTAAAAAAATGAGTGGCTTTAAGAATGTGGTCATTGAAAAAAAAAATTACTGTTCTTAAGATCTAAAGTCGAGACTGTCCTTCTGTCCTTAAAGTGGTTTTCTGGAATTACTGTGGTATGTAAGATATACTTATGTAGTTGCTTACCTCATGTACATCTTTCCCATGTTTCTTTTTTTGTTTAAATTTGGACTCTCCTGACCCTTTTCACCATGTAAACCGATCCCTCTGGTATGTTTCCGTTCTGTTTGTAGCACTTCCTGTTCCTGTATCCAGCCAAACCCATGATGCACTTCTCCTTCCTGTGCCTTAGCTCTAGCCCCACCCCTAACAACACCCAGCTAGTTTATAGCTCCTCCCACTCCACTAGTTACATAGACACTTCCCTATCACTGCCTCGCCCATGGACATAACAGAAAATAAGAAAGAGCTGCATGGACATGGTCATGTGACCACAGCCCAAAACGAAAGATAGGAGCAATAAAGGTAAAAGAAATGTGTTACAAAATTACAGCTTGTTTCATAAATTATTATTTTAAAGGATGTTATTTTAAACCAGAAAACGCCTTTAAAGGGTCGACTCCTGTGGGTTTTGTCTTTGGGTTTCTCATAATGATGACGTAGTAAGGACCCTGGTTACAGTGAACTTCCTTAACAGAGACACAAACATGCCCACAGCCCACCATAACCTTCCCCTTTTTCCTCTCCTGGTCATGTGTTCGCAAAAGACACCCAGCCAGAAGGTACTACCTGGGCTTAATGGCCCAAAATCTTCATAAGCCTGGCACACTACTGTGAGGACCTGACAAAAGCTGTTTTTTAGTGGTGTCCAGATGGATTGAAGGGTCGAGGTCCAGGTTTCTGAATTCACTTTGAGGTCTCTGAGATAGGGATCTGATTGTACCTTAGGGTCTTTTAGACTGAGGTCTGAGTCAATTTGCAAATTGAGCCATATGGCCCTACCATGCAACTTCCAAAAATGTTACTGTAGGCAGAGAGAAGGGCCCAGGACCAAAATGTGCTCCAGGGCCCATAGTACTCCATGGCGGGGTTGATGATCAGAGTGAAATGGCTGTAGAAAGCGCTGTCTGAGGCCATGTGGTATTCCTCTGTCACCAGAATTGAACAAGACTTCTTTATTTTTTAATTTTAGTTTTAAAAATTAAATATATCTCATACGGAATTCTCATACGGTATATAAATATACCTAATACACAATACCAAGGTGATATAACAAAATAATAATTTACGGCATGAAAATAATGCAACCCTGGTTAAAGAATTAAAGATCATTTTTTTCTGCATGCTCCAGGGACAACAACTATTCTGGAAAAGCCCCCTGTAGATTGTATGCATAAAATATGATGTATCCTAGTCCCTCATGACCCAAACTCATCAAAAATTGAAATTTTGTTCAGTATGGCGAATGGCATTTCCCAAGCAAAACCCGCACACAGCAGGATTGTCATTACAATGCAGAGTCCCCGCCGAGAAAAATAATATATAATTTTACATGTCAACAGGAAGAGTCGACGGCTTGTGATCTGCACATTGTTACGTTATGCCGCTATATTACTTCAGGATAGAGATTTAGAGCAAGGAGACATCATTTAATCCTGAATCCCAGCAGACCCCCCACCATGGAAGGGATTAGTCATTTACAAAATATAATTATCGACCAAGCTAATTTTTCACTAAGATGACATCTTTGTCCGTCACCAGGTTTATAACAAGCCAAAGCATTAGAAAGACTTTAAATTGCTAAATAGGCCAAAACTAAGACTGCAATGAGTTTATTAAACTGGAAAACGCTCATGGACGACAACTATATGACTACTATAATACTGCTCCTATGTACAAGAATATAACTACTATAATACTGCTCCTATGTACAAGAATATAACTGCTATAATACTGCTCCTATGTACAAGAGTATAACTATTAAAATACTGCCTACTATGTACAAGTATATAACTACTATAATACTGCTCCTATATACAAGAATATAACTACTATAATACTGCCTACTATGTACAAGAATATAACTACTGTAATACTGATCCTATGTACAAGTATATAACTACTATAATACTGCTCCTATGTACAAGACTATAACTTCTATAATACTGCTCCTATGTACAAGAATACAACTACTATAATACTGCTCCTATGTACAAGAATATAACTACTATAATACTGCTCCTATGTACAAGAATATAACTACAATAATACTGCTCCTATGTACAAGAATATAACTACTATAATACTGCCTCCTATGTACAAGAATATAACTACTATAATACTGCTCCTATGTACAAAAATATAACTACTATAATACTGCTCTTATGTACAAAAATATAACTGCTATAATACTGCCTGCTGTGTACAAGAATGTAACTACTGTAATACTGATCCTATGTACAAGAATATAACTACTATAATACTGCCTCCTATGTACAAGAATATAACTACGATAATACTGCCTCCTATATACAAGAATATAACTACTATAATAATGGTCTTATATACAAGAATATAACTACCATAATACTGCTCCTATGTACAAGAATATAACTACTCTAATACTGCTCCTATGTACAAGAATATAACTACTATAATACTGCCTCCTATGTACAAGAATATAACTACTATAATACTGCTCCTATGTACAAGAATATAACTACTATAATACTGCTCCTATGTACAAGAATATAACTACTATAATACTGCCTCCTATGTACAAGAATATAACTACTATAATACTGCCTCCTATGTACAAGAATATAACTACTATAATACTACCTCCTATGTACAAGAATATAACTGCTATACTACTGCTCCTATGTACAAGAATATAACTCCTATAATACTGCTCCTGTACACACTCCTATACTATACTGTTTGCTAATAGCAAGCACCTGTACCTTATCCAGTGTATTGTATACACCTCTGAAATAACTTTGCAGGAGAAGGAGGAGAATGTAGAAACCACTCGGCATGTGTAGATCCGTACGGCCGTACGTCACATTACAGCAAGCGCCGCATCAGAGGGCTGTCCTTATTGTGCGGCGCTTGCTGTAATGTGGCGTACGGGCCAGCGCCTGCGCACTGGATAGTCTGATGCTTCTGCCAGTAATGGGTAAACCAGTGCGCAGACACGGACCTCACGTTCGTCAGCACAGGTGTGCGATTTGGCTACCGGACGAAGAAGGTGAAGATCCAGTCAAGGGGCGGGCCGAATGGGTGAAAGGGGTAGTGGTTGCTTATGAAAATCAGCGCAGGGTCTGGGCACCGGCCATTGTAACGCCGCCTCTGGGCACCTTCACACACTGATTTGCATATGGAATAAAAGTGTTTTTGGACGACCTATGGAACGCACAACAATATGGTAAGATGCATTTTAATGTGGGGGCTGTATTGGACACAATGGTGTAAGTGTCAGAAATTGCAATTTTGGGGTGAAAAACTTCCTTTAAAGAGGCATTCTCACCAAAGAAATGTATGATTGTTTTTCCCTCTCCTTCTCAAGCATGACATTTCGGAGGGCACACCCTCTTCAGTCACACATGATAAAGGGTGCGTGTCCTGAAAGTTCTAAGGAACTGTGAGTAGCAATCATTTGATTCACTATATTATGCTGCTTTAACTAGTCGACCAGCATTTTTTTTTTATGAAATGCACTACTAAAAGGTAACTGGACTGGCAGTCAATATATATTTGAAAGGTTGGGGTCCACTGGAATTTCTTTGAATGTGTAAGACTTTTTACCCCAAAAAGCAATCCGTCATAGAGGTGGGTGTTGGTTGGGGCATGAAGGTGGGGGTACAGTGGTTAGATGCGTACTGACTTTCGGGTGGGCTTATGCTTATACCCAGCAGCCAATCTGAACAAACAGAACTACAGTACAAGACATGACAGAAAAGTAACCGAGTCTCTCGAGGAACACAAAAGGAATTTCCATCTACCATAGACTCCCTAAAGACAATGCATCTAAGTCTTTAATCAGAGCCGAGGTAAAAAGCAGGCATTACTGTTAGTAAGTGTATTATATAGAGGATGCATGTCTTGAGACCACGATGTATACAGTTGCTGCCGCCTGTCCTTGTGCTGCCTGGCACAGTGCGTCTGCTGTCTGCCACTCTGCGCAGTGGGTACAGTTGTGCCAGCTGCTTTACTCAGTCAACAATGGGAATTCTTTCACCTGCTGTTCCTGTCTAATCTCCACCAGCTGCTAATAATGATAGCACAGTAAACCTTTTATTAACATAAATCTTAATAATCTGAAGTACAGGGCAGGCATGCTGACGACCAGCCCTCAAATCCCAAATCTTCTTCAGCTGCCTATTCATTAAGACCAAGAACAATCCTTCTGTACGGAGATGAAATGCTCAGCTTTCTTCAAAAAATAAAATAAATGTATTATATTCCATAACATTCCCAGGTTATACCAGCATGCTACAAATCACTATATACAAGAAGATGTACAGGGTGGGCCATTTATATGGATACACCTTAATAAAATGGGAATGGTTGGTGATATTAACTTCCTGTTTGTGGCACATTAGTATATGTGAGGGGGGAAACTTTTCAAGATTTCGGCCATTTTGAATCCAACTTTTGTTTTTTCAATAGGAAGAGGGTCATGTGACGCATCAAACTTATTGGGAATTTCACAAGAAAAACAATGGTGTGCTTGGTTGTAAAGTAACTTTATTCTTTCATGAGTTATTTACAAGTTTCTGACCACTTATAAAATGTATTCAATGTGCTGCCCATAGGGTTGGATTGTCAATGCAACCCTCTTCTCCCACTCTTCACACACTGATAGCAACACCGCAGGAGAAATGCTAGCACAGGCTTCCAGTATCCGTAGTTTCAGGTGCTGCACATCTCGTATCTTCACAGCATAGACAATTGCCTTCAGATGACCCCAAAGATAAAAGTCTAAGGGGGTCAGATCGGGAGACCTTTGGGGCCATTCAACTGGCCCATGACGACCAATCCACTTTCCAGGAAACTGTTCATCTAGGAATGCTCGGACCCGACACCCATAATGTGGTGGTGCACCATCTTGCTGGAAAAACTCAGGGAACGTGTCAGCTTCAGTGCATAAAGAGGGAAACACATCATCATGTAGCAATTTCGCATATCCAGTGGCCTTGAGGTTTCCATTGATGAAGAATGGCCCCACTATCTTTGTACCCCATATACCACACCATACCATCAATTTTTTTGTTCCAACAGTCTTGGAGGGATCTATCCAATGTGGGTTAGTGTCAGACCAATAGCGGTGGTTTTGTTTGTTAACTTCACCATTCACATAAAAGTTTGCCTCATCACTGAACAAAATCTTCTGCGTAAACTGAGGGTCCTGTTCCAATTTTTGTTTTGACCATTCTGCAAATTCAGTGCGCCGATCTGGGTCATCCTCGCTGAGATGCTGCAGTAGCTGGAGTTTGTAAGGGTGCCATTTGTGAGTAGCTAATATCCGCCGAAGGGATGTTCGACTAATGCCACTCTCCAGTGACATGCGGCGAGTGCTACGCTGTGGGCTCTTGCTGAATGAAGCTAGGACAGCCACTGATGTTTCTTCATTAGTCCACATTTTGGCAAATCCAACACTGAACCAGTTTCACGAAACTTAGCAAGCAGTTTGCTAACTGTAGCATGGGAGATGGGTGGTCTCGTAGGGTGTCTTGCATTGAAATCTGCTGCAATGACCCGGTTACTGCGTTCACCAGATATCAACACAATTTCTATCTGCTCCTCACGTGTTAACCTTGGCGACAATGGCTGTAAACAAAGAAAAACTTGTAAATAACTCATGAAAGAATAAAGTTACACAATTGTTTTTCTTGTGAAATTCCCAATAAGTTTGATGTGTCACATGACCCTCTTCCTATTGAAAAAACAAAAGTTGGATTAAAAATGGCCGACTTCAAAATGGCCGCCATGGGCACCACCCATCTTGAAAATTTCCCCCCTCACATATACTAATGTGCCACAAACAGGAAGTTAATATCACCAACCATTCCCATTTTATTAAGGTGTATCCATATAAATGGCACACCCTGTATAACTTATACCAGCTGTACATATATAATTATATATAGGAGCTACCCAGGTTATACCAGCATGCTCCATATCACTATATACAGAAGATGTATAACTTATACCAGCTATACATATAAAATTATATTCAGGAGATGCCCAGGTTATGATGCATAAGTCAGAAGCAACAACGGCACCAACTCCCCCACGGCAATCGATTCCGTACAGCGCCTCAGCTGGATCCTCCACAGTCAACCGTTCGGGTGGTGCTCAATCCACAAAAGTCCAAATGTACATGTATAGTAGAGTAAATGAAAAGGAGGCACTCACCCCGGTGAATAGTATTCAAGCTTTATTCAGCACACGCCGGTGCACTTGGAAGGTGGGGGCATGGACAGAGTATCATACAAGAACAAGCAGTGATAGCTATTTCGCGCAGCACGCGCTTCTTCAAACTGCACAGCTGATCATCAAGTGATGACGTCAATTTAAAGCGCTAGCGTCCCAGGTTGCCAAGGTATCCTGGACGCCACTCGCTTTCACAATCAAACAATTGCGGAACACACCCGCTATCAAAACAACAAAGTATACTATATAAGAGAAAAACTCCCACAGAGCGGCATACACCCGGCTGGAGCTTATAAGAAAACTGACATATCGGCACGTTCATTGAGTCCCAAGCGCCCTGTAGCCTGTGTGCGGAGGATCCACCTACTCTCACGTTGCAAAAGTAGGCGGTGTCTATCACCTCCACTTGGCAATGGGCGGACTGTCTCTAATCCTACAAAGTGTAGCGGTTTCAGATCCCCAGAGTGTACTTCCCGATAGTGCTCAATCACACGCGGGCACCCTTTTCCTGAGGTTATAGAGGACACATGTTCTCTAATACGTTCATTCAGACATCTTTTTTGTCTTACCCACAGTCGCACACCAAAGCGTATACGACGTGGGTGCTTCTACAATTAATGAATTCTTTAATTCTGTGGTATTGGCCTGCAAAGGCTACCACCTTCTTCTGTAGGCCAAATTTACACATATTGCAGTTACCACATTTAAAATGTCCCACTGGTTTACACTTTGACAGCCAATCTTCACTCCGTGGTATAATGAACCTACTTCGGACTAACTTATTCCTAATCGTGTGTGTCCTCCGGAACGAGATCAGCGGTTTTTCTGTACTGATCTGGGCTAACATCGGGTCCCTTTTCAGGATGTCCCAGTGATTTAAAATAACGGACCTGATTTTCTCTGCCATTGGGCTGTACTTAAATGTCATGGGAAACCTATTAGGTCTACTGCAACTCCCTTGTGTTTTTTGTCTGCTTTTGGTCCCCTGTAGAAGCATCCGTTGGGAAAACTGCTCCTCGACTCTCTTCATGTCCTCAACCACACCCTTTTCTGGATACCCTCTAGATAGCAACCTCTCTTTTAACTCGGAGGCCTGTTGACGATAACTGGATGTGTCTCCATTGATCCTGCGCAACCTAACAAACTGTCCAAAAGATACAGATTTCTTAACACTCCTAGGATGGTAGCTGTCGTGGTGGAGCAAAGAGTTGGTCGCCGTGGGCTTACGAAAGCCCTCCGTGACCAACTCGTCGCCCACCACCACGACAGCCACGTCCAAAGATTCCAACCGGGAGCCCCCGAAATTAAGGGTAAAAACCATTCCCATGGAATTGTCATTCAAATAGCGGACAAATTCTCCACATTCCTCCTCTGTGCCAGCCCAGACAACAAATACATCGTCCACATATCTTATGTACGTCTTAATCATTGGTGCATAGGGGTTCAGAGTGGAGAACACAAATTTATCCTCCAGTCTTGCCAAGTACATATTGGCGAAAGTACACGATACTGGGGTGCCCATGGCCGTCCCTACTCGCTGTCTGAACCACTCATCACCAAATCTGAAGACATTGTTTTGTAAGATAAACGACAGAGAATCCTCTACAAACTCGCAGAATGTCTCATCTTTTTTCATGTTGCGCAGGATATCGGTGACAGCCTCCACACCCGCTTCATGGGGGATGCGGGTGTAGAGGCTCTCCACATCCAAGGACACCAACTTGTAGTCAGGCCTCCAGTGAATGCCATCAAGGGCCACCAAAAAATCATTGGTGTCCTTGAGGTACGCCGGGGCACTAGGGAGTATAAGTCTCAAAAGCCAGTCGATGTATTTAGACAAAGGCTCAGTCACGGACCCAACCCCGGAGACAATGGGTCTACCAGGGGGGTGGGTCAGTGATTTGTGTACCTTTGGCAAGAAATACCAACAAGGTTTCGAAGGTACCTCAGGGATTAATTTCTTTGCCATTTTGCCACTTAAGAAACCAACATCCACAAACCTCTGGAGTAGGATTCCCAATTCTTGCTGTATTTTGGGGATAGGGTCACCCTTGATAACCTCATACGTGAGACCATCCTTTAACTGCCTGTAAGCTTCAGACATGTAGTCTGTAACTGACATAAGGACTACGTTGCCCCCTTTGTCAGCCGGCTTAATTATTATCTCTTTCTGAGCTTGTAACCATTCGAGGGCTTTTTTCTCCTCCCACGATATATTATTCTGTGCTCTAGGATATACTAATGCTCGTATCTCCTTGAGTACCTGATAGTAAAAAATATCAATACAACTGCCGGCAGGCATAGGGGGGCAAAACGTAGAACGTACACCCCCTAAAAAAGGGGGCACCTGACCTGTACTAGACCTTGCGGCATCCTCATCTACATCTGCTAAGGCTAATAAACATTCTTTTTCTTCATCGCTTAAGACATTAGTAACGCTAAAAGCTGACATATCGAGAACCAAAGGAATCTCGCCTGGTAACCTCTGAGGGATAAGGTTATGGTCATCATGAAACATTTTCATTAAATACATCTTCCTAATTGCTTTAAACAAATCGACTTCAAATGCTACCGAGTCGAACTGTTCAACAAGGCTGAACCCGAGTCCCCTATTGAGGACCCTGGTGCAACCCTCGGGCAGTTCCAGACCCGTCAGATTGATCACCACAGGTTCATCAACCGCTTCATTATTAAAGGTAACAGTCTCATTCACTTTCTCCACGACACCTGCTTCCTTGATCGGTTCGATTTCCGCAGTTCTTTTACGCCGTGACTTGCCTCTTCCCCTTCTGGTACGTCTCCTAAAGGGGCATTCTCATTTCTATTCTTATTTATATTTTTCCCAGCCAAACCTCCCTGGGTCGGATCATCCGACCCACTGGAATCGGACTCGCTGGTCCAATTCACCGGGGTGAGTGCCTCCTTTTCATTTACTCTACTATACATGTACATTTGGACTTTTGTGGATTGAGCACCACCCGAACGGTTGACTGTGGAGGATCCAGCTGAGGCGCTGTACGGAATCGATTGCCGTGGGGGAGTTGGTGCCATTGTTGCTTCTGACTTATGCATCATTGATGAACTCTCTACTATTACAACAGAGCACCTCCCTGTGATTACGGCTGAGTTGACCGGTACCGGCACGTTACCGCAATGGCCTCGGATGAAGCTGTTTCTTCAATTGATGAAGGTAGATTGGGGGCAGACGAGTTTTTCATACTTTGTAATAAGACTTACTACAGAATTTGAGCACCCGAGCGGTGGAGACACGTTTAATGAAATTGGCCGACAGAGAGGTCCGGCTGTTCTGGACGGTGAACTCATTAAGAGCATATAAAGAGAGTCAACGTGTACCTCGGGGACTCAGAGTATATAGAGAACCGGCCCAGTTTGAAACTGATGATGAGTTTGTTAAAAACTGGCAAAGTGTGTTTGCGGATTGTTCCTTGAAAATCCTGGATTGTGTCTTAGAGAGGAACATTAAGGAATATGAGATCGTTAAAGAGGACTTAGAGAAAACACGTAAAGAACTCACAACTCGTTTGACTGAAGGGCAGTTACAAATGGTTGAGAAAAAGTTAAATAAAAAATTGTCGATAACACAATCGGAGGTGAAAGAAAAGAAAAAGGATAAGTTCATCCGTGATAAAATGGACTATGAATCAGGACATATCTTTGGCTGGCAGATTGCGAGAAAAGGGTTCACTAGGAGAAAAATAGGGAAGCGCCAAAAAAGTGACTTTTGGACCAGCGAGTCCGATTCCAGTGGGTCGGATGATCCGACCCAGGGAGGTCTGGCTGGGAAAAATATAAATAAGAATAGAAATGAGAATGCCCCTTTAGGAGACGTACCAGAAGGGGAAGAGGCAAGTCACGGCGTAAAAGAACTGCGGAAATCGAACCGATCAAGGAAGCAGGTGTCGTGGAGAAAGTGAATGAGACTGTTACCTTTAATAATGAAGCGGTTGATGAACCTGTGGTGATCAATCTGACGGGTCTGGAACTGCCCGAGGGTTGCACCAGGGTCCTCAATAGGGGACTCGGGTTCAGCCTTGTTGAACAGTTCGACCCGGTAGCATTTGAAGTCGATTTGTTTAAAGCAATTAGGAAGATGTATTTAATGAAAATGTTTCATGATGACCATAACCTTATCCCTCAGAGGTTACCAGGCGAGATTCCTTTGGTTCCCGATATGTCAGCTTTTAGGGTTACTAATGTCTTAAGCGATGAAGAAAAAGAATGTTTATTAGCCTTAGCAGATGTAGATGAGGATGCCGCAAGGTCTAGTACAGGTCAGGTGCCCCCTTTTTTAGGGGGTGTACGTTCTACGTTTTGCCCCCCTATGCCTGCCGGCAGTTGTATTGATATTTTTTACTATCAGGTACTCAAGGAGATACGAGCATTAGTATATCCTAGAGCACAGAATAATATATCGTGGGAGGAGAAAAAAGCCCTCGAATGGTTACAAGCTCAGAAAGAGATAATAATTAAGCCGGCTGACAAAGGGGGCAACGTAGTCCTTATGTCAGTTACAGACTACTGTACATGTCTGAAGCTTACAGGCAGTTAAAGGATGGTCTCACGTATGAGGTTATCAAGGGTGACCCTATCCCCAAAATACAGCAAGAATTGGGAATCCTACTCCAGAGGTTTGTGGATGTTGGTTTCTTAAGTGGCAAAATGGCAAAGAAATTAATCCCTGAGGTACCTTCGAAACCTTGTTGGTATTTCTTGCCAAAGGTACACAAATCACTGACCCACCCCCCTGGTAGACCCATTGTCTCTGGGGTTGGGTCCGTGACTGAGCCTTTGTCTAAATACATCGACTGGCTTTTGAGACCTATACTCCCTAGTGCCCCGGCGTACCTCAAGGACACCAATGATTTTTTGGTGGCCCTTGATGGCATTCACTGGAGGCCTGACTACAAGTTGGTGTCCTTGGATGTGGAGAGCCTCTACACCCGCATCCCCCATGATGCTGGTGTGGAGGCTGTCACCGATATCCTGCGCAACATGAAAAAAGATGAGACATTCTGCGAGTTTGTAGAGGATTCTCTGTCGTTTATCTTACAAAACAATGTCTTCAGATTTGGTGATGAGTGGTTCAGACAGCGAGTAGGGACGGCCATGGGCACCCCAGTATCGTGTACTTTCGCCAATATGTACTTGGCAAGACTGGAGGATAAATTTGTGTTCTCCACTCTGAACCCCTATGCACCAATGATTAAGACGTACATAAGATATGTGGACGATGTATTTGTTGTCTGGGCACAGAGGAGGAATGTGGAGAATTTGTCCGCTATTTGAATGACAATTCCATGGGAATGGTTTTTACCCTTAATTTCGGGGGCTCCCGGTTGGAATTTTTGGACGTGGCTGTCGTGGTGGTGGGCGACGAGTTGGTCACGGAGGGCTTTCATAAGCCCACGGCGACCAACTCTTTGCTCCACCACGACAGCTACCATCCTAGGAGTGTTAAGAAATCTGTATCTTTTGGACAGTTTGTTAGGTTGCGCAGGATCAATGGAGACACATCCAGTTATCGTCAATAGGCCTCCGAGTTAAAAGAGAGGTTGCTATCTAGAGGGTATCCAGAAAAGGGTGTGGTTGAGGACATGAAGAGAGTCGAGGAGCAGTTTTCCCAACGGATGCTTCTACAGGGGACCAAAAGCAGACAAAAAACACAAGGGAGTTGCAGTAGACCTAATAGGTTTCCCATGACATTTAAGTACAGCCCAATGGCAGAGAAAATCAGGTCCGTTATTTTAAATCACTGGGACATCCTGAAAAGGGACCCGATGTTAGCCCAGATCAGTACAGAAAAACCGCTGATCTCGTTCCGGAGGACACACACGATTAGGAATAAGTTAGTCGAAGTAGGTTCATTATACCACGGAGTGAAGATTGGCTGTCAAAGTGTAAACCAGTGGGACATTTTAAATGTGGTAACTGCAATATGTGTAAATTTGGCCTACAGAAGAAGGTGGTAGCCTTTGCAGGCCAATACCACAGAATTAAAGAATTCATTAATTGTAGAAGCACCCACGTCGTATACGCTTTGGTGTGCGACTGTGGCTGCTTCTACATAGGTAAGACAAAAAAGATGTCTGAATGAACGTATTAGAGAACATGTGTCCTCTATAACCTCAGGAAAAGGGTGCCCGCGTGTGATTGAGCACTATCGGGAAGTACACTCTGGGGATCTGAAACCGCTACACTTTGTAGGATTAGAGACAGTCCGCCCATTGCCAAGTGGAGGTGATAGACACCGCCTACTTTTGCAACGTGAGTAGGTGGATCCTCCGCACACAGGCTACAGGGCGCTTGGGACTCAATGAACGTGCCGATATGTCAGTTTTCTTATAAGCTCCAGCCGGGTGTATGCCGCTCTGTGGGAGTTTTTCTCTTATATAGTATACTTTGTTGTTTTGATAGCGGGTGTGTTCCGCAATTGTTTGATTGTGAAAGCGAGTGGCGTCCAGGGTACCTTGGCAACCTGGGACGCTAGCGCTTTAAATTGACGTCATCACTTGATGATCAGCTGTGCAGTTTGAAGAAGCGCGTGCTGCGCGAAATAGCTATCACTGCTTGTTCTTGTATGATACTCTGTCCATGCCCCCACCTTCCAAGTGCACCGGCGTGTGCTGAATAAAGCTTGAATACTATTCACCGGGGTGAGTGCCTCCTTTTCATTTACCCTACTATACATGTACAGATGCCCAGGTTATACCAACATCTCATGTTGTTCTATGTAGGTTTCTATGATCAGCCATCATGTAGCAGACTTTAGAACATGGACATGTTTTGTGTAGAGATGAGCGCATTTTTCAAAAATTCGATTCACCAAATTTTTGGGGAAAAATTTGGTTTGGTACGAATGTATTTGGATGACATGCAGAATTACTGCACACTTCACTTATTTGGGCAGTCACGGGGCCAAAACTGACCAAATAACTCAAGTGTACACTTAGGTTTCTTTAGGCCAATGTTAGCGTCAAGAAGAAGCGCACTCCTTTTACACTGTTGTCAGCTGATTCCACATAGATGTCTAAAGAACCTGTTCTATTAAACACTTATACAAGTAAAGCCCCCCAAGTTTGTGTTGAAGTCACTGATTATTTTGCCCCTCTTCTGATCCGTCAGAACAATAACCCCCAAAAAATGGATCCTGTCTGTTGAGCATCTGCCTTCACTCGGTCAGCATTTGGACAGTAATACATCAGTATTGCAAATGCCAAAAGAAAACATGAGTGGATCAAAAACAGAGATGACACGTGAATGAAATAGTTGCATGTCTTCTGTGTTTTGTACCCTCTCCTGCTTTTGGCTACCAAATCACAAGCCAATTCTGATACGACCATACATGCCTTACAGCTGCTACACAGACAGGATCCGTTGGGCATCTCATTTTTCCTTCGTTTTGACAGATCAGAAGAAGGGTCAAATAAATGATTATGTCAGCCAGGCCAAAAGTCAAAATAGTGGCCCAGTCATGAAGTGGGAAGGGTGGGAACAGCATGAAAAGTCCACAGAGTGGCCCTATGACATAGTGGTGAGGTGGAAGCAGCATGAGGAGGCCACAGAGTGGCAAAATGACAGTGTGGAGGTGGCATCAGCAGCATCAGGAGGCCACAGAGTGGCACAATAACAGAGTGTGGAGGTGGAAGCATCACAAAATGGCCACAAAGTGGCACAATGACAGTGTGGAGATAGTGGCAGCATCAGGAGACCGCAGACTGGCAAGGTGACATAGTGTGTAGTGATGTCGCGAACATAAAATTTTCAGTTCGCGAACGGCGAACGCGAACTTCCGCAAATGTTCGCGAACAGGCGAACCGGGCGAACCGCAATAGACTTCAATAGACAGGCGAATTTTAAAAACCAACGGGACTCTTTCTGGCCACAATAGTGATGGAAAAGTTGTTTCAAGGAGACTAACACCTGGACTGTGGCATGCTGGAGGGGGATCCATGGCAAAACGCCCATGGAAAATTATGTAGTGGACGCAGAGTCGGGTTTTAATCCATAAAGGGCATAAATCACGTAACATTCCTAAATTGTTTGGAATAACATGCTTTAAAACATCCAGTGTGTGTATACGATCAGGTATGATGTTGTATCGATCAGGTAGTGTAAGGGTTACGCCCGCTTCACAGACATTGACAGACCAAACTCCCCTTTTAATGCACCGCAAACAACCGCAAACAGTCCATTTGCACAACCGCAAACTCCCCATGTGCACAAGGTTGGATACCAAGTTAGCCACGTCCCGGTGATGTCATTGAAGGTTTCTTCCTCCACCCAGCCACGTACAACACCAAGGGTCCCCGAATGGTGAATTGAATTCATTTTTCGAACGGAGAGATGGTTAAAAAAACGCTGGCTCCCTCCCCTTTGTTTTAATCCACGGTCACTGCGTCTGCGCCGTGCAATTTACTGTCACACCCGATATGAGTGGTGTCTTAACTAGTACTATTCCTATCAGTTTAATCCCTGTTACGTCCCATATCAGGGATTGCCTTTTGTGAAAAAAAATGTAGGCCGGGTACCTTCGACTGCCTTCACAGTGACAGACCAAACTCTCATACACCAAACTGAATTGATTTTAGGAACCGGGAGATGGAAAAAGCAGCTTGGTCGGTCCTCTTACTCCCAAATTGGGGTACTGCGCGTGCACAGAGCAATGTGCAGTGACACCCTATATGAGTGGTTTCTTAACTAGTACTATTCCTATCAGTTTAATCCCTGTTACGTACCCTATCCGGACTAAAGTGTAAAAATGAAATGCCTTATTTATCGGCAAGCTACTGTGCCACCCGGAATGAGTGGTGGTGGGCACTGGCAGTGGGCACACTACAGTCTGTGGAAGTCGGCCTGACACACACTGGCAGCAGGCAAGCAACTGAAATTACACTAAAGTGTAAAAATTAAATGCCTGTGCCACCCGGTATGAGTGGTGGTGGGCACTGGCAGTGGGCACACCACAGTCAGTGGAAGTTAGCCTGACACACTCTGGCAGGCAACTAACCTTAGATTAAAGGGTAAAAATTAAATGCCTTTTTTTGATGCAAAGTCCTGTGCCGGTATGAGTGGTGGGCACTGGCAGTGGGCACACTACAGTCTGTGGGCCTGCAGCTCCTCACACACAGGCAGGCCAGGCAACTGCAATATATATATGGAGAAAAAAAAAAAGCAGACTAATGTAGCAGCCCTAAAAAGGGCTTTTTGGGGTGCTATCAGGACGCTGTCCTTACAGCAGAGATCAGATGAGTCTTTCAGGACTGGAGTGGACACTGAATACACTAGCCTAGCTATCAATTTCCCTATTAAATCAGCAGCAACTACACTCTCCCTCCTCTCACTAAGACTGCAGCTTCAGAATGAATCTAAAATGGATGCTGTGCAGGAGTTGGGAGGGTCTGGGAGGGAGGGTATGCTGCTGATTGGCTGGAATGTGTCTGCTGACTGTGAGGTACAGGGTCAAAGTTTGCTCAATGATGATGTATAGGGGGCGGACCGAACATCGCATATGTTCGCCTGCCGAGGCGAACGCGAACAAGCTATGTTCGCCGGGAACTGTTCGCCGGCGAATAGTTCGGGCCATCTCTAATAGTGTGGAGGTTGAAGCAGCATGAGGAGGCGACAGAGTGGCACAATGACAGTGTGGAGGTGGCAGCAGCAGCATCAGGAGGCCACAGACTGGCACAATGACAAAGTATAGAGGTGGCGGCAGCAGCATCAGGAGGAGGCACACAGAGTCGCACAATGACAGTGTGGAGGTGGCGGAAGCATCAGGAGACCACAAAGTGGCAAGGTGACATAGTGTGGAGGTAGCAGCAGCATCAGGAGGCCACAGAGTGGCACAATGACAGTGTGGAGGTAGTGACAGCATCAGGAGACCAAAAAGTGGCAAGGTTACATAGTATGGAGGTGGCAGGTGCAACGATTAAAGGCGAATATATTTTTTATTTCGCCACTAATACACGGCAAACTGGGCTTTTGAATATATCACTGCACCGCAGAACAGCAATTAGGCCCTAATTTTTTTCCACTTTTACACAACACAAAAGGCTTTTCAACGGATAAGTGCAACGATGAACAGGGAATATATTTTTATTTTGCCACTAATACACAGCAAACTGGGCTTTTGAATATATCACTGCACCGTAGAACGGCAATTAGGCACTAATTTTTTTACACAACACAAAAGGCTTTTCAACAGATAAGTGCAACGCAGAACGGCGAATATATTTTAGCAATATAATATATAATGGCAGTTTGGATCCTCAGTCAGTGCACCAACGTGTAATAGGATTGTTCATATTACCCAGTTTGTAACCTCCCCTACTGAACCCTGTTCTACATAAATACTGTGGAACGACTCCTCCCTATTCTTTCCCTGCACTTAAAAATAATTTTTTCACCACAATCCAGTCTTTCCTAGCACTGTCCCTAGCGCCTGCAGACACCTCTCTCCCTACACTAAGTACGCTGGTAAATGGCAAGTGCAGCAGCAGAAAAAATGTGATTCGTTACCACGAAGCGTGAGGAAATTCTGCTTCGGTGCAAATCAAATTTTTCCTGAAGTTCGGATCGAATTCCACTTCGTCAACTTCGATTCGCTCATGTCTAGTTATGGGCTTCTTAGTGTTTTGAGAAGTTCTACCCTTTAATCAAACACATTTGGTATTTGTCGGAGGTGTTGACCTTTTACAGATGTCTCAAGCCTTTCACAAGTAATGGCAACGCAGGTGAAATATTGATAATTCTTGATACTGGACTTCTTTAAGATGCATCAGGTGCAGGTCTCCAGAACTCTGTCTGGCACCTCAAACTTTCTCCTCCATCTGGTTTCTGACAGATATTGATTGCTTTTTATGCAAAATATTGAAAAATTACAGATTTTTTGTGAAACTGTCCCATTAAAAAAAGTTCTCAAAATTGAACTCAAATCTGGACTTTAACCCTTTAAAGATCCAATAAAAAGGACCTCTTGACATGTCTGCTTTAGTAAAAACTTACATTTACCATACAGTAGCAATTCTAGGATGTCTTTCCTTAGGACTATGTTGTGCTGTTGCTTTCCTATTCTTCTGAAAAAATGTGAACAAGTTGACAACTGGGTGTTATCTGGGTGTTGGGGGTGTGTCCCTAAGCAACCTGACATTGCCAATAAGCACTGACTGGGTAGGGGCATGCCCTTGAACAAGGGGAATAGTAACCCCCAGTTATCAATTTATTTTATATTAATAGAAAGAATAACAGAGGAATGGCAGGCTTTTAAGAAAAAGTTACTCCAAAATTGTAATTTTCTGCAGAACAATTTACAAATAACACGTCATGAGATGAGACGGGTCGTTTTAAATACATAAAAGGGGGTGAAGGAGGTTTATCAAGATCATAGTTGGCTGTTAAAGCCAACACCATCTGTTGATGGTGCAGTATCCCAGTACAGGGGGTATCTGCAAATCTTATATATGTTATGTAATGTACACCCAGAGTACAGTGTTAATCATATTGTTCCACCCCTCTTAGGAGGGTTCTAGTTCCAGGACAGGGAGAGTCTAGACTAGCATGTGAGGAGGGAGGAAGCAGGGCCGGTGCAAGAATTTTTGCCGCCCTAGGCAAGATAAAAATTGACGCCCCCCCCCCCCCCATCAGATGATCTGCCCTTACAGTACTGTAGCGGCGGCACGAAGCGCACGGCGTCATAGCAATCAATGACGCTGTGCGCAGTGTATGCTATATGTGTATAACAAACATATTTCACATGAAAACTTACAGTTACTTGGCTTGGCCCTTGGGGATCTCGGACACCACTTCACACTTTGGCCGGGGGATCGGTGTAGAGGTATACTGTGGGGATCGGCGGAGCAGATGATGTGTTTTATCCTAAAGAGAAAGATATCAGAATAAGGATTTGGAGAAGGATCAGAGGGATAGCAGAGCAGGGAGAGGCTGGTGCTGCTACTGGGGGTCATAACATGGGGAGTAATAAAGCCCACCATAATACCCCCTGTAGTAATAATTCTCCTTATAATATACAGTGCAAAAATACCCCCTTGTAATGCCCCAGCTGAGCTAATGTCCCCATAATGTACCAGTATAAAATACCCCTATATAGTCCCCCTAGTAAATGCCCCCATAGTGCTCCTCTCCCGCCTTCCTCCGAGTGCCCCCATAATATAATACACAGTATATAGGGTATATCCCAATTCTCCCCCTCCATGACATGGCAGCACAGCTCTGTATTATTATTAATATAAAGGCCCTCTCTGTGCTATTATTATAATAACGGCCCCCTCTGTATAAATAATAATAATACTAATACAGTGGGGGCTATTAACATAAGAATAATACAGAGGGGGCCATTATAATAATAATAGTACAGAGGCGGCCTTATAACAATAATAATAGCCCCCCTTATGTGCCAGTAGTGCCCCCTTATGTGCCAGTAGCCCCCCTCATGTGCCAGTAGCCCCCCTCATGTGCCAGTAGCCCCCCTCATGTGCCAGTAGCCCCCCTCATGTGCCAGTAGCCCCCCTCATGTGCCAGTAGCCCCCCTCATGTGCCAGTAGCCCCCCTCATGTGCCAGTAGCCCCCCTCATGTGCCAGTAGCCCCCCCTCACGTGCCAGTAGCCCCCCTCATGTGCCAGTAGCCCCCTCATGTGCCAGTAGCCCCCTCATGTGCCAGTAGCCCCCTTATGTGCCACAGTGCCAGTAGCCCCCTTATGTGCCAGTAGCCCCCTTATATGCCAGTAGTCCCCTTATGAGCCAGTAGCCCCCATATGTGCCAGTAGTCCCCTTATGTGCCAGTAGCCCCCTTATGTGCCAGTAGCCCCTTATATGCCAGTGGCCCCCTTATGTGCCAGTAGTCCCCTTATGAGCCAGTAGCCCCCTTATGTGCCAGTAGTCCCTATGCCGCCAGTAGCCCCCTATGCGCCAGTAGCTCCCAATGTGCCAGTAGCCCCCTTATGCGCCAGTGACCCCCTTATGAGCCAGTAGCCCCCTAATGTGCCAGTGACCCCCTTATGAGCCAGTAGCCCCCTAATGTGCCAGCAGTCCCCTTATGCTGCCGCCGCCAGTAGCCCCCTTATGTGCCAGTAGCCCCTTATATGCCAGTAGCCCCTTATATGCCAGTAGCCCCCTTATGTGCCAGTAGCCCCCTTATGTGCCAGTAGCTCCTTATGAGCCAGTAGCCCCCTTATGTGCCAGTAGTCCCCTTATGCGCCGCCGTAGTAGCCCCCTTATGCGCCAGTGACTCCCCTTATGAGCCAGTAGCCCCCAATGTGCCAGTGGCCCCTTATGCGCCAGTGACCCCCTTATGAGCCAGTAGCCCCCTAATGCGCCAGTGACTCCCCCTTATGAGCCAGTAGCCCCCAATGTGCCAGTAGCCCCCTTATGCACCAGTGACCCCCTTATGAGCCAGTAGCCCCCAATGTGCCAGTAGCCCCCTTATGCGCCAGTGACCCCCTAATGTGCCAGTGACCCCCTTATGAGCCAGTAGCCCCCTAATGTGCCAGCAGTCCCCTTATGCGCCGCCGCCGCCAGTAGCCCCCTTATGCGCCAGTGACCCCCTTATGTGCCAGTAGCCCCCCCAAAAAAAAAAAAAAAAACACAAAAAAAAACAAGAAAACACATACTTACCTCCATGGCAGCGATGCGATGCAGGCCTCTTCCGGCCTGTGTCCCGCGCTGTACGGCTCAGGCGGCGCGATGACGTCATCGCGCCTCCTGAACCGGCCTCTGATAGGCTGCCTGCCAGCACTAGGCCGGCAGCCTATCAGATGCACAGGGGAGGACGGGACACGCCTCCGGCCCACCCTCCTCCTGCACGCTCCGCTGCCGCGACTCTGCTCTGGTGCCTGGGGGCGGGGAGACCGCACCGGGTGTTACCCCAGGGACTGGTGTCACCCGGTACGGTCCGCCCCCCCTCAGGCAGTGCAAAATGATAGCGGGGCGGCGCGCCGGCCGCCCCGCGGCGTTACCACATAAGTTTTTTTTTTTTTTTTATCGCAGGGTTCCGGCGCCCCCTGCTAAATTGCGCCCTAGGCAATTGCCTAGGTCGCCTTACAGGTGGCGCCGGCCCTGGGAGGAAGCAAGCACATTTGCTCCTTCTCCAGAGACTAACCAATCTCTTTGAAAGTTACTGCTTCTGCTGCAAGACATAGAGAAAGAAAGAAGAACTTAGAATATGCATGGCCAAGCAGAGAAGTTAGCAAGATAACCTGCAACTACAGCTATACAGACTTTGCTGCTTGTAAGGGATTACAGTTAAGACACCGGTCACACTAAACCACATCTTGGCCAGATGTTTTTCTAAACACCTCTATCCCACTGTGGACACCACAGCCATAATTGCCAGATTAAAGCTACCAGCCAGAAATTCTAGTGAGAGAGACTTTAGCCAGGTAGCATACCAAGAGTGCCGTTATTTGCCACTCTTCCAGCCTCCATACCTCTGTCTGGGAAATGGATCTGCACTTTGTACAGATTGTTTTTAGATGTACTACAACTCCAATTTTGCACCTTAAGCAAAAAAAGACATTTGCTTTTCTACCTATGGTCTGATTTCCAGACTTCTACCACACCATTCGCAGGCAATTGCACTACTATACTTCCTGTCAGGCACCTATATAACCACCAACATCAAAGGCACCCCAAAGTACCATCAGGCAGCAGCCCCAACCACAGGGAATGCCCAGAGGGAAGATAGGGTGCACCCTACTCCTAACGCACCAGCCGTAGAGATCAATGGCCTGAGGGAAATTACTGTGAGACATCCTATAGTCAGAGCCACTACTGCTCACATCCTCCACTCTGGCTCCTCAAGGGCTCCTGGAGGTTCATTGATCCCCTCAAATGAAGAGATATTGCTATCAAAGCACAACGGCCACTTTGGGAATGTAGTTCAATCCAACTTTGAAAAGTAGCAGACGCAGCCCATTCCTTCCAGGGATCAATGGGGGTCCCAGAGTTTGGACCTCCACCGCTAACTTTCCTAGTAATATGCCATAACACATTCATATTAGGCCAACCTTAATTTTTCTCCTTTCCCCGCAGCCTTTCAGTGACCAGAGAGAGGGATGCTCTTTGTAACTAGTTCATCCAAGGTTTTATTTTTTGTTTTATTTAAGTGAGTGGAGCAATGATGCCCTTGGATTCCAGTCCCACCAATCAACCAGTCATTAATGAATATTTATGTGCAGTTCTAGATGTTCTTCTAGGATTTGGATGTTATTGTAGGAGAAGTTTGAGATGAGATGTAGGTTTGTTTCATTAGAAAGCTATGGGGCAGCCTATGGACAGCTCTACGGGGATAGTTGTCACCCAGTGTTACTCCTTATGTAAGAGATTAAAGAGTACACAAACCTGTATACTATGGTATTTCTAGTGGCCATATAACCTACAGGGAAATTTCCAGGTACATAACAATCTGGTGCTCTCAGCTTTAGTTAAACAATTGTATCACCATCTTCAGGCCCCTCTCTCAACAATCTCCCTAGCTAGTTTTCTTCTGCCTAGGGTACCATGGGGCCTGATGGGGTGGAGGACAAAGATACAACGGAGTGTGGCATCAAGAGCCCTTCAGCACTAGGCAAAAGATCTGGGGTATGTGTCCGTGGTGCCTAACACTAGCAATGCCACTGATTATTTTTGTATTTTTGAGAAAAGCATAGGAGCAATAACCAGGGTATATGCCTCGCCTCCGTACAATGCACCCCCCCCCCCCCATGCTTCATTCTATATGCATAACAGTTTAGTGGTATTAACCACCTGACTTATTTTGCTGCTATTTAATTATAATTCCCCGTTAGAAGAATGCTTTAATTCAGTCGTAGATTATCCCTCTCAATTTGTCACTGTCAGTTGCTCCGATTACATCCGGGCATTGTTTCATCATTTGTTTGGCCGCCATTCAAAGCTGAGTCTCCAAGATTTGAGCAGCGTTAATGCTGCATACCCGGCTTTTATCATCCAAGCAAGTGGGCTTAGCAAGCCTATCATTATTTTAGGATTAAAGACACTTAAAAATACCTGTTTTCTTTGGCGACTATAATAACTCTCTTTACCTGGGTTTGCTGTACTAAGTTGGCTTGTGAATAAGTGGAGTTTAAAGAACCAGAGTTTAAGACGAGGAGCAAGAAACTAAGGTTTGATAAATTTTTCTTGTGTGTTGTTGGCTTGATTCTAGCTAGTCCTCCCAACTACAGCAGACAGGGGCTAAATCTTAACTCATATTTACTGTTTTCCTTCTTTACTGTTCATCCCCATATAAACGTGCTCCATGGACAATGCTACTAAGTGTGTGTCCTGTACAATGTATGCGCGCCTTGAAGAGCCATTGAAGAGGGTGAATACATTTGCACCAGATGCAATCATGTTGCATATTTGGAAGACCAGATCTTGGATCTAAATAAGCAGCTTGAAATTCTTAGGGGCATTGCAAAACTGGAAAGAGCCTTAGACCTCACTGTGCAGGCACTGACTGGGGTCAATGAAATGGAGGTGGGAGGATGAGGTCAAGATCAGGACTATCGGGTCAGCAGTTGGGTTAATGTAGGAAGAAGGGATAGAGGGAAAAGTGCCAGGGAGGCTAGTCCTGAGCTGGAACACCCTCGTAAATATGCCTCTTTGGCTGATGTTAGGGATGAAAGCCCAGGGCCAGCAATACTGCAGCAGGGCATTTCTCCTAGCAACCAGGAGGATGACCCCTACAGGAAGAATGTGAAAAGGAGCGCAGCAAAGGTTAGACAGATGCTGGTGGTAGGGGACTGTATTATTAGGAGGACAGACGGGGTCATCTGTCACCAAGACCGTGAATGCTGAACAGTGTGTTTTCTTTCGGGTGCTTGGGTTCGACATATTGCGGATCGGAATTACAGATTGCTGGGTGGGGCTGGGGAAAACCCGGCGGTCATGGTACACATTGGCACCAATGACAAAGTCAGGGGGAGATGGAAGGTCCTTAAAAATGATTTTAGGGAACTAGGAGAGAAGCTCAAGTCCAGGACCTCCAAGGTAGTGTTTTCAGAAATACTACTCGTGCCACGAGCATCACCAGAGAGAGAACGGGAGCTTAAGACGTTAAATAAGTGGCTCAGAAGCTGGTGCAGGAAGGAAGGGTTTGGGTTCATGGAGAACTGAGCCGACTTTGGCTACAGGATCTACAGTAGGGAAGGGCTGCAACCTAATAGGGAGGGTGCAACTGCTCTGGGGGGAAAAATTGGTTAGATAGCTGGAGGAGCTTGTAAACTAGGATCTGGGGGGAGAGGGGGGTCACACTAAAAAGGGGGTAGATAGAGAGTGGGATATAGGAGGGGATACTAGAGATTTAGTGGGGGCTGGGGTTAGTGAGAAAAGTAGGGAGAAGTCTGGTCATAACTATACACTTATAAAAAATAGCGCTGCTGGTAACAAGAGCCTGTTATATACAAACATCAAGCAAGGTAGCCCAAAAATCCCAGATATTCACTTTACAGGTAATAGTAATTTAAAATGTATTTTCACAAATGCCAGACGTCTAGCTAGCAAAATGGGGGAGCTGGAGGCTATGGTGCTAGAAGAACACATAGATATAATTGGTGTGGCTGAGACATGGTTGGACTCTTCACATGACTGGGCTGTTAATATTGAGGGTTTTACACTATTTTGGAAAGACAAGGTCAATAGAAAAGGTGGTGACGTGTGCCTGTATGTGAGGAGTGATCGGAAGACAAGTGTGAAAGAGGCAATTGTGGGTGAGGATGGTGAGGATGTGGAAACCTTATGGGTGGAAGTTCAAAGGGATATAAACACTGAAAAAATAATACTTGGTGTAATCTATAGACCCCCTAACATCACAGAGGGGATAGAAACGCAACTGTATAACCAAATAGAGCGGGCTGCACAGGCTGGCACAGTGGTCATAATGGGAAATTTTAACTTCCCAGACATAGACTGGGGTCATGATTCTGCCTTAACCGCAAAGGAGAGAAGATTCCTCAACTTGCTGCAGGACCACTTTATGGGCCAGTTTGTAGAAGCTCCTACTAGGGGCAATGGTCTGTTGGATCTGGTAATTTCTAATGATGCAGAGCTTGTTGGAAATGTTACTGTTCGAGAAACACTAGGTAATAGTAACCACAATATAATTATATTCCCTCAAAACTATAAGAAACAAACTCTGTCAGGCAGAGTAAAGACACTGAATTTTTTAATTTCCCTTGGTTGAGGGTAGCATTTCAGGGCATAGACTGGGAACAGCTACTGTCACATAATAATGCTGAGGATAAATGAGAGAGCTTTAAATCTACATTGAGTAATTGCACTAAAAAATGTATTCCTTTAGGTAACAAGTATAAACGGCTTAAATTAAACCCCCATGGCTTATTGCTACTGTAAAAAGGACAATAAAAGACAAAAAAGGGCATTTAATAAATACAAATCTGAGGGGTCAGCTGTAGTGTTTGAAGATTACAAAGGGCTTAACAAAATCTGTAAAAAGGGAATAAAATTTGCAAAAATACAAAACAAACAGCAGGTGGCAAAAGAGAGCAAAACAAATCCCCCAAAACTATTTAAGTATATAAATGCTAAAAAACCAAGGTCAAAGCAGGTAGGTCTCCTAAACAATGGTAAGGGGGGGGGGTGTTAGTCACTGAATATAAGTAAATGGCAGAGTTACTAAATGTTTTTTTTAGCTCTGGATATACAAAAGAAGAGAAAGGAGCTGATATCTGTGGTGCTAGGGCTGTTAGTACATCCAGTAATATACTCAATTGGCTAACTGTAGATATGGTCCAAGAAAAGTTAAATAAGGTAAATGTGAACAAGGCTCCGGGTCCAGATGGATTACACCCAAGAGTGCTTAAAGAGCTCAGTTCAGTCATTGTTGTGCCCCTGTTTATAATTATCAAAGATTCTCTAGGTACTGGTACAGTGCCAAGTGATTGGCGCAAGGCAAACGTGGTGCCCATATTCAAAAAAGGATCTAGGTCCTCTACATGTAATTATAGACCAGTTAGTTTAACCTTTGTTGTGGGAAAAATGTTTAAAGGACTCTTAAGGGACTATATACAGGAGTATGTGACTGTAAATAATATTTTAAGTGATAACCAACATGGGTTTACCAAGGACAGAAGTTGTCAGACTAACCTGATTAGATTTTATGAGGAGGTAAGTAGAAGCCTGGACAGAGGGGTGGCTGTGGATGTAGTGAGGTGAGTAGCAGCCTGGACAGAGGGGCGGCTGTGGATGTAGTGAGGTGAGTAGCAGCCTGGATAGAGGGGCGGCTGTGGATGTAGTGCGGTGAGTAGCAGCCTGGACAGAGGGGCAGCTGTGGATGTAGTGAGGTGAGTAGCAGCCTGGATAGAGGGGTGGCTGTGGATGTAGTGAGGTGAGTAGCAGCCTGGACAGAGGGGCGGCTGTGGATGTAGTGAGGTGAGTAGCAGCCTGGATAGAGGGGTGGCTGTGGATGTAGTGAGGTGAGTAGCAGCCTGGACAGAGGGGCGGCTGTGGATGTAGTGAGGTGAGTAGCAGCCTGGATAGAGGGGCGGCTGTGGATGTAGTGCGGTGAGTAGCAGCCTGGACAGAGGGGCAGCTGTGGATGTAGTGAGGTAAGTAGAAGCCTGGACAGAGGGGCAGCTGTGGATGTAGTGAGGTAAGTAGAAGCCTAGACAGCGTAGCGGCTGTGGATGTAGTGTTTCTGGATTTTTCAAAGGCTTTTGATACTGTTCCTCATAGACTTTAACAGGTAAAATAAGGTCTATAGACTTGGAAAGTATAGTCTGTAATTGGACTGAAAACTGGCTGAAGGACCGTGTCCGGAGAGTTGTGGTCAATGATTCCTATTCCGATTGGTCCAGGGTTATAAGTGGTGACCCCAAGGTTTAGTGCTGGGTCCTCTATTATTGAATTTATTTATTAATGATATCGAGGATGGGATTAACCCTTTCACGCCTGATGACATACATGTACGTCATCGGGCGTGTGTTTAAAGATGGCTCCTGCCCGCTGCGGGCGCCATAGCTGTGGGTGGCCACCTGCTTCCTATAGCAGACACCCGCGGCTAATGACCGCAACCGGCAGTAATGCCAATCGCTGACATTTAACCCCTCAGATGCCGTGGTCAATCCAGACCACGGCATGTGAGCGCGCTGCTGCATAGTATTTCCTATGGAGCCCTTGCCTGTAATAGGGCTCCATAGGAAAGTAGTGAAATCATCATAGATTCCAATGCAAGTTCATTGGAGTCTATGATAATAGCTATCAGATGATTGATTGTTATAGTTCCCTATGGGGAAAAAAAAGAGTAAAAAAATAAATAAAAAAAAATAAAAAAAAATCAAATCACCCCCCTTTCCCCAAAATAAAAATAAAAGAACTAAAAAAATAAATAAAATACACATCAAGGGTGTCACAATGTGCGAAAATGCCCATAGTATAAAAATATATTCTCCATACGGCAAACAGCAAAATGGAAAAAGTGTCCAAATGGCCGATTCACCGTTTTTGGTCGCTTCATTTTCTACAAAAAATGAAATAGAAAGTGATCAAAAAGTCATACACACCCCAGAATGGTATAAATGAAAAGTTCAGATCACCCCTCAAAAATTGAGCCCCCATACAGTTCCGTACACATAATTACAAAAAGTTATAGGAGTCAAAATATGGTGACAAAAAATAAAACTGATTTTTTCCCCATCGAACGTTGTAAATTTAAAACCTGTAAAACTATGGTGGAATTACTTTGTTTTGGGAATTTATTTCCCACTTCCCACTACATCATATGCAATATTAAATGGTGGCGTTGGAAAGTACAACTTGTCCCGCAAAAAACAAGCCCTCATATGGGTATGTGAACAGACAAAAAAAAAAGTTATGGCTGTGGGAAGGCAGGGATCACAAAATGAAAATGCAAAAAAAAACAAAAAACTCCAGGCTTGAAAGGGTTAATAGTGCAATTTCTATTTTTGTAGATGACACTAAGCTATGTAGTACTGTACAGTCTATGGAAGATGTCCAAAAACTACAAGCTGACTTGAACAGTCTGAGTGATTGGGCATCAACTTGGCAATCGAGGTTCATTGTGGATAAATGTAAAGTTCTACATCTTGGTAGTAATGATCTCCAATGCATCATATGTCCGAGGAGGTAACACTGGGAGAGTGATAGAGAAGGATTTAGAACATAGAAACATAGAATGTGTCGGCAGATAAGAACCATTTGGCCCATCTAGTCTGCCCAATATGCTGAATACTATGAATAGCCCCTGGCCCTATCTTATATGAAGGATGGCCTTATGCCTATCCCATGCATGCTTAAACTCCTTCACTGTATTTGCAGCTAGCACTTCTGCAGGAAGGCTATTCCATGCGTCCACTACTCTCTCAGTAAAGTAATTCTTCCTGATATTACTTTTAAACCTTTTCCCCTCTAATTTAAAACTATGTCCTCTTGTAGCAGTTTTTCTTCTTTCAAATATTCTCTCCTCTTTGGGTGTTCTTATAGATCATAGATTGAATAACAGCATACAATGTCAATGAGCTGCTTCGAAGGCCACCAGGATATTGTCATGCATTAAACTAGGCATGGACTCGGGGGGGCAGGGATGTAATATTACCACTTTACAAAGCGTTGGTGCGGCCTCATCTGGAATATGCAGTTCAGTTCTGGGCATCAGTCCATAAAAAGGATGTCCTGGAGCTGGAGAGAGTACAGAGGAGAGCGACTAAACTGATAAGGGGCATGGAGGGTCTTAGTTATGAAGAAAGATTAAAAGAATTGAATTTATTTAGTCTTGAGAAGAGACGTCTAAGGGGAGACATGATTAACCTATAGAAATATATAAATGAGCCATACAAAAAATACAGTGAAAAACTGTTCCATGTAAAATTCCCTTAAAAGACAAGGGGGCCCTGCCTCCGACTGGAGAGGAAGAAGTTCAGTCTCCAGAAGTGTCAAAGCTTCTTTACTGTAAGAACTGTGAATCTGTGGAATAGACTTCCTCAGGACGTGGTCACAGCAGGAACAGTGGACAGTTTTAAAAAGGGTTTAGATGAATTCTTAAAAGTAAACAACATTAATGCTTATAAAAACGGTAGAAATCTGAGTCTCACTTCCTTCTGGGATTCGCGTCCCCACCTATCCCTTGGTTGAACTAGATGGACTTATGTGTTTTTTCAACCGTATCAATTATGTAACAGTGCATTAATGTCCACGTTGTTTATTCTAAAAAAATCTGAATTGCCTATAATCGAGGTATGATTTGAATGTTGGAATAAACTAGCTGTGAACAATAGAAAACATGAAATTAATTAGATAGTAGGAACCGGTGGTCTGTGAAGAGTCATGAAAGGTGATAAGTTAACTTTTTGTGTACTGTTTAAATGATCACTCCACATCAATCAAAGAAATCAATTCCCTGTACTGCTAGGGTTAATTTCCCTTTCTGTTTTTGTGCTCAGCTGCTTGAATAGAGAGCTAATCAGCACTCCTATATATTCTAGGCTGTCTCTTCTACCCCTTGCCTGAGTTATTGGTCTTTCTAGCATGCTAACCTGTGAAAGAGCTATAACTCATTTGTCTGCCTGTGTACCGACTTCTGCCTGATTCCTGGATTCTTACTCTCTTCTACCTGACTCAACCTGTGCCTGTTCACCATACTGACCCTGTGCCACCTGCCCTGACCTTTGTACTGTTTCAGGTATTCACATGTACTCTGCCTGCCCTGACCTCAGCCTGTTTCTGAATATAAGTGACCCAGCAGAGTCAGCAGAGAACCAAAAAGGAGACTACTCCAATAGTTAGCTGCTTCGTGTGTTCCCTGCAGCAAAGACCATATCCCTGTATTAGGATTAAAGGGTGAAAACCTGGCAGCCAGGATAATGCCCTTAGGTTTAGCCTTAAAGGGTTTATGTAATCTCAAGCATTGATGGCATTTCACTAGGATATGCCACCAATGTCTGATAGGTGCAGGTCCCACCTCTGGGGCCCGCACCTATCAATAGAATGGAGCCAGCAAAGTGTAGAAGAATGGACAGCACATCCATGGCCACCATCCATTCGGCTATTTCCATCAGACCAATAGAAGTGAATGGAGTGGTAGCTACGCTTGCACTATGCGCTTTACATTCATTACTATAGGATTTCTAAAAATAGCCAAGTGCGTCGCTCAGCTTTTTTGGCATTCCCATAGAAATAAATAAAGGGTGGCCGCCCATGGGAAGTCCACTCTTCACTTGACGGGATCAGTTCAAGAGATAGGTATGGGTCCAAGAGGAGGGGCCCACACCTAACAGAACTGGTGGCATATCCTAGCTATATGCCACCAATGTGTGAAATGAGCCAACCCCTTTAAGCCAAGTCTGGGGGTTGGGACAGTGGTTCAACAACCATGTTCTGTAACACAAGGGACAAGGGAATGTTTTTTAAGATTTTGCTGATATATTCTGCTGTGAGAGAGGAGAAGAGAGCTGTTTTATTCCTTGCCTGAACTATGCTCCCATGACATTATTTAAATGTTTAATTTACTCTTTTTAATTAGACATTTAAAGGACCCGTCACCCTTCCTGACATGTTTGTTTTAGTAACTACTTGCATTCCCCATGTAATAACAGTCCTGGAGCATCTATTCTTATTGCTCTATGTTGTGCCATTCCCTTATTATTTCTTCTAGTTATGAAGGAATTCCTAGCAGCTTGCAGTAAAGGTACAAATGGGTGTTACCAGTTGGGGGTGTTTCCCTGCACCTGACACCAGCAGCACTGATTGGACAAAGTCAGACACCCCCTACTGGTAACTCGCAGCAGTAGCTTTACTGCAGACTGCTGACAATTTATTTGTAAGCTTCTAGCAGGAATAATACAGGAATGGCCATAAGAATAGATGCTCCAGAATTGGCATTTCATGTGGAATGTAAGTAGTTACTAAAAAAGACATGTCAGGAGAGGTAAGAGGTCCTCTTTAAAAACGTCAACCTATTTATACACATTTTTGCTTATTATAGCCATAATACAAAAATTGATTGTCCCTGAGAGTGTTTTGCACAGGCCTGCAAATTGGAATTATGATGATTTCCAGCTGGGTACTGCATTCACATTTTTATCAGACTGGATGTGACTTTGTCAAAGATGAATAGATGCACCAGAAGGCAGGATGTGTAACTTAAGCTCCTTGTCTTTAAAGGGGTTGTCTAGGTCTACAAAATAGATTTTTAATAGAAATTATCGATACGTATTTGGTTGGTGGTCATCAGTTCACCTCAGACGGTCATATATTCAGCAGATGCACGGTCAGCTTTATTTAGCTTTTCAATTAATAGGAAATGTGAAAGTAAAGCTGTTAAAGGGGAATCTCATTTCTTATGAGAAAGGAACATGCCTGTGTTTGTGTCATCGACCGATTATCGTATTTACCGATATTATTGGCCGATATTCAGGATTTTCAAAGTTATCGGTATCGACATCTTACCTTGCCGATAACGAATCGTGAACATGGATCGCGCTGCTGTCAGTGCGGCCATGTTTCCTCAGCAGCACAGAGGAGAAGGAAGCAGTGTCTCACTCCCCCTGTGCCGCTGCTGCCACCAATAAGAGGAGAGAGAAAAAGAGGAGGGGACGGGCTGTGACCACTGCAATGATGTTAACTCACTCATTCATTCAAATTTAACAGGAGGGGGGTGAATCATATAGCCGCACCCAACCTCTATAAGAGATAGCTGCGATCCGCGGCAGTTAACCCCTTCTGCACCTGAGGGGTTAACTGCCGCGGATCGCAGTTACCTCTCATAGAGGTCAGGTACAGCTGTATTTGAATTAATGGGCGAATTATCTTCATTGGTGGCGCAGTGCGACTTTCCCCCCAACCGATCCCAGTATTAAAAACATTGGTGGCGCAGTGCGCCCTACCCCCCACCCCCCAGTATTAAAAACATTGGTGGCGCAGTGCGCCCAACCCCCCACCCCCCAGCATTAAAAACATTGGTGGTGCAGTGCACCCTACCCCCCACCCCCCAGTATTAAAAACATTGGTGGTGCAGTGCGCCCTCCCCCCCACCCCCCAGTATTAAAAACATTGGTGGCAATGGCCAAAGGATCCCCTCTCCCCTCCTCTTCATTGGTGGCAGTGGCAGCTCCTGATCGGAGCCCCAGCAGTGTAACCCCGGGGCTCCGATCAGTTACCATGGCAGCCAGGACACTACTGATGCCCTGGCTGCCATGGTCAGCTCCCTGCTGCTATGGGAACTATGCACAGGGCAGCAGGGACAGTATGAAGTCCTATTCACCCTAATAGAGGGATTAAAAGATCCCAGGTTCTACCCCTAATGGGGGAAATAGTTATTAAATAAAATAAAAAAAAGTTAAAAAAATAAAATAAAATTAAGTAAAAATATTTAATCTAATCTATATATCTAACATATACATTTTTCTCAACGTTTTGAGAATTACATAAATATTTGAATTTGGAAAAGTTGCTGCTTAAGTGTTTATAATAGCAATTTGCATATACTCCAGAATGTTATGAAGAGTGATCAGATGAATTGCATAGTCCTTCTTTGCCATGAAAATTAACTTAATCCCAAAAAAACCTTTCCACCTCATTTCATTGCTGTCATTAAAGGACATGCTGAGATCATTTCCGTAATCGTCTTGTTAAGTCAGGTGAGAATGTTGACGAGCACAAGGCTGGAGATCATTATGTCAGGCTGATTGGGTTAAAATGGCAGACTTGATATGTTAAAAGGAGGGTGATGCTTGAAATCATTGTTCTTCCATTGTTAACCATGGTGACCTGCAAAGAAACGCGTGCAGCCATCATTGCGTTACATAAAAATGGCTTCACAGGCAAGGATATTGTGGCTACTAAGATTGCACCTCAATCAACAATTTATAGGATCATCAAGCACTTCAAGGAAAGAGGTTAAATTCTTGTTAAGAAGGCTTCAGGGCATCCAAGAAAGTCCAGCAAGCGCCAGAATTGTCTCCTAAAGAGGATTCAGCTGCAGGATCGGAGCGCCACCAGTGCAGAGCTTGCTCAGGAATGGCAGCAGGCAGGTGTGAGCGCATCTGCACGCAGAGTGAGGCAAAGACTTTTGGAAGATGGCCTGGTGTCAAGAAGGGCAGCAAAGAAGCCACTTCCCTCCAAAAAAACATCAGGGACAGATTAATCTTCTGCAGAAAGTATGGTGAATGGACTGCTGAGGACTGGGGCAAAGTCATATTCTCCGATGAAGCTTCTTTCCAATTGTTTGGGGCATCTGGAAAAAGGCTTGTCCGGAGAAGAAAAGGTGAGCGCTACCATTAGTCCTGTGTCATGCCAACAGTAAAGCATCCTGAGACCATTCATGTGTGGGGTTGCTTCTCATCCAAGGGAGTGGGCTCACTCACAATTTTGCCACAAAACACAGCCATGAATAAAGAATGGTACCAAAACACCCTCCAACAGCAACTTCTTCCAACAATCCAACAACAGTTTGGTGAAGAACAATGCATTTTCCAGCATGATGGAGCACCGTGCCATAAGGCAAAAGTGATAACTAAGTGGCTCGGGGACCAAAACTTTGACATTTTGGGTCCATGGCCTGGAAACTCCCCAGATCTTAATCCCATTGAGAACTTGTGGTCAATCATCAAGAGGCGGGTAGACAAACAAAAACCCACTAATTCTGACAAACTCCAAGAAGTGATTATGAAAGAATGGGTTGCTATCAGTCAGGAATTAGCCCAGAAGTTGATTGAGAGCATGCCCAGTCGAATTGCAGAGGTCCTGAAAAAGAAGGGCCAACACTGCAAATACTGACTCTTTGCATAAATGTCATGTAATTGTCGATAAAAGCCTTTGAAACATATGAAGTGCGTGTAATTATATTTCAACTGAAACAAAGATCTAAAAGCAATTTTGCAGCAAACTTTGTGAAAACTAATATTTGTGTCATTCTCAAAACTTTTGGCCACGACTTTATATATATATATATATATATATATATATAGGCATCTCTTCATTTAACAGCAGATTTGAAAATGCACAGAATAATGGTATAAATTATCGGCTAGCGGTCTGAAAGTTCACAGATTATTGGTATCGGCTCTAAAAAATCAATATCGGTCGATCCCTACATGGTACTCTGATGGCTGAAGCATTCACTGACTCCAGAGATTGGTAGGGGTCTGACTGATTGGATCTCACCCAATCAAAAAAAGCTTAATGGCACAGAACTTACCTACCACATTATTGTGGGAATCGGTGGAGTCGCAACAATTTACCATCAATGTCTCAGGTGAGACATCCCCATTACGTATGATGAAGTTTTAAGTAATGTTGATGAACCCAAGACAGAAAATTGTCAATTAGTGGAGTGAGGAGCCAAAGGTTAGAGTTAAAAAGTCGGACCAGAAAAACACATTACCCAAAGGCTGCACAGGGGGGCACAAACTAATAACTAAAGTCAAACTAGCTAAAGTCAGAGAACAGAGAAGATCTTTAAACTAGGCGAAATGAAGCAGGTTAAAAACTAAGAGCGTAGTCAAACATAAAGCAATCAGCATGCTCTCTGTGGTGGATGGTGGTAAAGACATTAAGTACCTCTCGCCGGAGGAAAGCTTCTCGCTGTAGTACTAGAAAACACAATGATGAATGGTCTGCCAGGCTTGAGTCACAAAGAAAGATTATCTTCAGCGTGGAGTTAAAAATACTCACAAGAGATAAAACAAAACTATCTCCTCCGACCACACAAATGTAAACCGTTCAGCGGGACTCTGGAGGATTTGATTTTCGAAAGTAATGGAAGAAAGCAATAAGGTCTCGTTACTGAAGACAAGTGAGTGATGACTAGACCCACACATTTTAGCCAATTTTAGCTAATTTGTGACTTTTATGTACAGTTTATAATAATCCTATTCAATGACCTTACATTGGCACAAACGTTCTACCGCTGCGGGATACAGAGTTGCTGCCTCTATCAGACCTACCAAGTAGTGTTGAGCGCGAATATTGGAATAGCGAATTTTTTTAGCGAATATCGGCACTTCGCTAATTCACGAATATTTCGAATATAGCGCTATAAATTCGCTATTTCGAATATTCGGTTTTTTTTTGTTTTTTTTTTGTTATATTTTTTTCTTTCCCACTTCCCAACAGTAGTTCTTACCTGTCCTGAGGATTCCTGGCTTCCTGGCTGCTCTAGTCAGTGCCCGTTGCCGCTTCTGCCGACTTCCGTGCTCATGGAGCGTCCCCAACCATGGGAACGTCTCCCGACTCTCCATATACTAAAATGTACTGTCGGATTTGAGGAATTACGTTGAAATCGCAATGCGATTAATTCAAGTTATATTAATCGCATTGCGATTACAACTTAGCACTGCTATCTTACATAGGCTAGAATTAACGAATATGGAATATAGCACTAGCAGTGCTAAGTTGAAATCGCAATGCGATTACTTCAAGTTAAATTAATCGCATTGCGAATTCAACTTAGCACTGCTGCTATATTCCATATTCGTTAACTTCGTTCATTCTAGCAAGCTGATCCATTATAAACCCAGCTCTAAGTTGAAATCGCAATGTGATTAATATAACTTGAATTAATCGCATTGCGATTTCAACGTAATTCCTCAAATCCGACAGTACATTTTAGTATATGGAGACGTTCCCATGGTGATGGGGACGCTCCATGAGCAAGGAAGTTTATGGTTGGCTTGGTAGAATTAGCGAATAGCGAATATGACGAATGTATTCGTCATATTCCTCAAAACGAAGATAACGAAGTATTCTACATCTTTGTTTTAGCAACCTATTCGTCAACTTTGCTAATTCTAGCAATCAAATAGGAAGGTTGACTATAGAGACAGCTGTGTTAAATTCGCTATGCAATTATATATATTTTTTTAATAGAATAATTATATTACTTAATATAATTATTATAATTATTCTATTTATTAAAAAAAATATATAAATAATCGCATAGCGAATTAAACACAGTGTTCTCTATAGTCAACCTTTCTATTTGATTGCTAGAATTAGCGAAGTTGACGAATAGGTTGCTAAAACGAAGATGTAGAATACTTCATTATCTTCGTTTTGAGGAATATGACGAATACATTCGTCATATCCGTCATCTTCGCTATAATTCTAGATATGAAACCAATAGGAAAGTAGCCTTAAGTTAAAATCGCAATACGCGATTATTTAAATCGCATATTAATCGCAATAACTAGAATAATGACGTATATTCGATTTTGACGAATATGAAACGAATATTCTTTCGAATATTCGCGAATTTAGTCGAAATCGAATATGGCACCTGCCGCTCATCACCACTACCAAGGTGCTCCTGATAGAGAGATAGAGATAGATCTAGGAAAAAGTAGAAGAATTCTTCCTAATCTGACCTGCATGAAAAACTAGAGCCATCTTTAGGGACATTCTACAAGAGTAAGACAGATTGGCCCATGTTGTGTTTTTAAGTTCTGTTGGGCCCTAGCCAGTCCACCCCATAATGGCCTGCTATCAGGGGTGTAGCTAAAGGCTCATGGGCCCTGGTGCAAAAGTTCAGCTTGGGCCCCCCTTCCCTCAGTGCTTCTTATGCGGCACAAGTGTCTTTGGGCCCCTTCAGGCTCCTCGGCCCAGTACCGACTGCTACCTCTGCACCCCCTATAGCTACGCCACCTGCCTGCTATTACAGGACTCCTCTACCCCGTAAATATCCCAGTTGCGCTCATTGCACCTTTCCCTTTTGAAAGTAAGAAAAAAAGAACCATCTGAGATCCGTTTGTGCAATGTTTTAAGCCATGTGCCCCAGGAAACGGACTCAAACATCACCTGCAGTCCTTGAGATGTTTTCTTGCAACGTTTTAAGGACAGTACACTCTGTCATGGAATCTAATGGATTTGAGTGGCAGTGTGACCTGATTTTGTGCTTCTGGGAATTTTTTTCTTTCACCATAAGTGCCGCAAGCCCCAGACTTGTATTTACTATTATTGTACTTTAAGTGGACTTCTACTTCATCTATTTAGTATGGGTGGCTAGCACCCCTCCTTAATACCGTATGGACTGCTCCTTGGGATCTAGCCTGTATGCCCCCCTGGCAGCCAGGAATGTAAGCCTAGGCAGTATATGCATATTTAAGCACTTATGTCCTTACCCTGGCCTCCTCCCAGCAATGGGAGGGAGGGGTCAGCGGGAAGTGCGGCACTGGACATCTGATGCAAGACCACCAGGAGGAGACCACAAACACAGCACAAGGATGGCCTGACTTTCACCAAGGGATTGTGTAGTACCCATAACTTGGGGGTACATTTTATATGCAATGCTATGTAATGCTAAGTATATGTTATACTATGCTGTCTCATCAAGTAGAGGAGATAATGATTGGCAACGGTTAGCAGGAACAGGGTTAACTATCATGTTCCTCCCTTCATGGTAGGAGTGGGCTGGTTTCACTTCCTGTCAGGAGGGGAAAGTCCAGTGTATTTGTATTAAGTCAGTGCTAGGAGAAGAGGGGACACGAGAGGTCTTGTTCTGATAGTGGGGAGTTGGAAAGCAGCTTGCAGAGCACTAATGCCCATGGACCATATCTTTTCTCCTGTAAGGGAGGTTCAGTGAAGCCTTGAGATTCCAAACAGCAGAGTGATTGGCGAGATACAGCTCAAAAGACACTGCTGTGAGGTGAAAGACGACAGCCATGCCGCCCATCACCAATCATTAGGCCAGCATTAACTAAGTGGTGCAGGACTGCATCTATCCAACCAGCCACCATACCTCCTCAGCTGGTGCCAGAAGAATTGCACTTAAAGCCATCTGCTAGTATTTTAAGTTCTACCTTGGACTTAGTAAAAAAGGCTGTTATGTTTAACTCTGAAAAAAAAAACTACAAAAGGCATGTGTGTAACCCACATATAAGTATAAATAGTGAATAGTACTCAGTCAAACACTACTAATTATCACAAAATAACTTTACTGAAAATGTACCATTAAAAAACATACATATGGAGCAGAATGAGGAAATAAATCAGACGAGGGGTGCTAGGAAGGGGGCTAGTACATGACATGTAAGTCAATAAATAAAAAATCCCCAATTTATTATATATGGTCATGTGTTGCTGCAGGCAGAAGAGTAAGGTAAAGTGCAAATGCAGGGCCCAACAAAAGTTGGCTCCAAAAAGCTACAAAAGCAGCGGTCATAGGCAATGAGTGGTATGCAAAAGGGATTCCCACACAAATCCACAAAGGCCTAGGCCAAGTAATGCAGCATGCAGGCAAAAACACACATGGCCATATAGTAAGTCAGACAACACACAAAGTGATAACACAGATACATAGACATGAACTGCCCCCTTCCCAGTGTCCCCTCACCTACCCAACGCGTTTTGCCACCAGGCTTCGTCAGGGTATGTTTTTTAATGGTAAATTTTCAATAAAGTTATTTTGTGATAATTAGTAGTGTTTGACTGAGTACTATTGACTATTTATACTTATATGTGGGTTACACACATGCTTTTTGTAGGTTTTTGTTGGTACATATGTGGCCCTTATTGATCCGGATCATAGGTTTTCTATGTTTAACTCTGGCCTCATTCTTCAATCTAAACCTTTTGACTGCACCGATCCCCAAGGAGCAATGGCCTGAGGTAGGACACCATAACACAACACTTCATCAGGGCCACTACCACTCTCATCCTCCACCACCAGCTCCTCAGGGGCTCACTGCAGTAGCAGAAGCATAGGATCTTGCGGACATCTATTAGTTTCCGCATTCTTGAAGTTAGAGGCCCAAGGAGAGAGACACAAAGTTTCTGTGTAACACCCTGGAGTGGTGTTACTATTCTTTCACTCCCCTACTGTGTTTTATTGCTGACATGAATGTAATTCTTGTATTTATTACAGGTCCTTCACATTGTGCTTTCATACCACTGTTATGTAACTGTTGTGTTCATGTAATATGCCTGGTTCACCAGCAGGTGGCAGAGAGACAGATACTGAGATAGAATGGAACTCACCATCCATTCTCCCCCCTTTGGTCAGAAGTGTGCCAGTACTGCTTCCTACCAGAAGGGAGTGGCAGCAGTGCTAGTTTATTCCAGTTCTAGTCTAGGCTAGACAGTGAAGTGTAAGCCTGGGCACGGTCACAGAAAGATATGTCTATAACAGCCAGTGCAGACTAAGCTATGCTTGCCATGGAATAAGATGTATGGAAGATATAGCAACCAGAGGAAAGTGTTCTTCGGTTGCCAGAAGATATTGCAGACAGAGGAAATTGTTCTTCGGCTGTAGCAGGAGCCACCAAAGGGAAGTAGCTTGTAGAGCACCCGGACTCCATGCTAGGGGCACCAAAATCCAAGGATACCAGAACCGACAGAAAGTCCAGTAACCAGACCCAAGCCGAGTTTAGCAAAGCAGAGAGAGAAAGCAGAGTTATCAAGAGTGCCTGCCAGTTTATGCCAAAGCCTGCTGGAACCAAGAGAAAGCCTGAATATTCTTTGGATGCAAGTTTACTCAAGTAGAGCTGTTAAAATTTATTAAGGTCTGGACTCGATATTTATTCTAATCTCCACCATTACTCTTCCCCTTTATTGCTTCGGAGCCTAACCCTGTGGAGCAACGCTATTCATAGAGACTATTAAGGGCCGCACCACACCACTCGGCATTCCTAAAAACCTGAGACACGATCGGCCCTGGGCGGGGAGGGGGGGCGGCGTGTTGCATCTGCTCCCCACAATTTCATAGAACTCTCTAGAGCTAGGGATGTAGCCAGCCACCCCTTAGCTACCTCCTAAGAGGGCTGAGCCAGAATTATTACCCCAGGCTGTACCCACACCATGAGTACACATTGCATAGCATAGAATCCCATCACAAAATATTACAATACAGTACGTTACCAAACAATTCCAGATACCCCTGAAATGGGGTACTGCATCAAGACGGCAGAGTAATAGACTAAAGGAGTACACCAAGCAAAACTATCCTCATCTTGTTATGAAGATCCTGCTCAATTGTCTCCTGTAATTCTAGCCAAGAATGAGTGTTCCTTTTTCTTTCGATAAACTGGCTACAGTCTTGTAGGGTTTGTTTCTGTCTTCTACTTCAATGCTATAGGATATTAGGAAGACTCAAAGCAAAACCACCCTTGAGAAACCATACAACCATGTCCTGTCTGCAATGATGAAGGAGAAGATGCTATAGGCTCTTCAGGCTGTACCACATTCTCCACTCGTCATAGAAGCCATTTTGAAGAGTTCCAATAAGCTGCTTCGAAATCAAGATGATGAATGCACAGAGGCCACGTCCCTGCTAAAGAAATTATATGAACCCACAAACCACTATCTCGCTGCCAAAAAGAACCCTATGGAGAATGTAAGGAAAGTGATCATTATGTGTGTGGGCTGAAGCTCTATCAAATTACAACTACTGCGTGCACTCCCACCGTAGGTTGCCTAATTAAAATCCTAGAGAAAAACAAGAATTAATTTGTAAACTAAATTACCGCTGGGTATGAAAAAAAAAGTTGGAGAGCAGCAAAAATGTGATTATATCTGATTATAGCAGTAGAAATCATTCACTGGGAACACGTAAAAGCCTCTACCAGGGGTGTAACTATAGGGGGGGGAGGGATAAGTCGCCCTTAAGCTCTGGTGGTTAAGAAGACATCAGTATAAGGGCTCGTTCACATGACCTTATGGTTTTGCGGTCCCTTTTAACGGGTCCGGTTTTGGCTTTAGAAGTGTTTCCGTTCCATTTCCGTATGGTTTCCGTTTGTGATCCGTTTTTTGCAGATCGCAAACGGAAACGGAAGCATGTAATAATGTTTTACAGTAAGTACATTGAAAAAGTGGGCTGGCATAAAATTTTCAATAAATGCTTCCGGAAAAACGGCACGGATACAGAAGACATACGGATGCATTCCGTATGCATTCCGCTTTTTTACAGCCCTATTGACTTGAAGCCAAGGAACGTGATTTGCGGGCAATAATAGGAGATGACTCAAAATGTAGCAGAACGGAAATACGGAAACGGAATGCATACGGAGTTTGCGGACCCATTTTTGCGGACCCATTAAAATGAATGGTTCCGTATACGGACATCTATGTAGCTGTATGAGGGCTTCATTTTTGCGGGACAAGTTGTAGTTTTTAATGGTGCCATTTTGGGATACAGATAACTTTCTGATTAGCTCTTATTTACTCTTTCTAGGAGGGAGATGTGAAAAAACAGCAATTCTGCCGCTAAGTTTTTACATTATAAATTTTTGAACGTTCATTTTTTGGCATAAATAACATAATACCTTTATTCTTTCGGTTAGTATAATTATAGCTGTATGGTGTTTAACAAGCAGGATATGCTCAACCCATATGCAGTTGTGCATGTATATAGGGGAGCACATCCTGCACTTGTAGTCCGTTGCTAGGGGCAATCAACAGCAAAAAATGCATACAATGGAAGATGCCAGCAACGGACTACAAGTACCACAATAACCATTCTACATACGATAACGATAATGTGGATGTGGAGAACAATCAAAAACATAACCATAGCAAAGGCAGGTGCACTCTGCGGCAATACTAAACCCTCACACTGATAAAATTAAGGGGTTAGTTCGACATATCCTACTAGGAGGACATGTCTTTAGCTCGGACACCACGGCAAGGTCCCCCAAGTAGCCCGGGGCCCTACCACTCAACCTACCTGTGCCGTATGGGCGATACCAGGATTATACGATACCGTATAATATGTTTGGAGGTGTATAAACTCCGATTTAAATGTGCCTGCTTTTCATCTACAGGCTACATTCAGGTGCAACTGGGAGGCTCAGGGCCATATCAGCCGGTCTCGGGTGGGGCTCACAGGCACCTCCCACCTCCCATTGCAAGCATGGTTACATGCTGGAGGTCACTGGTGAGCTGTCTGTGAGTCAGGCCTTACGCTCCCGTAATGCCCAACGGCTCCTGGTATCGCCCATACGGCACAGGTAGGTGAGTGGTAGGGCCTCGGGCTACTTGAGGGACCTTGCCGTGGTGTCCGAGCTTAAGACATGTCCTCCTAGTAGGATATGTCGAACTAACCCCTCAATTTTATCAGTGTGAGGGTTTAGTATTGCCGCAGAGTGCACCTGGCTTTGCTATGGTTATGTTTATGATTACAGCTATACCAAATACATATATTTTTTCTGTTTTACTACTTTTGTGCAATAAAAAGCATTATTTTTTCTTTTTTTTCCCCTTTCTTCTTTTTGCATCGCCCCTTCCCAAGATTCATACGTTTTTATTTTTCTTTCTATGAAGTTGTGTGAGGCGACTTTTTTAGTATTTTTTTTTTATGGTGTTCACCGTAGTGGAAAATGTGAAGGTTGTTATGGACACGGTGATACCAAACATTTGGGGGAAATTTTCTTTTTGCAATTTTTTTTTTCTGATACGGCGGGTGCCATTGCTGACAGCAAATAAAGGGTTAAACAGCCCGGATTGGCACCCCTGCCAGTCCGGACCGTTAGAGCAGGAGCACGGCTCTCATGTGAAAGCCCAGGCCCCCCTCTGCGCTGCACAAGGGACCCATGCAGTGCTTAGACCGAGCTGCCATGAAAAGGCATATGGGTGGTACTAAGGGGTAGAAAATACATCTCTGACCAGGAGCATATATAGATCTCATAGGGTCCCATATCGAAATTTAGTATGGAGTCGGACCCCCGCCAATCTGATATTGATGACCTATCCCAGTGGTGGGCAAACTTATTAGTCAACTGAGCCAAATATCAACAAAACAGCGATTGAAATTTCTTTTGAGAGCCAAATTTTTTAAACTTAAAATATATAGGAAGGTACATTGTTATAAGGGTATTCCTAACCATCTGAACATACTTTTCTCAATCCTCGACACTACATCTTCTTTAACTCCACAACGTTTCGCCCTATAAGACGCACCTTAGTTGTAGAGGAGGACAATAAGAAATATTTTTCATTACACCTGGGTCAGACCACTAATCAGACCCCCAATGTTAATAAGACCTCCCTCAGATCAGACCCCCAATCAGACGTCAGCTCAGACCCCAATGTAAATGACCCCCAATCAGTCCTCAAATAAGAGCCCCATGCCTCTCATCACCCCCATTATTATCCATGATGCCTCTCATCATCCATGATGCCTCTCATATCCCCATTATAATTCTCATCATCCCTATTATTATCCATGATGCCTCTCATCACCCCCATTATTATCCATGATGCCTCTTATCATTTATGCCTTTCATATCCCCATTATGATTCTCATCATCCCCATTATTATCCATTATGCTTTTCATTATCCCCATTATTATCCATGATGCCTCTCATCACCCCTATTATCATCCATGATGCCTCTCATCACCCCTATTATCATCCATGATGCCTCTCATCACCCCCATTATCATCCATGATGCCTCTCATCACCCCCATTATCATCCATGATGCCTCTCATCACCCCTATTATCATCCATGATGCCTCTCATATCCCCATTATGATTCTCCTCATCCCCATTATTATCCACGACGCCTCTCATCACCCCCATTATTATCCATGATCCCTCTCATCACCCCCATTATTATCCATGATGCCTCTCATCATGCCCATTATTATCCATGATGCCTCTCATCACCCCCATTATTATCCATGATGCCTCTCATCACCCCCATTATTATCCATGATGCCTCTCATCACCCCCATTATTATCCATGATGCCTCTCATCATCCCCATTATTATCCATGATGCCTCTCATCATCCCCATTATGATGCTTATCATCCCCTTTATTATCCATGGTGCCTCTCATATCCCCCATTATGATTCTCATCACCCCATTGCCTCAGATCAGCCCCAAGTTTCATAAAATAAAAAAGCACTTACCTCTCCTGCTCCTGGATGCCGCTGCTCCTCACCACCCTTGCTCTGTGTTCCTCCTGCTGTCGGCTGTGCTGTGAACTGGCGCGCAAAGCGTGACATCAAAGAGCGCCTCACGCTGTGCGCAGCCCTGCACAGCCGTCGACCAGGAAGCGGTGAGTACAGAGCCTTCACCGCTTCCTGGTCCTCCCTCTCCTGACGATTTTTCCTACTGGCAACGAAAATGCGATCGCACTGTGCGTGCGAGCCCGCCCCTGGAAGAGCCATATTCAAGGGGCTAAAGTGCCGCTTGTGGCTCGCGAGCCGCGGCTTGCCGACCACTGACCTATCCTAAGGATAGGTCATCAATAGTAAAAACTCGGACAACCCCTTTAAGACTGACATCTCATACGTCAGTCTTAATTAAAAATGTACTGCAGTAATATGTTCCAAACTTTAATTTTCCACCCCAACCTGGGGTACCTGAGAAGAAATCCATACTCACCTGCCCCCTGCAGCTCCGTTCAGGCTCCTTGGCCCTCTTTACTGGTCTTCCGTTCCCTCTTTGTCAACTTTTGGACAGAAAGGGTCACATGCGTCACTGCAGCCAATGACCTGCCTCAGCTGTGACATGCCCCCAAGCAGCACATCAATGCTGAGTCCCATGCCGCTTGGGAACATGCCCCCGTTGAGACCAGTCACTGGCTAAAGCAACACACATGACCATGTCCAGGGATCAGAAGACAACACATGACCCTATTCAGAGGTCGGAAGACCAATGAAGGGAGACAAGAAGCTGGAAAAGAGCGGCAGGGAGCAAGCAGGCTGGGGTTGAAATTGATAAAAGTAAGGAAAAAAAACTGGACAACCCCTTTAAGAGGTAAAGACCTTTTGAAAAATTGTGGTGACAACATCAAAGCTATTCCAGGTATGCGCAATAATTGCCATCAGTATTGAGCTGCATGAAATGCAGCTTGCAGATAATTTTCAACTTCTTTGTACAACAGAAAACTGGCGTATACGGGCGATGATAATGTTGCTAAATTTAATTTGAAAAGGAATTTCCCTCTAGACATTTATGGCATATCTACAAGTTAAACAAAAATGCCCATCATGAATGTTTATTCTTGGCACTCCCCAATTGCATAATTATTGGTGATTATTATTTTGGGGATTTTTTTGAACCGCGGCTGATGCCATCATACCACCGCCAAACCCTGCTGCAGAAGATGTGACCTTCATCTTGGATTTAGCTGAAATGCGGAGCTGACGATGTGTCAAAGTAGAGCACTATAAACAAGATACGTGCTAGGAATCTTCTGATGACAGATGAAAGTGCAGGCTACCCGAAATAGCGCAGGCACAGGAGGCGACTAAAACTCGCTTCCACCGCTTAGTTTCTAATTAGCTCGCAGATGACCGGTGAAATGTTATACGGTTAGCATGACTGGATCTTTACTATTAAAGTGCAAGAGTTAGACCTAGAAAGCGAGGATCAAGGGACACTGGGTGCGCACCTGGGCCGCGCGGATCTTTCAGCGCCGTCAAGATCTGTAAAGTGGGGACAAGGCATGTGCTTCCTTCATTTCACTGGCTTGATTTGCTTTCATAAAGATATGTTCACAAGGAATATAAAATTTTAATCTAGAATCCAGTGATAATTGACACCGGCCATCGAGAGTCAGCGGTACTGGAAGCCATCTTTAAATAACAGGAGCGGAAATGGAAATATCTTTTAGTGTCTGCGACACAATATTTTAGGTATGGGGAATGGAGTCGGCAGATTTCCATGATAGTCTATGGTAGTAGAAAAAAAAGCGTAGCATGCTAACTCGGTTGATGTTAACCACTACACTATAGAGCTACATGTTAATCTGCACAGAAATATAAAATAAGTATTCTGGCGAATAGAAATACTTACTACATCAGAAACTACTATGAGGTTTTTCTGACACAGTTACGCATTCAGCTGCCTCTAATGTACAAGGTTGGGAGTTCAAATCCCGGCATAAACTTTTCAGAAATACGGTAGATGCTTAATTACATTTAAATACACTGACTCGAGCGTCGCGCTCGAGCACACGCGGTGTTTGGCCGAACTCCGCGATGTGCCGAGCATAGCCATGCTTAAGCCGAACTGGTGTTCGGCGAGCATGCTCGCTCAACACTAGTGTTTTAATTTCAGTTTAATTTGATTAGTTCAGCTACAAGTATGTCAGGCACAGAAGTGCCAGGCCATTCACAGAGGAGTGGCAGAGGCCTGAATGTTTCTGGCGCAAGCAAAGGTCGCAGCAGAGTAAGGGGTCATGGCAGCAGTAGTCGCAGCGAGAGGCCTGAGCTCCTGGTGTCATCTAGCAGTCGTGTCAACCAGCAACCCAGCGGTTCTTGATTGATTAACTCGGTCATCCACGTCATCCCAAGTGACGTGAGACACCCCCAACCAACGGTTCGTCAGACACAACCCTTAGTTGGCATGGCCTGGGAGCAGACCCTGAGCCCTCACCTGTCCTCAACTTGCCTCTGGCCTTTTCTGTTCCCTCTTTGTGAGAAGTACTACATGCAGTGGGCTCAGTTTCACTTTTGAGCGAGGAAGAGCTACTAGAGGACAGTCAGCAGCTACTGCCCAGCCAAGATGTGGAGGAGACATCTGCCGCCTCCTCCGCTAGGAGGGCAAGTATTGATGAGGAGAGTAGCATGGGAGCTTTTGTTGCCAGTGGTCAGCCTCCTGACCCAGAGGCCGTTGAGGAGGACATCAGTGATGTGCAGACACTGCACACATTCAATAATGATGAAGCCGATCACACATGGGAGCTTGGTGAAGAAGGGGCTTTGTCATCTTCAGAAGAAGAGGGTGGCAGCTTTCCCGTGAGGCAGCCGGGGAGCCAGCAAGTCGCTAGCGTGGCCAGGAGTCAGCAGGATGGCAGCAGTCGGAGGTTGGGAGCCAAACGAGCATGGGGTGGACCACCCGCTTTGCAGCAGCCTACCTGACTGAAAAGGAGCAGTCCACGGGTTTACCATAGCAACGGCGGTAGCAGTCAGCCAGTGAGTAGTGTTGGGCGAAAAATCAGGTACTTGGCAGTGTGGCAGTTTTTTGTGAAGCCGCCAGAGGAGGTCAACATGGCCATGTGTAGAATATGTTAGCAGAAGGTGAAGCGTGGACAGAGTGCCAATGTTGGCACCATGGTCCTGCGTCAGCATATGCAGCATCACCATAAAGTGGCCCGGGAGAACCGTGGCTCCGGTGTGGTGGTCCAACCTGCCGCAGATACCGCTATATCAACCAGTGACACGCACCCAGTTTCAGCCAGTCAAGGCTCCACCACCTCAGCCGAAGGGAGCTGTCAATCCCATCATCTGCTAGTCCTGATGCTCCTGCTCCTACTCCTCGTCTGTTATTCCGTCAGCAATCGATCACCAAAGCGATTGCCAAGAGACAACAGTATGCATGTACGAATCTAACGGCGCAGAAGCTGAACGTGCTCCTGTCCAAGTTGCTGGTGCTTCAGTCCCTCCCTTTCTAAGTGGTGGACTCTGGACCTTTCAGAGAACTGATGGCTTGTGCCGAGCCGAGGTGGAGAGTTATCATTTCTTTGCAAAAAAGGCAGTACCAGCCCTGCACACACATGTAGAACAGTGGGCCAGGCCTTGAGCCTGTCAGTGTCTGCCAAAGTGCATGGCAGTGCTGACATGTGGAGCTGTGACTACGGTCAGGGACAATACATGTCCTTTACGGCCAACTGTGTGAGTGTGGTTCCTGCTCAGCCACACCAGCAACTTGGACAGGTCACGCCGCTTCTGCCTCCACGTTGTCATGCCGTCTGCCTCTGCCTTTTCATCCTCCACCATGTCCTCAGCCTCCACTGCAGGGACAAGTCACAGTGCCCCTCCAGCATACCACATGTGCAGGGCTTGGCGGTGTCACGCTGTTCTGCACCTGGTTTGCCTTGGCGAATGTCACACAGGGGAGGAACTGCTCCATATGATGCATCAAGAAATCTAATCCTGGCTTTCTCTGCGACAACTGAACATCAGAACCATGCTGACCGCTAATGGGAAGAACATGGTGTCAGAGCTGCGTCAAGGAAGGCTGATCCATGCGCCCTGCATGGCACACGTGTTCAGTCTGGTTGTAAAGCGGTTCCTGAAGTCTTCCACCCATCTGCAAGACATCCTAAAAATGGCCAGGAAACTTTGCACGCACTTCAGCCACTCGTACACCGCAAAGCACACCCTCCTTGAGCTGCAGCGGCAGAACGGCATCCCCCAACATAGGCTGATATGTCAACAAGTTGGAATTCCACCCTCCATATGTTGGACCGACTATACGAGAAAGGCCATCAGCGATTTCTTGATGATGCAAGCGAATAGGAGTACTCCCCTGTGTAACTTTGATGTCAGCCAGTGGCAGCTCATGCATGACACCTGCCGTTTGCTCAGGCCCTTTGAGGACACCACGTTATTTATCAGTTGCCATGACTACAGTATGAACGACGTCATTCCACTGCTTCATGTCCTGGAACAGATGGTGGTAACAATGGCTGGTTAGGGGGCAGGAGACGTGGCGCCTCAAGGCAATGTGTAGCCAAATGGCTGGTTTTTCTATTCAGCTGACAGGACAGGAGGAGCAGGAGCAGCCACAGGGCGATTAGGAAGACGAGACAGGGGACCTGGACACACCATGGCAGTATGCAGTGGAGATGGAGGCAAGGAGTCCCTCTGAGTCACTTGCACAAATGGCCCGATTCATGCTCACTTGCTTGCATAGTGACAGCCGAATTGTCACCATTTGGCAGAGGGATGATGCAACGACTGGACACCATGGGGGATGATGTGCGTGACCATACTAATGATAAGGTGCAGAGGATAGTAGTACTCACGGTTAAGTTGTCCCTTGGGCCCGGCGTGCAGTGGATGGGAAGACAGCATGAAATACTCCGGGGCACTCTCGGTTGCAGGGAACACCAGCTAGATGTTGGTTGAGGTGCCCTTGATGGTGTTTAGGGCGCTTTGGTGGCAGGGCCCCTGTGTTCGTGACGCCAGCACCATTAGGTGCAAATGAAGAGTGTAGTAGTAGAAATGACGAAGAGTCAGTTGTTATCAAACAGCTGAACATTTACTAAATCACTTGTCTGCAGGTAGTCGATACAGACACAGTTCATTAATATGGTGTAAGTAATGACTCAGAAATAGGCTCAATTGTACTCCTCATATCAGGTTTAGGCAATTGTCAGTTAAAGAGTTCACTTCAATGTGGAGGCAAGACGTGTATACTTATTCTAAGTACAAACTATAGCACTCTGGTACTAAATATGCTGCTTACTTTTGAGCTATCCTATAAGGGTGATCTCCCTCGTGACAGGCATCAGTCTTCTGCTTCAATATTTGCAGGATACTCTCCTAAAAGCAGGGTGGATTTGATTTAAATCAAACTGATTTAAATCACGATTTAAATCACTAATCAGTAAGGCTTGATTTAAATCACAGTTTTCTACATAAAGACTAATTCTTGCTGGTATAACTTATAATATAAAATAAAGCATTGTGAATGGATTAATGGAATTTATTTACCAAAAAATTAAGCAAATACAGCCTTATTCTATATAATTTAAAAAACGAATCTTTATTTCATAATGGAATAACCTTTGGATGGTAATATATTTTCCTAAATATACATAAGGTTGGAGGAGATGCTAAAAGCACATGAAAACAAAAACGTTTTATTCAAAATGCACAATTTCAGAGTAAGTGAGTAAAAGAAATGTCCACTATAGTACAGCCACATGTGCAGTCACAGATCTGCACTTGAGAAAAAGCAGGTCCACGGCACAGCGGACATATGTGGGCTAAAGGCAAATGGAGCGTATGGTGCGGCAAAACGGGGACAGCTGATATAAACCTGCTGTCAGCCCCTGTACTATATTAGAAAATGGCAATGTGCCAGGCAGATTGGTGATCACTAGCAATCTGCCAATATGCAGAGAGGGATAGTGCTACCTGAGAGTGATCCCTTATACGTGACCTCCACAAAAATGTTTGAGTGCACTAATCCCTAATGATTACACAACTGACAAATGGAGCCCTGCAGGACCTACATAAGTCTGCCTAACTAGACTGGCCATTATAGTGTCGGAGCGCTGCCCCTGTATGAGAGGGGTAGCGCATATTTATTGCCTACATTTACCTTTACCAATGCCATATAATAAGAGGACTCCTGAGGAGGCATCAATCAGATGCAGAAACGCGTACGAGTCCATTGTACTAGCGAGCTAGGCATCTATAGGTTATCTAGTTAGGCAGACTTATGTAGGTCCTGCAGGGCTCCATTTGTCAGTTGTGTGACTCTACTCACTCTACTCTGAAGCACTGATTCATCACCCTCTCCTACTTTCTGCTCTAGCACACCTGACCCCAGCTATATAAATAAGTGGCGCCAGCACCACCTAGGGGCGAATGGGTGAAATGACTTTGCCAGCCTGATAAATAGGAAATACCATACATTCAGTACATTAGATGAATACAGAGATTTAAAGTGTCCCTTTCACACAAATGTGGGACGCTGCAATGACTTCTGGCTCTTCTCCTTGTTGGACCCTCACTACCGGTCCAGAATGGGGGCCTTTTTTACACTCACCGAAAGGGAAGACAAACTGAACTACTACAGAGACATCCTATGTAGTCAGTTGACCGCTATCTATCTGCGCCATTGTCCATCCTCTCGCAGGTCTGACCCAGGTGACCCTCTGCGCTCACGTTCCACTGCCATGGCTGCTGGGGAGTGGTGGGGTGGCAGGAGCAGTACCAGCTCCATCAGCAGCAGCCTGAGTCTACAGTCGCTGATGAGCAGCTTCCTTCACCTGCATAGTGAAGAAACTACTCACAAGCAGCAGCAGGTAGACCTGGAGCAGGACCTGAAACAGCAAGTGGTGGCATACTTGGACAGCCTCCTGCCACCCCACATTGAACATCCGCTGGACTACTGGGTAGCCAAACTGGATTTGTGGCCTCAACTTGCAGAGTGTTCCCTGGAAAAGCTGTCCTGCCCGGCCAATAGTGTGGCATCAGAGCGGGTGTTTAGTGCGGTGGGAGCCATAGTTACCCCAAGGAGAACTTGCCTGTCCACCCAAAATGTGGAGAGACGGACCTTTGTCAAGGTGATCAGCCAGGATTTCCATCCACCAATTCCTGATGCATCAGACTAGATCATCCATGGTGCCAAACCAACACTTTGATACAAGAGACCGGTTTCTTCTGTTACCAGGTCACTTTGTGGTCTCCTGATGCAGCAGCTGCTGCTATCTCCAAACTATGTCATCTTGCCATTCTGTGGTATCCTGCTGTTGCTGAAATCTCTACACTATGTCACCTTGCCACTCTGTGGTCTCCTCATGCTGCTGCTATCTCTACACTATGTCACCTTGCCACTCTGTGGTCTCCTCATGCTGCTGCCATCTCCACACTATGTCACCTTGCCACTCTGTGGTATCCTCCTGATGCTGCTGCTACTGCCATCTCCACACTATGTCACCTTGCCACTCTGTGGTCTCCTCATGCTGCTGCCATCTCCAGACTCTGTCATTGTGCCGCTCTGTGGTCTCCTCATGTTGCTGCCACCTGCAGACTTGTTCATTGTTCCACTCGATGGCCTCCATATACCTCCAGACTTTGTCATTGTGCCACACAGTGGCCTACTCATACTGCTTCCACCTCCAGACCTTGTCGTTATGCCACTCTGTGGCCTCCTGATGCTGCTGCTGCCACCTCCACACTGTCATTGTGCCGCTTTGTGGTCTACTCATTCTGCCGCCACCTCCAGATTCTTTCATTGTGCCACTCTGTGGTCTCCTCATTCTGCTGCCACCTGCAGGCTTGTTTATTGTGCCATGGCCTACCCATATTGCTTGACGCTAACATTTTCCTGTAAGGCTGAGTTGATACTTCAGTTTATTAACGCAATTCGCCGCAAATATATTCGGATCAAATAAAAAAATTTCTGAAAAATTCGGCCAACCGGCAGACTACAAACAATCCTGTATAGTCTGACTCTACAGTCATGAATTATTGTTCCCTTTCCTATTGTTTGTAACTTATTAAAGGGGTATTCTGGTTATATCAAATGATTCCCTTGCCACAGGATGGGGATAATTATTAGATTGGTGGACTGAATCAAATTAGTATATGGAGAGTGCTTCCTACAGGTCCATAGCTGCCTAGCCTTGTGTCTAAATACCCTAGTTAAGTCAAAGGGGTTCGTTGGAGCCCCCAGCACCTGGGGTGTATTTCTGGTTGTCTCGCAATCTATTCCCCTGCCACATGGGTTGAGGCTCAATTTTTGGGCTGTACAAAGAATAAACTTCCCAACAATCACCTGCTCCATCAGGCACTGTAACGGGGCCTTAAAGGGGTTTCCGAAACTTTTTTTTACCTATGACCTATCCTTTGGATAGGTCATCACTCAGTATCTGACCATTGGGTACGACACCTAAGGCCCCTGCCGATCAGCTGTTTGAGAAGCTAGTGGCGTTCGCAGTAGCGCAGCAGCCTTCTCATAGCTTAGCCTAGGCCAGAGACGTCATGGTCATCTGTCACATGGCCTAGGTGCAGCTCAGCCTTATGTGCTTTCCTTCCGGTGCCTTCTCAAGCAGCTGATCAGCGGAGATCCCGGGTGTAGGACCCCGATTGATCAAATACTGATGACCTATTCAGAGGAAAGTCGAAGCAAAGGACCGGCACTCCAAAACAGCTGGTGAGCTGAGCTTTATTTGTCACATATTATATATCAGTGACGCGTTTCGGCACACGTACTGCCTTTGTCAAACTGTGAACAAGTAGCAAATTGTTCACAGTTTGAGAAAGGCACTACGTGTGCCGAAACGCATCACTGATCTATAATATGTGACAAATGAAGCTCAGCTCATCAGCAATTTTGGAGTGCCGGTCCTTTACTTCGATTGTCTACTGGGGTGTCTGACTCTTTGACCGAGCACTCTCCTTACACAGTGCCGACCGACTTGGATGCAACATCTATCTAGAGGATAGGTCATCAGTATAAAAGTCTCGGAAAAGCCTGTTTGAGGCAGAACTTGTATGGACCAAAGGCAAGCAACAATGCTGTTCTCAAGAACTCCACTCTGGCATCTGCTCTGACCTGCAGGGTCACTAACCTAAATAAAGCCCACACGGGGCGACAGGCAGCAATATTTGGGTGCAGCTGGAAATAATTTTAGCTGTAAGAAGACCGCCTGAGGATTTGCGGCTGCTATTTGCGGATCTGAAAAGACCTTTGCGGTTAAATATATCAGCGCGACACAACCTGCAAAACACTCGGCAGCTGAGATTTTTGCTATTTTTGAAAGGTTGACATAAGGCGAGCGATGTATAAGCTGTATATGCAGTATTAAATATAGCTCTGGTAAGTCTAGCCTGGGTCGTTTTTCAGCGTAGAGTATACGGTTTGGCTCAGGTTTTCAGAAGGAACTTGAACCATCCAAGGTGCAAATTCTCCAACTGCAAAAATAGTCTTGTGAGCTGTCACAACAGGCCTGTTTTTATGTTGTACCCTTGTATATTGCACCTTTTCAGTAGGTTCACACAGAGGATTTTGAGCATGGGTTCCAGTGTGGATTTGGTGCCGAAAACCAGGCCAAATCTGCTCTGAAATCACCACCCATTCCACGTCGCAGTTCATGAAATATTTTTTTCGCGTGGTTTACAAGACCGCTCCAAGAATGTACAGGTTCATTCTTAGAAAGGTTACCGAGTGGACCCCTCACAATGCCGCAGTGGGAGCATGCTGGCTAAAAAAAGACATCTGTCCATCAGTTTAGTCTATACTTGCTATGTGTGTGGATGGTTTGTAGTCTCTGACGCCCATAACGCCTTCTTGCTATGTGTGTGGATGGTTTGTAGTCTCTGAAGCCTACCACACTTTCTTGCTAAGTGTGTGGATGGTTTGTAGTCTCTGAAGCCTACCACACTTTCTTGCTATGTGTGTGGATGGTTTGTAGTCTCTGATGCCTACCACACTTTCTTGCTATGTGTGTGGATGGTTTGTAGTCTCTGACGCCTACTATGCTTTCTTGCTATGTGTGTGGATGGGTTGTAGTCTCTGATGCCTACCACGCTTTCTTGCTATGTGTGTGGATGGTTTGTAGTCTCTGACGCCTACCACGCTTTCTTGCTATGTGTGTGGATGGGTTGTAGTCTCTGACGCCTACCACGCTTTCCTGCTATGTGTGTGGATCGGTTGTAGTCTCTGGTGCCTACCACGCTTTCTTGCTATGTGTGTGGATGGGTTGTAGTCTCTGGCGCCTACCACGCTTTCTTGCTATGTGTGTGGATGGTTTGTAGTCTAGGACGCCTACCACATTTTTGAGAGTTTAGCACGCCTGTTGTCATCTTGGAAAGGTTGGGAGAAGCTATCAATGAGCAATAAAACACAAAACTGGAATACGGTTTTACAACACGAATAGAATCAAGTGTCAAAAATGAAGAGCTCCTAGATGGGACAAGCCCAGGCAATTAGCATATACACAAATATAATATATAAATGCATATCCAAGAATATATTGTTATTGAAATCGATAAAACAAATACAGTAGATGCATAAATTGGCAAAGACAAACACAACCACATGGAGAGTGCACGAAACATATCGGGACATCAAGTTATGGTATTGCAAGTAATGGAGAAGGTGGGATCGAAAAACAAGTATAAATAAATACAAAATCAAACCATGTGGCTCCCCCACCTAGATAAAAAAAACATGATTTGCAACATATACACAATACAGACCCGGCTAGTGGCACCTCCAAGAGACCACGACGTGTGTTTCGCCTAAGCTTCCTCCCTCTGAGGAAGCTGACGCGAAACACGTGTTGGGGTCTCTTGGAGGTGCCACTAGCCGGGTCTGTATTGTGTATATGCTGTAAATCATGCTTTTTTTATCTAGGTGGGGGAGCCACATGGTTTGATTTTGTTTTTATTTATTTCATTTAATTTATTTATTTTATGCACTTATGCAGTGCTACTATATTCCGCAGCGCTTTACGGACATTAACATCAAGCTGTCCCCAATGACCCCCAATTTTGTAATTATTTATACTTTTTTTCGATCCCACCTTCTCCATTACTTGCAATGCTATAACTTGATGTCCTGTGTGGTCTCCATGTGGTTGTGTTTGTCTTTGCTAGGGATGAGCGAACCTGGCAAAGTTCGGGTTTGCCGGGTTCGGTCGAACGTCAGGTCAAAGTTCAGGTTCGGGACACGAACACCGAATTCTATCTTAAGAATGCTATTATTTTCCGTTATAATGGAAAATAATAGAATCACCCAAACCCGAACTTCAGTGAAAAGTCCGGGTTCGGGCCCGGGTACCCGAACTTCCAAAGTTCGGTACGAACCCAAACTTTGCAGTTCAGGTTCGCTCAACCCTATACTTTGCCAATTTATGCGTCTATTTATTTATTTTATAAATTTCAATATTGTATTGCAGCAACATCAGGGGCCAAAGGTGTAAGTACCATAGTGGAAGCCCATTCAGCTGCTTTAAGGTGCATGGATAGAGAGGGGTCCCTGGCCAGTCCTGTCCCCTTTATAATTTGCTGTTGATAAGCTATACAGGTAGCCCCTCCCCTGAGGAACTGTATTATTTGTACACAAGGGAGTAGAGAATCGTTCAAAGGGTTGTGAAGGGTAAAACAAACACTCTTTTGTCCTGGGGAGCAAAACCAAGGAACATGATCGGGGATTGCTTTTTATCTGTGCTATGAGATCCCTTTCTTATATGTATGGCACAGGTATAAACTCAGCCCCCCAAATTCACAGGTCGGTGAAATTAATGAAGTACACATGGTTAATATAAGTTTCTGACGGTTTTATAGTCAAAATGACATTTTACACAGACCACAGGAACACGCCTATATTTTTGTGCAAAAAATAGTTAAAATAAAACCTCTTATTTTTACATTCTGATATACATATTTAACAAGGTTTATGGCACCGTTACCAGATTCAAATGAAAACAAAAATATATAGAATAATAATTGCTTTTCTATACCTCTGTCTCAGTGCTGGCTCTTTTCACCACTTTAAGTGGACCTGTCTCATAGACATAGTGGACAGTGCCATTTTGTAGGCCGGACAAGTGAAACCACACCTCCCAACATCGGAATCCTTGTTCATGGGACCTTCATTTGAGGTTCCAATAAACTTCCAAGAAATGCCTATTTTCGGGCACAAGTGGATAAAACCGAGCCCTTTAAAGGGCTTGTCCAACATTGATATTTTTCCAAAGTTCTCCCCCACCCTGCCGGACCCGTGAGGGAACGCATACTTACCTAATGCCCACCGCATGGTTCTGGATCTGTCTTCATGGCACTTCCAGTCCCAGCATGTAAACTTTCTGCATGGATGGCTTCATCCATGATGTATCCACAAGCAGCACGTAACCACACAGTGACATGCCATCTGGGGACACGTTACTACTGAGGCCAGTGGCGTAACTTAAAATGCCTGAGCCCCACAGCAAATTTTTGAATGGGCCACCCCACCCCCAGCAACTTCTTAACAACCACCTCCTCCCGTGCAACCCCACTTCTGTAGCTAGTCAAGATCACTCTCTCAGACGAGGCCCGACAGCCTCTCTGTCCATTTTCTACTGTGTCCTTTTATAATACTCTTAAGGGGCCCTGACAATAAAATCTTTTAGTCCTCCTCCTGGGTGAGCCCTTTAGGAGTTCCAGTCCCAAAGCAGCCGTTTTCCATGCTTCCCTTATAGCTATGCCCATGACTGAGACCAATCATTGACCCCATCATACACAAAGTTTACAACCTGGAGAACGGAAGTGCTGTGAAGACAGGTCGGGACTCACAGAGCCAGAACTGACCATGGGGGAGCAGGTAAGTATACTTCCCTTTACAGGTCTGGCAGGGTGGGGGTGGAATTTAAAAAGGAAGTGCCCTTGGACAACCTCTTTAAGGTCCTTCCCACCGGACAATCCCATAAAAAAAGGAAAGTTTAGTGGTATGGTGCCTCATGGACTCTAAAATAAACCATGGTACCATCCAACAAAATGGCGCCACCACTATGTGTAGATTCACACTTAAAACATTCAATCAACTCGAACAATTCTCACACTCAAAACAAAATTATTGCACATTAAGCCGCTGAGGGCAAGTAATGGTCAAGGTCTTTGTCGATGAAACCGTATTAGCCCAAATACAAAAATATAACATAATGCACCCAAAAATTAACCCTTTCTATTCTGGCCATATGATTTTTTATTATTATTATTATTATTATTATTATGGCCGATTGAGTTTTTTTTGTTTGTTTTTTATTACTTCGTCATCGCTGTCTGTCTTTGGAGCTATAGTCTCAAGTTACGCTTCTTACACAGTAGGTGAATTCCTGACAACATTGCTCTCCTCAGTCTATGAACCTGCACAGACTACGGATGATCATGACTTTTTTTCGTTCCTCAAAAATTTACCAAAAATATTACCGTCCTTCCTTTTTTTATGTTGTTTTCATCTGGATGATGTTTTTGAAAAATATTTCTCAGCTATTTATAAAATTTTTGCTACACCACAGTCTCCACTCCGATTAGCTTTGGTGTGAGAATCCTCGGTGTTATCCCGTTATTTAAGTCTTCCTCAAACTCCAGTAATTGTCCCATAAAGTTCAGATTTGGAGATATGATTGGTCGCTTTCCTTTGACGAACTTGTAGGCATCGGTCATGGTCATCCGTGTGTGCTTCATTAAGTAGGCAATCACAATGGTGGCGGAGCGAGAGACTCCTGCTTGGCAATGGATAAGAAGGCCTTTCCCGCATTGGTGAGCTTCCTCTGGAAAGGAAAATAGGGAATCATTTAGGAGACTGGACCAATATTTTGACAGTGTCTTTAGAGCCCCCCTATGTAGGTGTTCCTTAAAGGGGTTGTTGAGTATAGGTCATTGATGTCTGACCAGTGGGGCTTCAACACCCAGCATCCCTGCTGATCAGCTGTTCTAAAGTAGCTCTGGCGCAATCCATTGTGTAGTGGACAGAGCAGCTCCATCTTCTACAGAATGGACAAAGCTAATTCCGGTGTCAACTTCCATTTCCAGAGCCACTGCAAAACTGCTGATCAATTAAGGTGTCAGACACCTGCCAAACAGACTTTGATGGCCTATCCTCAGGGTTTGCTATCACTTTTATAATCCTGGACAACTTTAAATATACTGAACTGGAGCGAAGACACTTGTTGATCACAGCAGCTAACAGACGTGATTCCTCTAAACAGCACACCATGTGGCTAGGAATGGTATTGCACATTCTAATAATTTTTTCCTTAAGGAGTTTTCCAGGAATATTCATAGATCCTTAGGATAGGCCATCAACTTGCTGTTGGTGGGAGTCTAACCTCCAGGAAGCGGGCACATGAAAACTTTGAGCACCATGTTGAACAATAGTGAAACTGTAACAGCACCACAACATTCACCACCCCTAATTTTACTAATTGATGGGTTCCCCTATAAACCACATATGTTTTCTACACATCACCACAGTGACATGGTCCTGCCCATTAAGATATTTACATTAACCTCTTCCCTACCTTAGACCACCAAGGATGTTAACATTAACTGCCCCGGACCACCAGGAACTTTGGAAGTGATCTCCTCAAAACACAAAGCCATCAAGGATCTGGATACTCATCCCCTAACCACCCTAGACTACCAGATATGTTGTCATTAACCCTTTATCAGGGATATTGGATAATAAAAAGTCTTCAGGTGGAACCACACTCCCTTTTTAGGCTAGTTTGTCACCCATGGTAAAGCTATCTGGCAAGCTGTTCCGGCAGTTCACCAGATCCAACTTAGCCAGATTTTTCCAGTTTCTGGCATTAGTGCCAGGTTTCGGCCAGGCAAAAACTGGCGCACAAACTTTTTTTGTCCAGCCGAAGCCAAGCGCTCATGCTGGAAGCTGGCCAAATCCTCGACAGATCCCATTATGGTCAATGGTTTTCGGTTTTCAGCGGTGCTTGGTAGTATCCGGCTAGGCCAGATACGGTGAACTCAGGCTGTTCTCTGCCGGAACAACCTGCCAGATAGCTTTACCACGGATGTGAAAGTAGCCTTATCAGGATATTCTTTTTTCCAAGAAAAGCGCTACTCTTGCACATGAGTCGTGTCTTGCATTTACTTGAATATGGCTGAGTTGCAATACCAGACACCACCACACAGACAGGAGTGGTGCTGTTTCTGGGGAAAAACTTTCACTTTAGTCAGACTCCCAGATCCAAAAGAAATTGAGAACTTACCTATGAATTCGAACGCCTCTTCGAAGTACTGCCTGAGGTTCTGCTTGTTGCTGTCCGTTGCTGGTAGACGTTTGTAGTTAAAGATACCTTTCTCGTAGTGATAGAGAGGCAGGTGTGTGGTGACATTAACGATGTATCCGATGTTCATCCTCTGCATCTTTTCCAAATCTTGGGCATCGTGTTCGTTTCCGAGGAAGAGGAAGGGTAGAATGGGGGTCAGTTCTGCGTTCTCAATGTCCGGGGTGCTGGGGACGGACTGAGGTAGTGTAATGGTCACCGCCGACGCCCCGCCTCCATCTGAGCAGTCTTGGAGTTGGAGGGAGTTGTCACACAGGTTTTCATGGTTCTGTTTGAAACTGCTGAGGCCACCTGGAAAAGAACATGAAAGAGTCACCTCCAGGCACTCACATCGGTGAGCTGGAACACAAATACAACATTTTGACCTGAACCCAGAATTCCAAAAATTTACTGATTATCAGAAAAGCATTTAATGGTCTGTTATCTTTACTTATTTGCAGAGTTTAGGGTTGACTAGCTGAGACCACCTCTGAATCTGGTGACAGTCCTTGTTCCAATCCCCCAAAATTGTGGGCTTACAGAAAATCACTTGGCTTTGCCAAAGGAACCAGGATCAAAAGAAAGAGAGCTGCTGCAGGAAGCTAAAGATGGCCTCCCCCCCTTCCCCTTCCATACACACACACTCTATCCATCCCCTATGTCACCACTTCTACTGCATCTAGAGGCCTGGGGAAATTACTACCCAGTATCTAAGGTGGCCCTAGTAGTGGACATCCTATGGTCTATCATCTTGACATATCTTCAGGAGTTGAATGGCCAAGAGATCTGAAACTGCTGAGAGACTTTGTTCCAAATTTTGTGGCTATAGAAAATCACTCTGTTTGGACAAGGGAAACCAACATCACAATCATCGCTGAGAGAGAGAGAGAGCTGCTGCAGGAAGCTAAAGATGATTACTCCTCATTAATTGCACTTTATAGACGCCTATGTCATCACCTATACTGTCCCCTACTGGCTTGGTAAAAATTACTACCCGGTATCCAAACTCGCCCATGGGCCCTAACTATTATAAAAGGGATTTCCCCATGATCAGTATAAAAAAAAAAAACATTTGTTTCTACAATTGTTCTCCTACATTCTCTTGGGCCTGGCAGCTCGGGGGGAGGTCCTTTCTGCTGTAGCTCTCTTCCTATCACAGCTCAGTATGCAAGCCATTTATCAGGGGGTATGTCCTTTCCGCTGCAGCTCTCGGCCTATCACAGCTGAAAGGGCATGTCTAGTATTGAGCGAAGTATTAAAAAATGTAATAGGCCGTTTTGCTAAATTTTACAAAAAAATTCACTTTGTGACGAATTACTTTTTCACGAAGCGCATTTCTTTGTAAGTAGTGGGTGCAATGACAGGGAGCATGGCATCGATCCATACCACACCCCCGTCATTGTAACCCTAGCTGATCGCGGCAACATTACAATGTAAAACATTTTTTACAAAAATTACATCATACTGTTCCTACCTTATCCATTTGCTCGCAACTGGTCGGCCGCCGCCATCTTGATTAAAGATCTGGCGCGAAATCGTGTGCAGCCGGCATCCCTTCGGCCGTCATACGTGACCGCGTACGGGATTTCGTGCAAGAACTTCAATTAAGATGGCGGTCGCCGGCTCGTCACGATAAAATGGATAAGGTAAGTATGTTTGTTTGTTTTTTGCTTTTTACACCATTTCAGGGAAAATCGATTCGTTACCATGAAGCACGAGGAAATTCTGAAATTTGGATCGAGGTCCACTCAACACTAGTCATATTCTTTCTCAGGGGATGTGTCCTTTTGCTACAGTTCTCTTCCTATCACATCTCAGGGGGCGTCTCCTTTCTCAGTGGCATTTCCTTTCACAGGGTGTGTCTTTTTGCGCTGCAGCCCTCTTCCTATAACTGTCACAGCCTCTACCATGACATTGTCTGCTAGCAGTTAAACTGAGCATGTGCGTCCACCACAGCAAAGTTAGTGAGGTGGACGGACATACAAGGAAAATAACTGACAGCAGGTGGCGCTATACGGGTACAATTTATTAAATACCTCAGTGGCTATACTGCATTTTTTCATTACAGGCAATTACAAAAATATTCAGATCTAGATGCTGGTATGAAAAATGTAGAATATTTTTCCCCTTTAATTTAGCTCAGACACTGCCAGTGTTTACAAGCCCATGGGTTACACACCCGAGGACCTATAAACGTGATAAGCCTTGACATCATCCGCGTACAACTATTATGATTTAAAACATTTTGATAGTCCATAAAATGGCTGTAAATATAGTAGATCGTGTTGTCTGTGGATTTCCATAAAACTACATTATTAACAGTTCAACGACAAATCCAGCTCTGCTATGTTGCTATGTCTGTAGAGGCATGAACTTTGGCCATTTAGCACTACATAAATCACACATCCACTCTCTGAGTCTAGAAAAGGTAAATGTCCTCCACCACACCGTGAACTAACCCATGGCAGTGTGAGTAAAATAACAGCCTCAGCTCTGCTACATCAACAGGCTCAGCTCTCGTAATACAGCATACCCAGGACTCAGGGGATGCAAGAGTTTTTTTTGATGTCTGAGAAAACAACATGGGGGAGAAGTAAAGTAGAACTGGCTTGGTTGCCCATAGCAACCAGATTCCTCCTATCTGATTTGGGAAAAGCTTGGTGGCAACCCATGTTTGAGCTGTAAAGGCGGCCATATTGGTTGTATTGTATGGGTCAGGTGCTGCAGAAACCGGCCTAGTAGAACTTTAGTTGTCCATAGCAACCAATCAGATACCTCCTTTCATTTTCCAAAAGAGCTGTGAGTAATGAAAGGAGGAATCTGATTGGTTGCTATGGGCAACTAGGCCAGTTCTACTTTACACCAGTTTGATAAATCTCCCCCTATATGTTTTGTGTTCACATATTTTGCAGCACTCGGGGGTTGTCAATTTTGGTGACCCGGTGGAGACCTTAAGTGTAAAAACATTTAGATCATCGGCAAACTTGCGAACATGTGACATTTTAAGTCCCGCCCTTGTTAAAGGAACCGCCCCAAAATGCTTAGAAACTTCCTTTTTATGCATATAGGTTTAGGCCACAACTCTTGGTAGTTTGTTGGGGTGAAACGGGTTTGGTCCTCCAGAAATTCATCAGACTTTTTCATATGTTAGTTTTTCTTACGTTAGATGCATTCTAGTCTTACATATTCCCCTTTGCTTAATCTCTGCACCTCAGAGCTGCGAGCGTAAAGTGACCTTGTGTCCGTCCTCATTAAAACCATGCTGCATATAAATGAGAGGGGAGAGAAGTCCGCTCTGGGATTCTCACACACATTAGTATAGACAACATGAGCGGCGGATTGTTAATAGAAGATTCTGGGTTTAGATAAAGTTCGACCATTTCCAAGATCTAAATGTATGGTAATATATAGTAATATAGTGATCTGAGAAGATATGTGCTGTAATATAGTGCTCCGACTAGGCAGTCGAAAAGCTGGCAGTAAGTTTGCATAAAAAGAGAAATTCTGTCAGTAGAATAATCCCTATTAGACAGGGTTGATCCTGCTGATTAAAATGATACCTGTCTTGTGAAAATCTGTTGTGGCATTCCTGAGAAAAAAAGACTTTTGTTCTTTATGCAAATTAGACCGCTAGCGGACTGAAGGGCGGGGCCTAATCTTTTGGTGCTCCTCAGCTTTCTAGTCCTGGCCACGCCCCTTACCTAAAGAATAAAAGCCTTTTTTCTCAGGAACACCACAACCGATTTTCACTAGACAGGTATCATTTTAATCAGCAGGATCAGTACTACCAGGCAGTATGTTTAGTTTTATAGGGTTGATTCCGCTGACAGGTGCGCTTTAAGTATGTCAGCAGCTTAATTTTAAAATTTATCACCACGTTTGCAGCAAGGTTTTCTTTCTATTACTTCACACTACTCTAAGAATAAAGCAATTTTACAAATAGACTCTTAATTAAAGTCATACCGTTTTGTGTCTACAGCTCATATGCAGACCCATGTGTCTCTATGGTTACAGACTACAAACACATAAATAAATACATCTCTTAAGGTTTCCATTGTATGACTGATTATATGGCAATCGGTCCCTGTCCATCTATTGACACTGAACCAAAGATGTACAGTCCTCATTTAAAGGGATGCTCCAATTTAGCTACTTATCGACGCACACCTATCTCCAGAATGGGCCCGCACCTCTCCTGGTGAGGTTGCGGCTGTGAATGGAAAGGTGGCCGCACATACCCATTTCTCTCAATTCCCTTTTATGAGCGGCTGTTTTCAGAACTCCTAATTTGCAGAGGCCTATTCACCAGGAGAGATAGAGTTCGGGTTCCTTTATTCTGAAGATAAGTTCAGGTCCCACAGATGAGACCTCAATCTATCACATATTTATGACATACCATAAGGATATGTCTAAGATGGGAATAGCCCTTTAAGTGAACAGGTCACTTTCCCTAGCAAGATCAATACATTCCTCTCCCGCTGCTGTCCTCATTACGATGATCTCACGGACTACATGGTATCCAGTCTTTATTCTACTGAGAAATACAGGCTTTTCCTCAACAACCTAATCACTTGGGCAGATAAGTCACTGCCTCCTGCAAAATCAACACACTGTCATGACCCCTGACTGCTCAACAACACATATTTTTCATGAATCACAAGGCAGTGATATACAAGGCTGTGATTCTGTGAAAGTGTCCTTGACCCTCAGACCTCATACAAGAGAAAATCACCAGTGTAAGAATAATAAGCAGAGAAACTGATAAGATTTATAGTTTATTGTCAGGTGCGGAAACCCCCAGACAGGAGAACGACCTCTGCTTTCAGTTCAAAATGAGGGCGTAGTCCTAAAAATATGAGGAAGCGCTGCTGTAAACAATCACAGGGACTGAATGCCTCGAAACATTCCCTTTCTGAACAGGAAACTATTACCAGATATTAAAAAATAAAAAAAAGTAAAGAAACATAATAACAATCATAATAATAAAAAATGAAAACTGTAATCAGTAATACTAATAACACTAATATAATAAATATAATAAATAATTATCTGAATTAAAAATATTCAAATTTATAGTAATAATTAAAGATGAATCGAATCCACCGAACTGGAATTTGACCCGAATTTCACGATAAATTCGATTCACCGCAAAGCCGAATTTCCTCGTGCTTCGTAGCAGCGACTCAATTTAATCTGAAACAGTGTAAAAAACAAAAAAAATCATACTCACCTCATCCATTTGCATGTGACAGGCCGGCCGCCACCACCTAGATTGAAGATCTAGTCCGAAATCCCGTGTGTGGTGACGTCATCTCAGGCCGCGTGAGATTTTGCGCCCGATCTTCAAGCAAGATGGCGGCAGCCGGCCAGTTGAAAGCAAATGGAAGCGGTAAGTTTGATATTTTTTTGTTTTTACACTCTTTGTGTTTGAACGTGGCATCTGAGGGGGTACAATGATGGGGAGTGGCGCTATCACAGCTCCCTGTCATTGCATCCGCTACTTAGAAAAAAAATGTGCTTCATGACGAAGTAATTCTTCACAAAGCAAATTTTTTTTTTACATTCGATGAAGCAGCTGAATTGAATTTTCTAAAACTTCGCTCATTTCTAGTAATAATAGTAATTAATATTATTACTATATACTAAATATAATAAATATTATAATAATGATATACATTTAAATATTAAAAATATTAATTTGATAGTAATAATAGCAATAGATATAATAATAATACAATATAATTATTCATAATCAACATTTTTTCATAACTTTTAGATTATTTAATTCCTTTTTTTAATAGTTTTAAAGGGATTCTGTCACCACCTATAACCCCTCTGAGCTAAACATATGCTCGTGTCCAGGGTAATATTATGATTCCTAAGGTGGCCTTATAAAATCTATTTGTGGCTTTATTTTGCTAAAAAACTGGTTTTACTAACCTGTCAATCACTGATTTAAGATGCCCAAGGGGATGTCCGTTGATCCATGGTGCCCGGCCGCACCCATCGCCGCTCGGTGCCCAGCGCCGCCTTCCCTGCGTTCAGCGCCTACACCTCTGCGCCGCCTCTCCCTCCCCTTTCCCCTGCTTCCAAATCAGTGATTGACAGGTTAGTAAAACCTGTTTTTTAGTAAAATAAGGCCACAAATAGATTTTATAAGGCCACCTTAGGAATCCTAATATTACCCTGGACATGAGCATATGTTTAGCTCAGAGGGGTTATAGGTGGTGACAGAATCCCTTTAAATTACTTCATAATACTATTTATTTTATAATAATAATTCCCAGTTGCTTTCTGTTCTGTTAAAAAATAATACAAAATAATAAAAAGTAATAATACTAACTAAATAATAATAATAATAACAGCAATTAGATTCCTGCATGAATTATTATCTCTGCATTTTAATTGGTCCGATATTTTTATACAATTATTTTATTAATAATATTTTTGCAATCAGTTTATTTGAACAATATTTTTTAGAACAGTTACTTTGCATATTCTGTAATAATAATAATAATAATTATAAACATTATAATAATGATAATAATTATAATTTCACCAATTAAAAATGTATGATAATTCTAGAGGGATGTCTAATATTCTGCCCATATTAAAGAAGCTTTTTCTTTTTATTTCCCTTAATTTTTTTTTATTTTTTTTTGCAGTTGTTAGGATGGCGTACAACTCTGTACCATTAAGGCGGCCCATCCTGTGCTATTCATTCTGAAGGTTGTCATTACTGGAAATGCTGCTAAAATACAATTATTTCTATGCAAAATATTAATTAAAATGAAATAAAATGAAATAAAAAAAATGATTAAAATTTTAAATAAAAATTAAATGTGTGAATGATAAAAAAATAATATGTCTAGAGGGGTGTCCTGTATTGTCCACATGGAGTAAGATATATCGGTCATACACAGTGTGCATGATCCCAAAGGAACCAATTAGAGCCGACATCTATTTGGAGGAACATTGAGTTTTCCACATATTCATGTAAAATGCTTTTTCACGTGCTGTATTATGGAGATGCTCTGCCCTAGAAACGTGGCCTCTATGGGACACGGAGTGCATCAATGAGGCACCATACAGCGGCACGTAAAGCAACTAGTGTAGGTTCTACATTAATTGCCTGAAAGGAGCTGAAGATGAAGGGGAAGAGTGTGCAGAGTGACCCCAAAGACGAGGATCTGCAAGGAGGACAGCATTAAGAGATATCTGAGAAGTTCTGAGGGTTCTCTGCTCTCCCCTACCTTCTCTAAGTGTTAGAGATAGCAGCAGGGAGGGGGAGGAGGTTGTACACAGCAGATCAGAAGGGGAATGTTCAATGGGCGCCTCCCTCCAGGGCCCTTTAAGAGTACTAGTACTTGTTTTATGAAACCAGTTGCAATAAAGCAACAAGGGCACAGGGCCCCTTTTAGTGATACTGTGGATGGTACCCAGGTGTAGGAATGCCAGAGTGGTGTAGGGTAGCCAAAATGTTCCTATAAGGTGTTGTGCACGTGTCACGGTGCTCCTACCTGGATACGCTGGACCCTAGGCATTTTTTGCGGACCCATTGAAATGAATAGCTCTGCATCCTATCCTCAAAAAAATGGAACGGACACGGAAACAAACAACGTTCGTGTGCATGTAGCCTAACTTGAATAAACATTTCCTCAAACAGTTTACTGGCTTTGTCTTGGTTCCCAGCAGGCGTTAGCATTAACTGTGGCAGGCAAACTCCTCTCTGCTACATCTGTTGCTTTCTGGCTCTGCTGTACTAACAGGGTAGCTGCATAACTTGGCTTTAGCTGTATGCTGTGACTTCTTTCTGTAGTCTGACTCTAGATTTGTCCAGGGCGAACTTTCTTCTCCTGGCTTCTGAGGCTTAAAGCTTTGGCCTCCATGTCCAGCAGAGCTGAAGGTGCTCTAGCTGGTCTAGATAAGGCTCGTCCAACAGGGACGTGCTCTTGACTCCTTCCTAGCAGGGGGTAACTGCAACTAAACTCTAACTAGAACTCCACCCTCCCTGCAGCAAGTGGGAGATGCTGACCACACCACAGGGGGGGGGGGAGATGAGAATGGAGTGGAAAGCTCCATTCTCTGTACCTGTAGCTCTGCCATTTATGCTGCCACCTGCTAGTGAACCAGTCATATTACATTTGAAAAACATTACATGGAAAAAAAATATGCACATTATCCAGGACCTGGAAATAAATACATAGGATGACAGTAGGTTAACCATAGGAGACAGTAACATAGTAACATAGTAACATAGTACATACCCCCTTACTTAAAAACCAAGCCGCCCTCGGCTTGTGCTTAGGGTATATATGCTCTAAGAGTACCAGGGAAAATTTAAGTGCTATATGAAAATACACATACATAGACTAACATATAAGATGGCTACCTATGGATTCCTGCCTGAGTAGGGTGTCTAACCATGGTTGTCCCTCTCGCAACGAAGCGACCAAATACTGCACTAAGTGCTCAATACTCCATGATGTGGCCACAGTCGTATTTGGAGCGTGGGGGTGTCATATACTGTAATCCCTCCACATGCTCTGATACGCCCGCAAACAGAAGGGTGGCTTCATCCTGTATTCCCTTCCTAGCACCAAGGTCTAGTGATGCTCTACGCTTTGTCACCTTGATGTCTGACCAGGTAGCTTTTCACACATATCTATAAGGCAGTGCACAAGGCCTTAGGACATAATTAACCTTGGCAAAGCACAAGGCCCTAAAACATACAACAATTAGGAGGATGAGGCAGTGCTCTCCTATATCTCCAGACACATATTAGCAGTGGGTTGACCTTGAAGTTGACAGATCTGCTATTGACTTACCACTTGGTTTCCCCTGTGTAGCAATACAATACAATGTATACCTAAGCTATCTAGCTAACACAAGGTCACATAAGAACCATTAGTATTTAATGTCCTCAGAGGCAGTCCATATCAGCAATAATGATATTGCAATCATAATGATATGATTGCTTGTGACGTACCAGGCGTCCTCAGAGGCAGTCCATAAAAGCTGTGAGTAAGGTGCTGACTATCTGGCTAAGGGTACTTTCACACTAGCGGCAAGGAACTCCGGCAGGCTGTTCCGGCAGGTGAAAAGTATGAAAGTACCCTTAGCCAGATAGTCGGCACCTTACTCATAGCTTTTATGGACTACCTCTGAGGATGTCTGGTACGTCACAAGCAAGTCTTATGTCGTACTTTTATTCCGGCAGCCTCTCAGCATGTTTCCGTGCGGCCGTCGGAACTCCGGCCTGTCTCATTATAGTCAATGGGGCCGGAGCGTTAGTCCGGGGGCACGCGTGCACTAGTGTGAAACTAGCCTAACAACATTATTTTACCAAAGTCTATAATATCACATTGTTGTACCCATATAAGAGTCCAGACAATGGGCTAAAGTGCTTAAATGTTACTGCAACAGAAAAGAATAGTGTTAATCACAATGAAAATAGATAAGGCACATATTCAATGCAATCAGGTAGTGCAATAATGCAATAAAATCACATTTGAGTTCTTTCTTCAGTGCTTGTAGATAAAATACACTGAACAGGAAGAAAAGTGCTAAAGAGTCCTTTGTAATTCATGGGAAAAAACATAACGTCATTATTTGTAATCCACACGAGGTAGCAATGTAATATTTTTTTAATCCACATAAGGCAATAATGGAATAGCAGCACAGGTCATGAGAACCCTTTTGGCAAAAGGGGGCTTCCAAATAACCTGAAAAGGGGGAAAAAAGGGAATGGGCGCTGTTGAGCGTAACTTGGAGGTAGATAAAGATGGGGGAGTCCTAACTAGCATGGCTATCTGGGTGAGGACAAAAAGGGCAACAGAACATAAAAACAAACAAACCGCCAACATTTCCTCACCCTTCAGGTACAGTCCAAGAAGTGGCTCCCATAAATCCTGGTTTCTTTAAATGGAGATGTAGAGGCTCCTCAGGGGAAGGATTTCAGATCTTCCTCGCTGCTACTACTGTTGAATGTCATCAATGGACGGTCCTGCCTTTTGTAATTCAGTCTGGCTTGTTTAGTGGAGCGCCACTGCCCTCCTGTGGTGGAACTCGGAATGGACCGGGTGGTCACACTCTTCATCTCTGCCGCAATCTTCTGTTTGACAGGTCCGGAACCTCCTGCCAGGACATCTAGCTGTATGGGAGTGGGTAGACAGTCCTCCTCATGTGGTGGCGAATCCTGAGCCGCTCTCTCCCTCGCCATAGCCATTTTCCAGGGTAGTTGATAAGCAACTTTTGGGTTGAAGGAAACAATGAAGGTGGACACACAGCTCATTTTACAAACAGGTGTTGGTGGCACAGGTAATCCTGGGATGAGCGGCTCCGGCTGAGGCCTTTCGCAGTAGCGCAGCACATCATCTGCCGACTCCTGTAGACAGTGCTCCCTCCAGACAGCAGTTGGGTCCCCCTGCCATGTCTCCGGTGCCATCAGGGGTACCAGAGGTTTCTCCATGAGGACCACAGCTAAGGCAAATGGCCCCTGGAGGGCCTTCTTGTAGAGGTTATGCCTTGCCTCTGGCAGATAATGACGCTTCACGGAGCGGCATCCCACAAAGAGTTCCCATCCAATTTTCTCATCCAGGAGGAAACCACTGCCCTGCTGGACCGAGAACCATACCCCGGAGCCTGTTCTCCGCTCTAGGAGAGGATCTCGGGGCTGTGGTCGATCCGAACACTCGGATGCCCCAGTCCTTGATAGCTCGCTTATACTCCCACATATTTCTAGTGTGGGCCATCACCTCTTTGAGCACTATAGGTTAAGGCCTTCGAAGGTGCCTCTCTTCTTGGGTGGCGGAGTGGTTGCTTCTGCCGCCCCTGCCGTACCAACCGGCACGGGGAATGCCACCTCTTTTTCTTTCAGGGGCCGCTGCACTTGGGAGACGCGTATCTCCTCTAGGGCTGCCTGCATCTCGGGCACTTCATCCCCCAAACACATGCCGCCCCAGTCTGGCTGCCGAGGATGCGCCATCTTGACTCATCTTTCTCTAGCGCAAACTGGTGATGAAGGAGGGGCTCTAGGGGTGGAGCTTCCACTTCCTCCTTTGGCTGTACTAGGTTGTTTTCTGTGGGCAGGGCTGGATTTTCGCACTTTAGATAGGGGCGTTACTTTACTTTCCCGCTCTTACTGTACAAGAAGATGATGCGCCATCGAGGATAAATATGGTGGATTAACACTTCGGATGCCGGCACGCACAGTTTTGGGCCTGTCGCTCCACAACAAATTTAATAAAGTAATTTTTAAAGGGGTTTTTGTAAATCCGCTAGGCTATATAATCCAAGGGCACACAGATTTATTCCATTTGGATCCTGTTCTATAGGGTTTGTGGTACAAGGACACACACGTAAATCCTGTTTGTGATGCCAAAATTGCAGCAGGGTGCAGAAGTGGTAATGCCACTCTGGGCCGTTACAAATGCGTTCAAGGAGGGCAGCTCACACAGGCTGTCGATAGGGAGGAAACCACATGTAAGGCAGTTTTCAACGGTACAAGGGTAGAGAGATGGCAGAGCACCCATGGCAGACTCTGCAGGAGGAGGACAGGGGAATCACACTCTTCAGCATCAGTGTCTGTCAGCACAAGTGAGAAGAGATCCCTTATGATCTGTGGAAGGAGAAAACTGTGTTGCGCTGAAACATGAGAGCTAGGGAAGACAACAACATCCTGCACACACAAACCTCACATCCAACATTTATTACTGGCACATGAGAAAAGTCTGACAGGAATGAAGGTTTCATACTAATAAATTTGTGGAACTTTTTTTACCCAAGTGTACCACTAACATATAAAAGTCCCTTTCCCATGTCAAGGGTGTCCATCACCTTTAAAACTAGACGACTATACACCACTGGCGTTTGTCATTGCATGTTTATGACTGTAAGTCCCCTTCTTTGACTAAGCTGTCACACCATACGTCTCGGCAATTAGTATTCACACTGGCTAAGGCTACTTTCACACTTGCGTTGTTGTTTTCCGATATCCGAGATCTGGCAGAGGATCTCAGTACTGAAGAAATAAGTTTCCCTTTTCTCCTCAAGCATTCTGAATGGAAAGAGATCTGTTCAGGATGCATCAGGATGTCTTCTGTTCTGGCAGCATTCCGTTTTGTGACTGGACATAAAACTGCTGCAAGTCAAAAAACGTGAAAAAAAACGGATCTGTCACTGAAAACAATGTAAGTCAATGATGACGGATCCCTTTTCTTAGGAAGCTAAAAAACGAATTTGTCAACCATTGAATTTCAATGTATTTAGTGACAAATCCGTTTTTTTGGGTTTTGATTTTAGACAACCGCATACTAACGGAGCGGACGCATCCTGATATGCAAAATCAAAATGGATCCGTTTAATCCGCTGCTGAATCTTAATACCAGAATTAACAGCATAAGTGTGAAAGTAGCCTAAAATGACACTTTTTTTTTACATTGATGCAACTTTTTTTTTTAAGTTGCATTTAATAAATGTGTAAATCCTGCCCAAGCATTAAGCCACACCAACTTTTGCCTCCCAGGTGCTGTAAATTGGGTCACAAATGGTCAATAAATGTTACATAACAGACTACACATGTGGGCCTTTGGTTATGGAGTTAAAGAGGACCTTTCATCAATATTGCCGCATTGAAATAATAATGTCCTACCTAGCTGTGCCCTCCTTTTTTTTCAAATCAACCCCTGAATCGCTTTATAATTGCACCGTTTCTTCTGCCGCCTGATATGCAAATGAGGCGGACTTTTGTATGGGGCGGTGACAAAGGTTTTGCCTCGGGCGTGGCAGTGCTTCTCCCAGGCTGAGGGCGTAGCCAATCGCAGCGCTTGGCTCTCAGCCAAAGAGAAGGAGCTCAAGTTCAGAGAACAAGTTCAGACATTTATTTCAATCTGGCAATATTGATGAAAGGTCCTCTTTGAGTACGGAGCCTACTGCTGCAATTTGTTTTTTCGGTCACAATCTAATGGAATTCAGCACAAAGAAACTGTACCTTCTGGCTCTGTATGATATAGTGAAGGCATGCTTCCTATAACACATATAGGAAGGGACAATAGAAATAGGTGGCACAAGCAATACTACAGTGCAGCACAAAATACTGCCCCAGCAGAACCAAATACCACATTGAAGCACAAAATACTGCCCCAGCAGAACCAAATACCACATTGAAGCACAAAATACTGCCCCAGCAGAACCAAATACCACATTAAAGCACAAAATACTGCCCCAGCAGAACCAAATACCACAGTGCAGTACAAAATACCACCCCAGCAGAACCAGATACCACAGTGCAGCACAAAATACCACCCAAGCAGAACCAGATACCACAGTGCAGCACAATATACTGCCCCAGCAGAACCAGACACCACAGTGCAGCACAAAATACCGCCCCAGCAGAACCAGATACCACAGTGTAGCACAATATACTGCCCCAGCAGAACCAGATACCACAGTGCAGTACAAAATACCACCCCAGCAGAACCAGATACCACAGTGCAGCACAAAATACCACCCCAGCAGAACCAGATACCACAGTGCAGCACAAAATACCGCCCCAGCAGAACCAGATACTACAGTGCAGCACAAAATACCGCCCCAGAAGAACCAAATACCACAGTGAAGCACAAAATACTGCCCCAGCAGAACCAAAAATCACAGTTCAGTACAAAATACTGCCCCAGCAGAACCAAATACCACAGTACAGTACAAAATACCGCCCAAGCAGAACCAGATACCACAGTGCAGCACAAAATACCACCCAAGCAGAACCAGATACCACAGTGCAGTACAGAAACTGCCCCAGCAGAACCAGATACCACAGTGCAGTACAAAATACCGCCCCAGCTGAACAAGATACCACAGTGCAGCACAAAATACCGCCGCCTGCGTCACAGTTTGAAACTGTCCTGAAGACGGCAATACAGTTGAATTCAGGAGGACACCTGCGCCTGATGACCAGGTGCATAAGCTCCTGATGCTCCCATGTTAATTAATACTTAGAGCATCAGATCTTTTTGTATCTGGCTGGTGACTATGAGGAGGCCTTGGGCGGGCCCCTGGGAATCGGCCCACCAGGAAACTTTCCTGTAGCCAGTCTGCTCCTGCACATCTCTATGGGAGTTCTATCAATGGGATCTCAGATATGGATGTGTGCATGAGCCCTTGGGCTGAGATGGATAATTTGGCACCGTACATAGAATACATATAAATTAACAGCAAAAATAACTACTCTTAAATATCTTAAAAGAGATGTCAATGGGGGAGGAGGGATTATTGAGAAAGGGCTCAGAATGGAATTAAAAAAAAATGTAAAGTTATATTCACAGAGCCAGATAGCAAACCTTAGTATGCCTCTTCCTGTGAATTTTTTTTTTATTAAGTGGAATTTTTTTATTAAAACAAAAGTACATAAATACATCAATAAATCTCCCCCATACAGGTCTATGGCCTTTGATTCCTTTTATATACTGTCTGATAAAACTGGTTGGCAGCTGCCACTAGGGGGAGCTCTGGGCATAGGAATTTATACAGTTCCCACTGAACTCAATGGTAGCTGTAAAAATCTCTTTGCACTAAACTCCCCCTATTGGCAGCTGCAGGAAAACACAGTGGTTTTACTTCGACACCAGGAGAAGAAGTTCGTGCCAGGGTCTCCCTCACCACAGGCCCCGCGGCAATGACCCCCCACCCCACCTGTTTGACTTTCACGGTCATGATGTAGCAGAGCTGAATGGGTCATAAGTTCTTTGTGGCATGAATTGGACACTCCGATATAACACAGTTCAGTAGGTTGTATCTGCACATATAAGAATTTGTGAGTTCCGCCAAATGACAAACTCAGTTCTGCCACATCTTTTTTCATCTTTATGATCCCTTACTTACGTTTATTTCCATAAAATATAATGCGCTGACTGTCCACGTGTCACTGTCGTTGATTTACGAGACAGTTTGCCTTAATATTGTGTGTCTTCTTTATAATGACATCACTGTCAGGATCCCCACCTGCCTGGCCTCTATGGCAACGCTACAAGAGCACACAATGACATCAGCCGTGCAGACAATACAGAACAGCGGCTCTGTGTAATGCTTGTCCCACAGTTCACTTCCCGGGAACGGATGATGTAATGTGAACAGGTGCAAGGGATTTTATTTGCCCAAGCGAGAGAAAAAAAAGGAACTGAGACTGATAGCGCGTCTACGCGATGGTAATTCTCAACTGTATAGTTTTATGGCACCATATGGAGCATGAGCCGCAGGACTTGGCCTGACGTCCATAAATACAGTCATACAGCCAAGATCTACTCACTAACCTCTCCTATGGAAAAATACATAAAATATCTATCAAATACATATAAAATATGTATAGAATACGCATAAACTATCTACAAAACATACATAAAAAAATTATAAAAAGCATGTAAGTATCTATAAAATCTGTATAAAGTACGTAAAAAATATTTATAAAATATGTACAAAATATCTATAAAATACATATAAAATATACATGCGATATCAAGATATCTATAAATTACATATAAAATATGTATTCTATAATATACAGTTACACAAGATCTATAAAAATGCACATAAATATCTATAAAATATGTATGAAATATCTATAAAGTACATATAAAATATATATAAAATATCTATAACGTACTGTACATATAAAGGGGGTCATTTATCCAATCAGATTTTGCTAACACTTCGTGATCCTCGCCACTTTTCACATTGGTCTATGTTTTAGAGCTAAAAGTGAGATTAAAACTAGATTACAGCTCATTTACTATGTGCGACTTTTGCAAAACTTTCTGCAAAAGTCACAACCCGCTCCAGGCAACCTAAGGCCTCTTTCGCACGAGCGTGACGGATTAGGTCCGGATGCTTTCAGGGTGCGTTCAGTGACACTTGCACGATTTTGCAAGCGAGTTCAGTCAGTTTTACCTGCAATTGCGTTCAGTTGTTCAGTTTTTTCTGTGTGGGTGCAATGCGTTTTGATGCGTTTTTCATGCGCGTGACAAAAACTGAAGGTTTACAAACAACATCTCCTAGCAACCATCAGTGAAAAACACATTGCATCCACAGAATATAGAACAAGCTGCGTTTTTCACACGATGCAGGACTGACGCATGAAAAAAACGCTCATGTACACAGACCCAATGAAATAATTGGGTCAGGATTCAGTGCGGGTGCTATGCGTTTACGTCACGCATTGCACCTGCGCAGAAAACTCGCTCGTGTGAAAGAGACCTAAAGGTTGTAAACCACATTACACTAACGCCACACATATTTTTAGGGTGCACCAGTTCAGAAATTTGGTGCAGGCACTCAAAGCAAAGCCAGACTTAAAGCTGACACAAAAACAACCTGAAATGATAAACGACTCTCAATATATGTATAAAATATCTATAAAAATACATATAAAATATTTATAAAACAAATATAAAATATATATCAAATATCTATAAAATACATGTAAAATACACATAAAAGACATGGTATAAGTCCACACTGATATCACAATCACCAAAAAATATAAACCCCTAAAAAATGATCTTCTGTCGAGATGAAGGGGGGGGGGGGAGTCCAAAATTAGCAAAAATTTGCAAAATTTGTCTAGCTTCTAGGAAAGCTGTGTTGTAATCAATATATCTTGTCCTACTCAGTTTCTTCCCTCTACTGTTTTTTTTTCTATCTTCGTGCTTGCCACGTGGGCAGGCTCTTTGTGGTGGGATGTCAGAGCTAAGCATGTTGCTTTAAGTCAATCGGATGTCTCCTCCAGCACCTCCTCCTCCCCTCTCACAGCATGTACTTCTACAGACAGAGAGGCTGCAGCTTTATCTCCCTTCTACCCTTCTACCCAGTGTCGGACTGAGGTATCTAGGGCCCTCCAGTAAAATTTATTTTAGGGGCCCACCGTACAGATACATTCAAATAAATATTTTAACATGTTTTCTATATGAACATAGGCTGGTGGAGATGCTGTACGTTGAATATATGTACATAGTGCAGTAAGTCTGCTGTGTTATGTGCCACTTGTGCAGGAGGTGGGAGACTAGGGGCCCACCTTGCTCAGGGGCCCACCGGGGGATTCCCCTGTACCCCTGTGGGCCAGTCCAAGCCTGCTTCTACCCCCTCTCTCTTTTGACTATGATTTTTTTTTTCAGGAGCCTCCTGAACAAAGGGAAGTACAGACAACTGGAAGGTGAGGAAGACATCACTTTCCTAAAATAATATATACTACAAAGTTTCATAAAGTCACATGTTTTACTGATTTATGCATAAAAAAAGTGTATAAACATAGATATGCTTTAATAGGGCGACATACTGGGCAGCAAAAGGCAATCGCTTCCTTCTCTAAAACAATCTACAGCTGAAGAGTCTCCAACCTAGAACGGCTCCAGCTCTGCTCCGACATAAGAAGGAAAACAAAGTCTCCTCAGTGGTTTTGTGTACACAGCATTAATTCCTTCTGATACGGTTAGATCATTTATTTATATAGAAACAGAACACCCTGGAATTGAAGAAAAACCGCTACTGTATTACACCACGTTCCTGACAGATGGCGGATTACAGAGGGTCAAGTGGGAGGAAACACTGCAATAGTAAAAATTTCTGCACGATGATCCTAAATCACCCAAAAAAAGAACAAAAATAACAGAACCTCCCCTATGATAAAAGTGAAGATAAATTCTACTTCTATAGCTGTCTGTAACTACTGTCCTGTAGAAGTTGCTAACCTGCTTTCCTAGAATCCTGAATGGCAAACATGTCTAGACATGCAGTCATATTAGGAATGCGATAATTGCAGTGAAGACTGACATTTATAGACCTCCTCTAGTCTGCAAAGAGCTGGGTGACGACCCTTTTTAATGGAAGTGGTCATCTTGCTATGGAGACCAAGATAACACAGAAATGGCTAAAAGCAATAATTTTGCACAAGAAGATGCTTCTGTAATTACTGCATAGCATCTGTAAAAGCCAAAAAGTTTTCCTGGTCTGATAAGTTGACGCAAAAGTTTTTTTTTTTAACAGTGCTTTAAGGGGTATTAAAAATATTTAGCTATTTGCTATTAAAGCTTCCGAGGCTTTTATACTGATGACCTATCCTCGGGATAGATCATCAGTATCTGATCGGGAGTCTACCACCTGAGACATCTGCCGATCAGCTGTTTATTGAGGCACCGGCGCTCGCAGTAGTGCCGCAACTTTCGCTCTGCTCACCAAGCACAGCGCCGTCCATTGTATAGTGGACATGCTTGGTATTGCAGCTCAAGATTCAGAAAATCGTGGAACACCAAAGTTCAATAATGCTTATTTAATTAGTAATTATTATTCTACATATTGTAGGTTATTTAGTACATCCGGAATAGAAACATAATTTATGGTTGTGTTATTGTTCCCAACGTTTCGTTCATTCAATAGACCTTTTTCAAGGGATCTGCGACCTGCGTTCAGGCTGTATGCCCGGATGTGTCACAGGATCTGTAGTTGGTATTGAAGCCATGCTCAAGTAGATAGGACCTGACACAACCCACGGACAAGAGTGGCGCTATTTCTGGGGATAACAAAGTAGGTCTTTATTTCTAATTCTGGACAAGCCCTTAATAGGCTGAATAGAGGGTCAATAGCAATGAGATGGATGAAGCCAATGCCAGAAGTCATGAACATGTCACTCAGAAGGTTGAAGACCCAAGCAGAAGACAAGATGGAGCACTGTGACCTTCTGCATATTGGGTGGGAATTCCAGTTTTAGTGTGTCCCATAGAATACCGACTTCACTCCTTTCTTTGGCACTGCAGCTCCCACACAGCATCAGACTGGCCCACCAGGAGTACCCGAGGATCCTCCAGGCTTTGATACCATAGTGGGCCCCAAAGTTCCAGGAAAAAAATACTTTTGGAGCCAATCACTTGCCACTAGGGTCTTTATCCTTGAATCAAAATCTATTAGACTTTATTGTTGATATGGGGTTTAGGCCCCCCAGAATAATTTCGTATGGTGGGCCCAAGAAGCACCAGTCCGACACGGCTCCTACACAGATACAGAACTTCCATAACAGAGAGATGTTTCGACATCCTGGCCCGGTATAGACTACCTGTATAACCACAGCTGAAAGCCCTGTTACTGGAAAGCTCCTTTAAGAAGAATCCTACAGTGTAGGACAGACCGGGTGACCCTAAATGATGACATCTGTTAGCGCTGACCTGAGGGGCATTGCTGCCGGCTGCTCAGCGCTCTGCACACAATGTCCATCTACATCCCGCTATGAGAAACAAACACAGTAAACACAAGCAAGAAATAAAAAACACAGCGTCACCTAGATACATGACAACCCGCGGTCACATCATGTGTCGTACAGTACAGTCCTATTACCAGGGCGAGGACGGTAGATAGGAATGAAAGCATCTAGTAATCCATATCTACCTTTATATCTATCTATCTATCTATCTATCTATCTATCTAACATCTATATCTATTGAAATATCTATCCATATCATATAAATATATGGATCTTATATCTATTTATCATCAATATTATATCTATCTATATCATACCTAAATATCTATCTCATATTTATCAGCTATCTATCTATCTATCTATCTATCTATCTATCTATTTAATATCTATATTATATGTATCTATAGTATACCTAATTTTCTTTCTATATATCTGTATCTATCTATCTATCTATCTATCTCATATCTATCTATTATCTATTATCTATGTATCTATGTATCTATGTATCTATTCTATCTATCTATCTATCTATCTATCTATCATCTGTTGGCGATGTGGCCTTAGTGAACACAATTTTGTAAGTGACCCAGAAACCACTACAAATACATTTTCTGGTGATTAACATTCTTTTATAAACAAAGTAAAGCCACGTAAGCAGAGTTTCAGGTTACCTTAATTTCTCCTTCATGGGAGAAATGAGTTGAATGAGGGAGATGACTGCGGGTGAACTGACCTGTATCACACTAAACTAACATGGACGTGTCTGCAGAATGTTATTTACATGTATACATACCCGTACACAGACATTTATCCCAGAGTGAAAATAAGGACACACAGGTCACTAAATTATTCCTTTAATACACCTACGTGCAGAAAGCCAGCCTGAGTCCCTTGTCCACATGTCTAAATAACAAACAATAATTTAACTATAATACCGCCCCTACAAAAGTATAACAAGCCAGAGTCTAAGTCAGGAGAGTCAGCAGACACCAAAACAGAAAACAAGGGGTTAATCCAACAACAAGCTGAAGAGTCAAAGTCGGGAGAAGGAGCAGAAACCTCACCAGCAGATGTGGGGTTAATCTAGAAAAAAGTCAAGCCAAGAAAATCAGTAGAAAACTAATCAGTAGACCATGGATAAATCCCAGAACAAGCCGAGGTTTATAAACAGGAAGGTCCAACAGAAATGCAGCACAAAGAACAAATAGGAGTCAGGAAAACAAAAATCAAAGGCACTAATAAGCAGCAACTGCCTGACTTAAATCCCCCGCCTAGCTCTGGGATAGGACACCAAGCCAGGGAACTGAATGATTGACCAGAAAGAACTTGGCTGATCAGCATGGCAACCCCCCTAGAACAACAACCCTCCTAGAACAGGACAATTTCCTGACAATATTACTGCCTCAGATGTACTGTACAGATGACTATAACTACTATAATACTGCCTCCTATGTACAAGAATATAACTACTATAATACTGCCTCCTATGTACAAGAATATAACTACTATAATACTGCCTCCTATGTACAAGAATATAACTACTATAATACTGCCTCCTATGTACAAAAATATAACTACTATAATACTGCTCCTATGTACAAGAATATAACTACAATAATACCTCCTCCTATGTGCAACAATATAACTACTATACTGTTCATATGTACAAGAATATAACTACTATAATACTGCTCCTATGTGCAAGAATATAACTACTATAATACTGCTCCTATCTACAAGAATATAACTACTATAATACTGCTCCTATGTGCAAGAATATAACTACTATAATACTGCTCCTATCTACAAGAATATAACTACTATAATACTGCTCCTATGTGCAAGAATATAACTGCTATAATACTGCTCCTATGTACAAGAATATAACTACAATAATACCTCCTCCTATGTGCAAGAATATAACTACTATACTGTTCATATGTACAAGAATATAACTACTATAATACTGCTCCTATGTGCAAGAATATAACTACTATAATTCTGCTCCTATCTACAAGAATATAACTACAATAATACCTCCTCCTATGTGCAAGAATATAACTACTATACTGCTCCTAGGTACAAGAATATAAGTACTATAATACTGCCTCCTATGCACAAGAATATAACTACTATAATACTGCTCCTATGTACAAGAATATAACTACTATAATACTGCTCCTATGTACAAGAATATAACTACTATAATACTGCTCCTATGTACAAGAATATAACTACAATAATACTGCTCCTATGTACAAGAATATAACTACTATAAAACTGCTCCTATGTACAAGAATATAACTACTATAATACTGTTCCTATGTACAAGAATATAACTACTATAATACTGCTCCTATGTACAAGAATATAACTACTATAATACTGCTCCAATGTACAATAATACTCCCGCTATCCTCAAGAATATGGATCTTCCCAGGTAGGAAACTTCTCATATCAGACTTGCACTAATCTTTATCTATTAATGGAACAAAACCAAAAATCCAGAAGGAAAAGCACAAAGGCAACAAACCCTAAATTACCGACTGATGGAGACATTGGAAGTAAATTGAAAACCCTCTAACAAGACTATAGACGGAGCTCATTATAAGAAGAGATGCTCGTCTAATTAGCAGCCATGCTTATGAATACGCTGAGGGTATCCAGAGAGCGCTGACTGATAACCTCAGCAAATTATTCACAGCAGTTAATTTCTGCTTGTAACAGCCATAATTATGTCCTTGCCATAGGAGTGGATGCGCCTCCTCGCTGCCGAGTCCAGATAATTCCAAGGTCACAAAAAAGTTCACTTGGACAGGCCCAGGGCTCACTAACTTTGCAGAGACAGCACCTAACACAAAAGGAAGTCATTTTAGATCACATACTACCGCCATACAGTGTCATTATAATACTGTCATATATAGCACAAATACTACCATTATATGGTACACAAACAATAACAGCCTACATAATATTGCAGCTCCAATAAAACTACCATACACTTTCCATCTTATAGAGGACGGAGACCCTGGGCAACTGCCTGGTTTGCCTCTTTCCAAAAACAATCCTTTAAGGGGATATACATTTAAATCAACTGAGGGCTGACAACTGGTTGGGGCACATTTCCAGCCCAGCAAAATGGTTCTCACTTTCAGTGTGATCCCTCAGCCGCTGACGTGACAAACAAAGTGGAATGTCTTTGCTACTGTACATTAGCGGTAATACCTAATATCAGAAGCTGCAGGCATAAAAATCATTACAAATTATGCCCAAAAGGCTACAGAAACACTGTAAAGGTAGAGAGCCAGCCGCACCAAGAAGAAGGACCCCCTCCCCCTGGCAACGAGCATCTTGTATTAACCCTTGTAAGGGCTAAGTATCACCCCCTCTCCCGCACCCTCCTCAACCCTTGAAGTCCTGCTATATCCCTAATACCATTACCCCACCAACGCTGCATACCACCTACCCCGGCATTAACCCCTTCCATCTGCCCCCTGTTAACCCCTTTAGCCCCACATTGTCAGCTGCCTTGCCAGCTGAATTGTACCCCGTCCAAATACCCCCCACAGCCCCATATTAACCCTTGCCTTACCCTGCCATCACTATATTTAACCCCATAGTGCCCGACCTGCATTTTCCCTGTTGACCTGCCTTTACCCTTTGGCTGCCACAGCAGACACCACAGCCAGATATTTACCCTTGCCCTTCTGCAGTACGTGCTGCTGCTGCTATACCCCTGCAACAGTATGTACCCCTTCACTGCTATTTACCCTTTTTGCTTCCCCCTAGGGATAGTCTAGCGTCAGGCGGGGTGGGTGGCTATAGTGTGTATGTGCGTGTGTAACTTGTATTAGCTAGTTTGTGGGGTGGAATTTGGGATTGTGTGTAGTGTAGTTAGTACTGTACTTTAAGTGCTGTGTATGTACTTTATTGTATGCGTAATTATTACTGTACCGTAGGTATTAATAAATATCGTGTGTTATTTGTACCTACTGTGTAGTGTGTTTTACTAGCTGTAGCCAGATAGCCAGTGACCAGTGTTAGGCCATAGTGAGTATACTTTAAGGTATAAATAGGTGGAGTTATCAGTAGATGCCGGTTCCGCCTATTTATGAATATTAATTACCAATATTTGCATAAATATTTATAATTAGTATGCCCCTTTACAAACACAAATCCAAGTCTAAGGCACATGAGAGGTGGCAGCCTGCTCCCCGTGCAGCAGCATGCAGCATGTCACAGGCAGTGTGCAAACTCAAGCCTATGGCAGTGACATCTATGGCACATGAGAGGCGGCAGACTGCTCCCTTTACAGCAGCATACAGAAAGTCACAGGCAGTGTGCAAACTCAAGCCTATGGCCGTGACATCTACGGCACATGAGAGGCGGCAGACTGCTCCCCGTGCAGCAGCATGCAGCATGTCACAGGCAGTGTACAAACTGAAGCCTATGGCAGTGACATCTATGGCACATGAGAGGCGGCAGACTGCTCCCTTTACAGCAGCATGCAGCATGTCACAGGCAGTGTGCAAACTCAAGCCTATGGCAGTGAGGTCTATGACACATGAGAGGCTGCAGACTGCTCCCTGTGCAGCAGCATGCAGCATGTCACAGGTAGTGTACAACTGAAGCTTTTGGCAGTGACATCTACGGCCAGGGCCGGTGCAAGGATTTTTGCCGCCCTAGGCAAAAGAAAAGTTTGCCCCCCCCCCCTTATCATTCTTCACCCCCCCTCCTTTGTCATTCTTCCCCCCCTTTTGTCATTCTTCCTCCCCCCCATGTCATTCTTCCTCCCCCCCTTGTCATTCTTCCTCCCCCCCTTGTCATTCTTCACCCCCCCCTCCTTGTCATTCTTCACCCCCCCTCCTTGTCATTCTTCACCCCCCCTCCCTTGTCATTCTTCCTCCCCCTTGTCATTCTTCCTCCCCCTTGTCATTCTTCACCCCCTGCTTTGTCATTCTTCCTCCCCGCTTGTCATTCTTCACCCCTCTTTCTTTGTCATTCTCCCCCTTGTCATTCTTCCTCCCCTCTTGTCATTCTTCTCCCCCTCTTTTCATTCTTCTCCCCCTCTTGTCATTCTCCCCCTTTGTCATTCTTCTTCCCCCACTCTTGTCATTCTCCCCCTCCCCAGTGTAGCGTGGCCGAGCTCTTTATGGTCCAGGGGTACAGGAGCTTTAGTTTCCTGTGCCCTGACGGACTGACAGGAAGTGCACACTGTGTGCGCACTTCATGTCAGTCCGGCCGGGTACAGGAGACAGATGCTCCTGTACCCGCGGCCATAAAGAGCTCGGCCGTGCTACAATGGACTGACAGGAGGGAGCGCTGAGCGCTTCCCTCCTGTCAGCTCCTCTCCTCTTGCTGCGCCCGGGCGGTGTGTCCTCATGGACGCGCCAGCCCGGGCAGTACTGCAGCCGTCTGAGGCTCAATTCAGAGCGCTCGGGCGGCTGCAGCATGAGGCAGGGCCGGCGCTCCTAGCAGCGCCCCTTGCCAAGGGGCGCTCTTCGCGGCGGCCTAGTCCGCTTATAGGACGCGCCGGCCCTGTCTACGGCACATAAGAGGCGGCAGACTGCTCCCTTTACAGCAGCATGCAGCATGTCACAGGCAGTGTACAAACTGAAGCCTATGACAGTGAGGTCTATGACACATGAGAGGCTGCAGACCGCTCCCTTTACAGCAGCATGCGGCATGTCACAGGCAGTGTACAACTCAAGCCTATGGCAGTGAGGTCTATGACACATGAGATGCTGCAGACTGCTCCCTTTACAGCAGCATGCAGCATGTCACAGGCAGTGTGCAAACTCAAGCCTATGGCAGTGAGGTGTAGAGGTGGCTGGTTGGCTGAGTCACAACAGTTGAATACACAGGGGTAAGAAGACTTGCATTCTTAGGTACAGATGTATTCTGCCCGATATTTTGTAGATGGCAGTGACATCAGACATCATGATTATAGGTGAGAACTCACTTGCGTAATTATGTTTTTTTTTTTTCTTTTTTTCTTTTGCAGTTTTCTGTTCAAAGTGGCTTTTTATGACTCATTCCGTAGTACAGGCCATCAATTTTGAGGGGGTGGTTAGTGAGGACCCCTTTAAGGAAGTAGTCTGACCATAAGAGTTAACAGATGACTTAAAACTTAAAAAGGTATTAAGCAATAATTTTCACCTGTCCACTGGATAGGTCAGAAGTCCCCTTTAAGGAAAGCCCACTAATCTATAAATACCATGGTAAGTTTAGTGAAGTTGCCCTTTAAGTAAGGCGACTGTATAAGGTGACGCCATGGGCAGCTTTCCATTCATGTTTATTCTGCCGGTTTGTACTCCGCCCGCGGCATTGTCAGAGAGAACCTGAAATTCAGGTCTTACAGTACATTACATAAGGCAATGTGTGCAGAACACATCCTGATTCCTCCACATGTTGGCACGGGTTCAGGCACAATGTACCCAGACAGGGTACAGTACCAACCGTATACTGGGACTTATATAACAATGCATAATAGCAACACACCCTGAGCGGCACACCTACCGCCATACAGCTAACGAAGCGTGCAGTACTGTACGCTGTGCGTGGTGTTCACACCCTCCTGTCCCAGCGAGGATCACTGGCATGTGTGGTGCAGATTGATGGGCAGGGAATCGATACTAACGAGAGATTAGTATTTTATCTCTATGTGCGGCACCTATCTGTTACATGGGGGATGATTACTTATCCATTATTTATAATAAATGTAGTATAAGTCACTGCACATAGGACTGCACCCCATCTATATGGTAAAACCGTGTGCACCGGGACTGTACGGTGGCAGTTGGTAGTGAATACAGTTATGTATTATACAGTAGTAGTCAATCTGTTTACCGCCATATAGTGTCATTGTCTTCATTACAAGCAAAGACTGTTAAGAATGATTGTTATACAGCATGTTATGAAATTAGAGATACGAGTTGAGTCATTGTGTACATACATTATATTACTTATCCTGTACTGATCCTGAGTTACATCCTGTATTATAGCCCAGAGCTGCACTCACTATTTTGGTGGTGGAGTCATTGTGTACATTCATTACTTATCCGGTACTGATCCTGAGTTACATCCTGTATTATACTCCAGAGCTGCACTCACTATTCTGCTGGTGGAGTCACTGTGTACATACATTACTCATCCAGGACTGATCCTGAGTTACATCCTGTATTATACTCCAGAGCTGCACTCACTATTCTGCTGGTGAAGTCACTATGTACATTCATTACATTACTAATCCTGTACTGATCCTGAGTTACATCCTGTATTATACTCCAGAGCTGCACTCACCATTCTGCTGGTGGAGTCACTGTGTACATACATTACATTAATTATCCTGTACTGATCCTGAGTTACATCCTGTATTATACTCCAGAGCTGCACTCACTATTCTGCTGGTGAAGTCACTATGTACATTCATTACATTACTAATACTGTACTGATCCTGAGTTACATCCTGTATTAAACTCCAGAGCTGCACTCACTATTCTGCTGGTGGATACTGTGTGCATACATAACATTACTTATCCTGTACTGATCCTGAGTTACATCCTGTATTATACTCCAGAGCTGCACTCACTATTCTGCTGCTGCAGTCACTGTGTACATACATAACATTACTTATCCTGTACTGATCCTGAGTTACATCCTGTATTAAACTCCAGAGCTGCACTCACTATTCCCAAAGAGAAGGGAAAATTTGCTAAAGATATTGGTGGGTATGCTTTCTGCGGGATATAACCATGAAAAATATATATGAAAGCCACTCCTAAAAAATAACTTTTAATAGAACTCTCTTAAAAACTACCCCCAATGTCAGGAGGAAAAATACTCCCCAAATACTAGGGGAAGGTTGCAGGTACATAGAAAAAATGGATATTAGATATTAGCTGCGGCACGCAGTGGCTGTCCCTGGTGTGGTAACCCTCGCTAAGGCTCAGCCCGAGGGCACCCCCTGATGGTAGGAGCCCCTCGTCCTCGTGCCTGCCCTTACTTACCCTGCAGCCGTCCCTCGTCAAATCACTGCGTAATGCTAACAAGATCTCGTACCTAAATTATCGATGTGTGGCACGATTTCTGTCAGGTCACGCTACTCTTGATCATGATATACAAGAGTACAGAAAAGTCGCATGTATACAAGGGTCATCAAAAGTAACCCAAAAAGAAGCCCCGACGCGTTTCCCCCAAACATATCACTTAGGGTTCATCAGGAGGCACATACATAACAAAATACACCTGTGCGACATACAGTTTAAGATCATCATACGGGGATCCAGTGGAAAAAAGTCACTTAGTCGGAACCTAGGTGATGGAAAAAATCAAGATAGAAAACAAAGTCATACCTCTACACCCTAAAAGTATCAAAAGGGCAGGCGAGAGAGAAGGTGAGCTTACCCGCATCTGGACCACAGAGGAGACTGTGCCTTGGTCGCATCCAGGGGTGAGGCGTCTGATATTGCACCTACCCCCGGTGTGCGTCCATCGGATTTAAATATTCAAAGGCACGCCTCTCTGGTCCGGTGCGCCAATCGGATTGTATCTATTCCACGTGTTACCGGCAAATAGACAGGATGTGCGCGTCATTTCCGTCATCTGGAGCGCACGTATCACTTCCGGGGGCGGCATCATCGTACGTCACATCCTGCATTTTTCATGACGCGCGTCTCGGATGCCTGCGCAGGCGCACCACGGCCAGTGAAGCGCACAGCGCGTATGGCGGAAACATCAGCCGCCATCCCTATGTCAGTATACTGACAATCAGAGTCCTTACCAAGTTCCCCTCACTACGCGCATGCGCCCTATCAGGTTCTCACGGTCTACCCCACTTACCATGAATCATGGGGAGGGGAAATGGTAAGTTGTAGAACACTAAGAGACCGGTGGCCGTCTATCTGGAGCAAAAATTATAAACATATAACTAGAGGGAAATAGAGATGAAAAAAATGAGAGGCCAATTTTACTGACACATAAAAACCCAATTTTTTCTCCAGATAGGGTTATGCACATTGGTTCGGCTGTAGATGGACATTAGAACCACAACCTTCTCGCTGTGTTAACTAATACACCTAGTAATTACTCAGGTCCCTAAAAGCTAATTTTTAGCCACCGGTAAAGACACCAAACGGTGTCACCATTAGAGCATTTATCAAAACAAAAGGTCATAAGCAGATAGAGATAGGGGGGGAAAAAAAAGGGAATAGATAGAGACCCCTCGACCCCCCGTATATCCTATACTAGAAAAACAGGGGCTACTTAGTAACCCCTAGGCCAAACTCTCCAGCAACCCTAACTGTCAAAAAATTGTCTCATGCTAAGGATCGTTAGAACCGAGAAGACAAAACCTGCGTTACAAAAAACACTGGTACTCAATACGTTCATTCAGGCCGAGAGGGGACTGAGATCTTAAATTAAAGATCCAGGCCGCTTCTCTCTGTAATATCTTGCGGTCCCAGTTGCCCCCTCGCGGTGATGAAGGGACCACCTCCAGGACAGAAAAGGACAGGCACATCGGATTGCCCTGGTGCACAGTTTTGACATGTTGAGCGATAGGTGTCGGTTTCCTTTTGATAACATCATTAATGTGCTCACCGATCCTAACTCTCAATTCCCTCTTTGTTTTGCCCACATAATCAAGAGGGCATGTGCACTGGCAGATGTACACTACCCCCTAGTGCGGCAATTGATAAACTCCCTAATTTGAATTTTTGTCCTGTTACAGATGTCTGAATTTCCTTTGAGTTTTTATGTACCTGCAGGTCTTACATTTGCCGCATTTGAACATGCCTCTTGGTTGGCGATCGAGCCATGTACCAGTTTTTTCGAGGTGTGTACATACTCCTTACAAGACGGTCCCTGAGGCTTCTGCCTTTTCGGTAGGTAATACTAGGATAGTTTTTAATCACCTTATCCAGATCTTGGTCTAACCGCAGAATGTCCCAGTATTTATTCAAAATTTGTCTAACCTCCTGATGACCATCATCGAAGGTAGAAATCAGCCTGATTTCATGATTCCTTCCCTCCTCTCTTTCCTCTCGTGCCTTGGGTATCAGTAACTGGGTACGCTCCATAGAAGCTGATAATTTATAGGCTTCTCCCAGAATTTTTTGGGGATACCCACGGTTGCGTAGCCTCCTTTGCAATTTCTTCGCCTCTGTTTGGAATTCCGCCATGTTGGAGCAATTACGCCGAATGCGTAAATATTGGCTTTTAGGGATACTCTTTTTTTGCGTGTATGGATGGAAACTATCCCATGATAGAATTGAATTAGTTGCTGTTTCTTTTCTGTGAAGGGTGGTACAAATCCTATCTCCCCGTTTAAATACCTTAACATCGAGGAAAGTGATTTGTTCACTCTCCAGTTCATACGTAAATCTAAGACCCAAACTGTTCTCATTAAGTTCCCTCACAAGTTGTGTGAACTCGTCTCTCGTACCACCCCAGATCACAAATACATCATCGATGTACCTGGTCCAAAAAGAGATCTTTTCACTCCACCAGGTACTGTGATCAGGGAATACCACAGTGTCCTCCCACCAGCCCAGGAGGAGATTTGCATACGATGGGGCACACGGACTCCCCATCGCTGTCCCCCTGAGCTGGTGGTAGGGCCTGGAGTTGAAAACGAAAACATTGTGGGTCAGTATGAACCAGAGTAGGGACTGCACTCACTATTCTGCTGGTGAAGTCACTCTGTGCACACATTACATTACATTATCACACTACCCTATCAGTGCTGGCTGTGTAGGGGGACATCGTATTGACATAAGAATGGTAATACCCAGGTATTCATTATTTATACATTTCCTAGGAGGATTAACAGAGGAACGCCACAAAATTGTAAGATGCTGCAGACAGACATGTCAGGTCGTCTTTAAATTAGGAAGTTGTTATTTCTTGGGCTATTCCCCTCCGGACATTAACAGAATATGGATAAGCCATGATCTCGAGAACAGGCGCTGTTAATGAGGTCGCGCATGCGCAGCTTTCTCCTTTCATTTCTATGGGAGTTCTGGAAATAGGATCCTGTGGATATGCCAGAGATGGGAATAACCCTTTAAGTGCTTCCCTAATATATTCTATTTGGTGGCTCCAAATCATAAGGAACCTGTTCAGAACTTAATCCTCCGGGGAACAGCGTCTTCTGGAAATTTCCACGCCCCCATCCTCTGTATATAATATATAGCCTCGCTGCGGCCGCTCCCCACCCTGCCGAAATACTGTTAAATAAAGCAGGTAATAGAAGTGCCCGGGCTTTTTATAACCTGGCTCCGCTATCTGACAAATAACATGTGACAGGTGGCAAGAGCCGTCGTCCTGAGCCGCGGAGCAGTCAGCTCCAATTTTCATGCATTGCTAGCACATTTGCCTTAAGGTTATGGCTGCCCTGAAAAAAGCCTCTGACCATTAGGAGACATCACAGCTGCTGCTGCAAAGAATTAACAGTCTGGGAGCGCAAGGGACAAAATAGCGAATTTCACCTCGTCGTAGTCCTCGTCGTAGTCCTCGAACACTAGAACTATTCAACAGAAGAGAGCGGATTTGTAATTCTTTTTTTTTTTTTTTTGCAGCAATTTGTGACCTACAAAGTCTCACGTGTGGAAGCAATGAGTTCATGCGAGTTTAACCGTAGAAGATCACTACTGGATGTAACGTGGTTATATAACCGTAAGGTGAAGCAATGTGCCGCCATAGGGGTGCTCCAGGCACATCAGCCACCCCTGCTGAAGGGGGCGCCACTGAGGACCTGGCACCTGAGGCTGGGAACCACCAGCGATATTATTTACACTTCATGTATCACTGCATGTGGGGATTATTGGAGCACCGTACCGTCAGACTTTCTCAGGCTTTATCTATACCGTACGATATAATATAGATAAAACATAGATAGATAATGGATAGATAGATAGATAGATAGATAGATAGATACATAGTAGATAGAAAGATATGAGATAGATAGATAATAGATAGATAGATAGATAGATAGATAGATAGATAGATAGATATATAGGTAAAAAAAAGGAAAATAAGAAGCACCACACTAGCAAATCGGGTGCAAAGTCCGGCAAGAATCTGCAACAAGGTTCTTTATAATGTAGAAAATCCAAAAAAGCAAGGAAGCACTGGGTTAATAAATGCACGTCTAATTTTGGAATTTTTTGGAGTGCTGCCTTGCTTTTTTGGATTTTCTAGATAGGTAGATAGATAGATAGATAGATAGATAGATAGAAGATAGATAGATAGATAGATAGATAGATAGAAGATAGATAGATAGATAGATAGATAGATAGATAGATAGGTCATGTGAAAAAATTAGGACACCCTTTGAAAGCATGTGGTTTTTTGTAACATTTTTAATAAATGGTTATTTCATCTCCGTTTCAACAATACAGAGAGATTAAAGTAATCCAACTAAACAAAGAAAACTGAAGAAAAGTCTTTTCAAGATCTTCTGTAAATGTCATTCTACAAAAATGCCTATTCTAACTGAGGAAAAAGATAGGACACCCTCACATGTATTCCCTCTTAAATTGGCTCAGATCTCACACAGGTATATCACACCAGGTGCACATAATTAGTAGATCGTTACTCTGCATGTTGAATGAGGCTTGCCCTATTTAAACCTCAGACATTTAGTTTGGTGTGCTCCTGACTGTTGAAGTGAGTGAGCACCATGGTGAGCAAAAGAGCTGTCAGAGGACTTCAGAAAAGATTGTAGCAGCCTATGAGTCTGGGAAGGGATTTAAAAGATCTCAAAGATTTTGAAATCAGCCATTCCACTGTCCGGAAGATAGTCTACAAGTGGAGGGCTTTCAAAACAACTGCCAACATGCCCAGGACTGAGTCGCCCCAGCAAGTTCACCCCAAGAGCAGACCATAAGATGCTAAAGAGGTCTCCAAAAACCCTAAAGTGTCATCTCGAGAACTACAGCAGGCTCTGGCTACTGTTGATGTAGAAGTACATGCCTCTACAATCAGAAAGAGACTGTACAAGTTTAACTTGCATGGGAGGTGTGCAAGGAGGAAACCTTTGCTTTCAAGAGAAACATCGAGGCCAGACTGACATTTGCCAGAGATAAAGTTGACAAAGACCAGGACTTCTGGAATAATGTTCTTTGGACAGATGAGTCCAAATTGAATTATTTGGACACAACAGCAGAGGACATGTTTGGCGTAAACCAAACACAGCATTCCAAGAAAAGAACCTCCATACCAACTGTGAAGCATGGAGGTGGAAGTGTCATGGTTTGGGGCTGCTTTGCTGCAGCAGGACCTGGTCAGCTCACCATCATAGAATCCACGATGAATTCTACTGTGTATCAGAAGGTGCTTGAAGAACATGTGAGACCATCAGTTAGAAAATTAAAGCTGAAGCGGAACTGGACCATGCAACATGACAATGACCCCAAAACATACTAGTAAATCAACCAAAGATTGGCTGAAAAAGAAGAAATGGAGAGTCCTGGAATGGCCAAGTCAAAGTCAGATTTGAATCCCATTGAGATGCTGTGGGGTGACTTGAAAAGGGCTGTACGTGCAGAAACCCCTCAAACATCTCACAGCTGAAAAAGTTCTGCATTGAGGGTGGGGTAAAATTTCCTCAGACCGATGTCGAAGACTGGTAGATGGCTACAAGAACCGTCTCACTGCAGTTATTTCAGCCAAAGGAGGTAACACTCGCTATTAGGGGCAAGGGTGTCCTATCTTTTTCCTCAGTTAGAATAGGCATTTTTGTAGAATGACATTTACAGAAGATCTTGAAAAGACTTTTCTTCAGTTTTCTTTGTTTAGTTGGATTACTTTAATCTCTCTGTATTGTTGAAACGGAGATGAAATAACCATTTATTAAAAATGTTACAAAAAACCACATGCTTTCAAAGGGTGTCCTAATTTTTTCACATGACTGTAGATAAAACATAGATAGATAATGGATAGATAGATAGATAGATAGATAGATAGATAGATAGATAGATAGATAGTAGATAGAAAGATATGAGATAGATAGATAATAGATAGATAGATAGATAGATAGATAGATAGATAGATAGATAGAAGAATAGATAGAAGAATAGATAGAAGAATAGATAGATAGATAGATAGATAGATAGAAGAATAGATAGAAGAATAGATAGATAGATAGATAGATAGATAGATAGATAGATAGATAGATAGATAGTAGTAGTAGGAAAGGCACGGCAGCACTCCAATAAAGGTGAAAAAATGAATCTGTTTATTCCCCAAAGATGCGCTGCATCTTTGGGGAATAAACAGATTCATTTCTTCACCTTTATTGGAGTGCTGCCTGCCTACCTACTACTACTTTGATTAGTGCGCATCCCGGCAAAGGAATTGCACCCGTTCTCACCTGTGGAGGGTGCTGCTATCTCATTTTCTATTTTCTCTAGATAGATAGATAGATAGATAGATAGATAAAAAAAGGAAAATAAGAAGCAGCACACTAGCAAATCGGGTGCAAAGTCCGGCAAGAATCTGCAACAAGGTTCTTTATAATGTAGAAAATCCAAAAAAGCAAGGAAGCACTGGGTTAATAAATGCACGTCTAATTTTGGAATTTTTTGGAGTGCTGCCTTGCTTTTTTGGATTTTCTAGATAGATAGATAGATAGATAGATAGATAGATAGATAGAAGATAGATAGATATGAGATAGATAGATAGATAGATAGATAGATAGATAGATAGATAGACCAGTGTTGGACTGGGGCTCCTTGGGCCCATCAGAGGAAAATATTCTCAAGGCCCGACCCCTATATCATTAAATCTAACAGGTTTTGAGACTGGGAAACTGGTCAGAGTTGAGGAAAGATGGATGGTGCTAAATACAGGGATATTCCTGGGCAAAACCTGTAGCTACTCTGTGCGTGATTTGAGGCTAGGACGGAGTTTCACCTTCCAGCAGGACTGACCCCAAACACACGGCTTAAGCAACACTTGAGTGGTTTAGGGTACTTTCACACTTGCGTTAGTGTGATCCGGCAGGCAGTTCCATGGTCGGAGCTGCCTGCCGGATCCGCCCTTCAGTGTGACAACTGACAGCATTTGTAGACGGATCCGGATGCGTATCCGTCTACAAATGCATTGCAAGAACGGATCCGTCCCTCCGCTTGTCATGCGGATGGACGGATCCGTCCTGCTGTCTTTTTCACAGTTTTCCCGGTTTGCGCATGCGCAGACCAGAAGGACGGATCCGTCCTTCAGTTGTTTCTCAATGCCGGATCCGACACTAATATAAGTCAAGTCAATGTAAATTAATGCCGGATCCGTTATTCCGGCGACTGATCAGGCATTTTGGACGGACATAATACCGCAGCATGCTGCGGTATTATGTCCGGCCAAAACGCCTGACAGTGACTGAACGGAAGGCATACTGATGCAAACTGAACGGATTTCTATCCATTCAGAATGCATGGGGTTATGTCTGATCAGTTCTTTTCCGGCATAGAGCCCTTTTGACGGAACTCTATGCCGAAAAAGAATAACGCACGTGTGAAAGTACCCTTAAGGGGAAACATGTAAATGTGTTGGAATGGCCTAGTCACAGCCCAGATCTCAATCCAATAGAAAATCTGTGGTCAGACTTAAAGATTGCAGTTCACAAGCGCAAACCATCCAACCTGAAGGAGCTGGAGCAGCAAGGCGGAATGGGCAAAAATCCCAGTGATAAGATGTGGCGAGCTCCTAGAGACTTATCCAAAGCGACTTGGAGCTGTGATTGCCGCAGAAGGTGGCTCTACAAAGTATTGACTTTAGGGGGGTGAATAGTTATGCACATTGACTTTTTCTGTTATTTTGTCCTATTTGTTCTTTGCTTCACAATAGGAAGAAAAAAAAAACATCTTCAAAGTTGTGGGCATGTTCTGTAAATTACATGATGCAAAGGGGTGAATACTTTTGCAAGGCACTATATAAAGGAAGATTTACGAGCTCTCCCCTTTTTACTGGAGCTTCCAGAACATTTTGAGAGACCCGGGAAGTATAGGGACTACCATGGACCTTCTACGTTCCCTCTTCCTTTCCTGCTCCCCCTACTTTACAAGCTTTACAAGACCTACATCATTTTACAAGTTCTGCTGCTTCCCGAGCATCTCGAGGATCATTCCGTGTTCCCACAAGACAATCATTTCATCATCCGCGAGCTGCTGAGCCATGGGCTTGACTGACACCAAACCGGCTTCTAATTCCATCCTAAAATGCATTCATTTTTAAACAGATGATTAAAGGAAATCTCCAGCGGCCGCTCCTGGTCACATATCAGAGCGCTGACTCATCTGAAGTAATCACTCTCCTCTAGCATCTCCTCGCCAGGGCTGAGCACACGAACGAATGGGCCGAAAAGTGAATTTTTATGTAGATGATGGTCACATCTCATGTATTGTAAGTTCTTAAAGAGACAGCGCTCACACATTAAATAACGGATGACAGATACGTATGTCCTGTAGATACAAATATGCTGAGGTCCTGGGATCAAATCCCATCAAAGTAAAACATCTGCATGAAATTTCTATGTTCTACCCATGTTCTCCTAGGATTCCTCCAGGATCTCTGGTTTCCTCCCATACTCCAAAAACATATTCATAGGTTATTTGGCGTCCTATGATACACATATACTTATTTGAAGACTGGGAGATGTGCATGATGTCACTTCCTGTGAGATGGTCAGCTGATCAGGAAGTCTACATTAGCTAATAAACTCCTTGGTCTCTTTCAAGCAATGGGTTCACCGTTGGAACAGTCGGCAGTTGCAATTGTTATAACCCTGACCCCCTATCTAGTACCAAAAAATTAACCCCCAAATTTTCATGTCCTGCTTTGTTTTTTATTTAGTTTTTTTTTTTTTTACCTAACAAGAAGGCACATGATGGTTTACCCATGTCATGAAGGAAGGGGAATATTGTAAAGGGTATCACCAATTTTTCCATGACAGGTTCCAGGAGTCTTGAGCTAGGTAGGACCACCCATGGAGAAGTAGACCGAGGGGCCCATGAACTTCCTCTATGGCAGACATACACTTTCCTGACCCGTTTCCAAGCAAGGATGAGAAGGGTTACACTAAGAAAGAAAAACACATCAATATCCATTAAGGATAATGGGAATTAATTAGCAGCTAATTGAGAGTTGTCCTGCTCGGCTCTACAGTGAAGAAGAACCTGAGCACCAGAAACGGACGAGAATGATTAAACTGTATTCAGGCTTTTAATAATTGTAGTTAATAGTGTTAATGGTGCAACCGCATCTGCTGAAAACACAATCAGGTCTCCTAATAGCTTAGACTCTTTCTATGATATCCTGTCACTAAAATTACTCAATGTCAAAGGCTTTTCAGCACCCTACAGACATTGGGATGCTATCACCCTACGGACATTGGGAGCATAAAGCTTTAAAAAAAAAGAAAATCTAAAACATTTAGATCTGGAAGGAGATGAGGACAATTTTCAACTGTTCATCTACGCCATAGTCACATAGGTCCCAGAAGATGGGATGGATGGTGCTGTTTGAAGGGTCCTTCCACTGGTCTACTGTGGAGTATATCTAAGCAACCATTGGCAAACAGTGAAAATATTCAAGTCCAAACCTAGATAAAAGTTAAAGTACGGAAACGTTTCATGTAGGTTATGAGTGCCATGGTAAGATACCTCCGGGGGACAGGGATGTGAACTGACAGTGGCGGTTACACTGAATATTGACTGCTCGTGCGCTGCTCTGTCTACTTATTAGTGGATAGACATCCTGTAAATGGTGCTCCTCATGATCTTGCTGGCAGGGAGTAATCAATAATTCATTCGCACTTTCAGCAAAAGAAAGCAAAAAAATTCCACCGCCTCGCTGTGTCTCATCACTGTCACTGTGCTGGCTTAGTCTACAATGGAAAACATGAATTCTATATGATATATGGTATAGACATCTCAGGGAGACACTGCTGTACAATGTACAGTCTAGGCAATCAGTGATGAGGGTCATGCTGTGTTAAAAACCATCACAACCTTACAGAACAGCTGGAACTAATTCAATATGAAATAATACAAGGATTTCTGAGATATGTGAAGAAATGGCAATTTTTTGGGGGTAACTGTCTAATTATCTGAAAGAACTGCCCTATTATCTCAGTTACTGCATTATTGTCTCAGGAACACCCGTATTATCTCTGGAACAACACCTTTACTATCGCAAGAACTTGCTTATTATCTCAGCAACTGGCTTGTTATTTAATGAACTTTTTTATCATCTCAAGAACTGGCTTATTATCTTAAAAACTGTATTATTAGAACTGGCTTATTATCTCAGGAACATTGTTATTATCTCAAGAACTGGCTTATTATCTTAAAAACTGCATTATCTTAAGAACTTGCTAATTATCTCAGGAATATTGTTATTGTTTCAAGAACTGGCTTATTGTTTCAGAAACTGGGTTAATATCGCATGAACTTCCTTATCAGCTCAATAACTGTCTTATTATCTCAGGAACTTCCTTACAATCTAAAGAACTGGCTTACTATCTCCAGAACTTGCTTAGTATCTAAGCAACTGTCTTGTTATTTCATGAATTTCTTTATTATTTCCAAGAACTGGCTTACTATCTCAAGAACTAAATTATGTCAAGAACTGGTTTATAATCTCACTTGCTATTATCTCATTATTTCAGAAACTTACTTATCATCTCGGGAACTGGCGTATTATTGCAAAGGCTGGCTTATTATCTCATAAACTTGCTTATTATCTCAAGAACTGAATTATATAAAAAACAAGCGTATTATCTCTGAAACATAGTTATTATCTCAAGAACTGGCTTATTATTTCAAGAAACTGCTTATTTCAGAAACTGGCTTAATGTCTCATGGATTTCTTTATCATCTCAGGAACTGGCTTATCATTTCAGGAACTGACTTATTATCTCCAGTGCTATCCGATTATATCAATAACCTGCTTATTATCTCTAGAACTGGCTTGTTATTTCACAAACTTCCACATTATCTCAAGAACTGGCTTGTTGAAGAACTGAATTATCTTGTTTCTTCTGTCAGGAATGTCATTATTACCTCAAAAACTAGCTTGTTATCTCAAGAAATTGCTTATTATATAAGGAACTAGCTTATTATCTCATGAACATCTCTTACATATCAAGAACTGCTTTATTAACCCAGTAATTGGCTTATTAGTTTTAAAGAACGCACAAGAATCAATCTCACAAGAACTGTCCTATTATCTCAGGAAAGCCCTCATTATCTAACGAACTGGCTTACTACCTCAATAACTTGCTTATTATCACATGCACTTCTTTATTATCTCAATAACTAGCTAATTATCCCTGGAGCTGACTTATTATCTCAAAAACTTGCTTATTATCTTAATTCTTATGCTCTGACTTATTATACCAAAAATCTAACTGAAAGTTTTGACTTATCTCAGCGGTCTGGAATATTATCACAAAGATCTGGAATTACCTCATAGGTTTAGCATATTACCTCAGCGGGATGATTTATTTTCTCAGAGAATTGACTTATCTCAGAGGTCTAAAATATTATCAGATAGGTGTGGTATATTATCTCAGAGGCATGTTTAATGGCAGAGGCTTCACTTTCTGTCTTAGTGACTTATTAACTTAAGGCTGAGGTATTGAAATGTTGGCTGCCCTGACTGGACAGGCTTATTATCTCAGAGGTCTGGAATATTATCTCTATTATGTCAGAAGTCCACAATATTATCTTGAGGTGTGAATTATCATCACAGAGGTCTCACTTATTACCTCAGAGGTCTGGAGTATTCTCAATAAGGCCTGGCATATTAGAGATATGCTTTATTAAGTCAGAGTCTCACACGTCTGACTTCTTGTGATAGATATCTGAATTATTACCTCAGAGATCTGGCATATTATCCTAAAGCAACACATGTCACAAGTTTGACTTATTATCTCAGTGGGTGGGGGATCACCTCAAAGTTCTGACTTATCTCAGAGGTCTGTAATATTATCTCAAAGACATGCTTTATTATGAATTAAGCTGGCCGTACACATCAGATGTATGTCAGCCGAAACCACTGATTTCAGCAGGACCAGCCGAACATCTAATGTCTATGGGGGCCTCTCGACTCTCCTCGATGGCAGAAGTAAGGGGCGACAAGAATCAGGCTATTGGAGTTCAATTGCATTTACTCCAGCTACCCATTCAGAATACAGATGGACAGAGCCGAGTGTGTTGGTGTATGGCGGGGTTGAGAGGAACAGCTGTCGGCTGAACGAGCTCTCGGCTGTAATCTGATGTCTATGGCCAGACATTCTGTGTTAGAGAGTTGACTTATTATCTCAGAGGACTCAGATATTGTATAATAACTCTGACATTATCTCAATGCCCTATATAAGAAACCTATTCAATATAGTAAGAATAATATCACATTTGGAGTCAACCCAGAGCAAGACTGCACTGGAACTGAAATCCAGCCCGACAGTTTAAAACAGACAGGCCCACTTGCCGTGTCGTGGATAAGAAATATGTTTGTGCACCCCACTCTCGCGATCCAACCACTCCATTTCTCACCGCCCCAGTGCTGATGGCACATGTGGGTGGATATTCAGGAGAATACAGAACTACATACTTATCATATCCAGTCTTCTCCTCATCTTTTCCATTGGGAGCAGACCGCCATGATGTCATCTTTCATCCACATCTTGTGTCTGCAGAGTTTGCCTCACAGACATCTTAGATTCCTCGCTTTCCCACCACCCTGGTGCGCCAACACTGTTATCCTACTGCTACCTCCAATACTGTGCCTGTTGTGGCCACAGTAGTATTAAAGCCTCCAAAGTGCTCCCAGTAGTAATTATGCCCCCTATTGTGTCCCATTAGTAATAAGCTCCTCCCAAGTGCTCCCAATAGTAATAAGGCTGCCTCAAGGGCCCCAGTAGTCTCACCCCTAAAGTGAGACCCCCAGTAGTAAAAAAAACCACTCAAGGGCCCCAGTAGTAATAAGACCCCCTAAAATACTCCCAGTAGTAGAAATGCACCTCTATATGGCTGCTTTCACATCAGCACTTTAGCTTTCCGTTCTTCCGTTCCGTTTTAGGAGCAGAAGACCGAAAATAACGCAAGTGTCGGATTTAGCACTTAACAGAAGCGAACAGAGTCTACGGATCCCATTGACTATAACGGGCTTCGTTAGGTTTCCATTCAGGGGAGCAATTTTCTTGCGGAGAGAAAAGTCCTGCATGCACGAATTTGGTCTCTGCTACAAATATCTTCTCTTGAACGAAAACTTAACGATGCCCTTTATAGTCAATGCGATCCGTAGGCGCCGTTCACTTCTGTTAAGTGCCGAATCGGGCACTTGTATTATTTTAGTTGTTCTGCTCCTGAAATGGAGCAGAAGAAAGGAAAGCTAAAGCTCTGATGAAAAGCAGCTTAAGGACCCCCTGTAGAGTTCCAAGTAGTAATAAGATCCCTCTACAGTGCCCCTAGTAGTTTTAATGCACCCATGTAGTGCCCCCAGTAGTTATAATGCCCCCCTCTATTGCCCTAGTACTTATGCCAGTGTAATTCCTTGAGTAGCTATAAAATGCCCCTGTAGTGCCCTAGTAATTCTAATGCCCTCTGTATTGATCCAGTACTTACCCATAATGTAGTGTTCCCAGGTGTAATAAGGCCCCTCTATAAAGCCCCAGTATTTATAGTGCCCTCTATAGTGCCCCCATAGTTATAATGCCCCCCTGTTTTGCGCAGTTCTTATAATGTCCCACTGTAGTAATAAGGTACCTCTATAGTGGCCAAGTAGTTATAATGCCCACCTGTATTGCCCCAGTACTTATCTCCCCTGTAGTGCCCCTAGTAGTTATACTGCCCCTTTGTATTGCCCCGAAAGTGACAGTTGCCCATGTCCCAGTGCAGGCCATCACTATGAAGTGAGACCCAGCACAGATGGTCGTCATGATGTCATTGATTCGCGACTGCCTGCACTGCCTCATAGGTTTCAGGAATATTACCTGTGAGAGTCAACGGCAGAACCTGGAACACTTGGTTCCTCTGTCCCTCAGCTGAGAGCAGCAATCCAGTGATATCCACGGTGGTCACTTTTTCGGGAGGCCCTAGGCAAAACAATGGCCAGCAGCACCCCAGGAATGGAGGGCCTACTCTGCCAGATGGGCAGTTCAGACCTGCCCAGGAGACTGTTCTCCAGCCATGTGATTTTCCATATGGGCCCATATTGATCACCTCTGTTTTGTATATCCAGAAATGTCAGTAAAATATCCTGAAGAGTGGTTCTGTCTCTGGATAGAAGCAATGCTGCCCCTATACAGCAGTTATATGAGATGTGACCTAATGGAAAATGAGTAGAGTCTCTGGAGGAATGTGGAGGTGTCAGTGAAGATAGAAGATCTGGATATGAGGATCACCTTATACAAACTTCTTGCTCTGTTCTGACCTAAGTAATAGAAAAGAATAACATACCACAGTGCTATAACATAAAGCAGGACACCGGGACATTTCAGGACTGGGCCTCAGGCCAACTATATCATGCACTGGTGTGATAGATAGATAGATAGATAGATAGATAGATAGATAGATAGATAGCCAGGTTCCATTGTCCAGGAACTGTACAGGAATTGCACCCGGCAATCTTGAAGTGCTGCTATTCCATTCACTGGCGTTTACTTAGATAGATAGATAGATAGACATATAGATGATAGATGTTATTGCACTATATGTGCCCTGCACTGTGGAAAGGGTTATTGCACAGCCAGCTAATACTGAGAGAATTTGGGACTTTCTACCTATGCCCTGAGAAGTTAGAAATCTTCCACAGTTACAATAAGGGACTATGCAACATTCTTTTTTTTTTGGGGGGGGGGGGGTAACAGACACGCTGACCTTTTGACTTCCTGGTTTAGCTCTGTTGTTTATGTCTGAAGACTTGTTTATGTCAGGAAAAGCTGATGTTTTCCATACACTTGTGTTGAAACGCTATACAAGTCTATGACAGACTGAAATTGCAACATTGTTTCTGTTTAAGCTGTGCTTCTCCACTCCTCCCACTTCAAGGTTCTAGTTCAGTTAGAAACTGTATATAAGGAGAGCAATGAGAGCCCCTAATGTCTGCCGATAGGGATCAGTGTTTAGTAAGACATACTCTGTCAAAATGACCAGAAGAAGATGGGGATACTCTGCCACAAATACTGACTACTAGTCTTCTGAGAGAGGGACAGCTAGCTAAGGCCTTTCCTCTGCATGGAACATTCTTCTACCAGGGAGGAGAGAGGAGAGGCCAGCCCTATGCCTCGCCTGTATTGTTTTGTACTTGAGTTCCTCCAGTAAAAAAGCACACTTGTTTACTGCAGACCCTGACTCTCTGGACTTAATTCCCAATGGGGTGCACCACGCCTTACCATCCCTTCTGGAGAGCAGCAACACGTGGTGACACCTTGACGATGTCCTGGGGACCCAGAGTAATGTTGGGGCCACCCAAACCCAGCCACTGCACATAGATGATAGATAGATAGATAGATAGATAGATAGATAGACAGACAGACAGACAGACAGACAGACAGATAGATAGATAGATATGAGATAGATAGATAAGAACGAAAGATAGATAAGAATGAAAGATAGATAGGACAGACAAAAATAGATAGATAGATAGATAGATAGATAGATAGATAATTGCTATGGTTGGTATGTATTAGCACAAGTTAAGCTGCAGGGAATGTCTCTCTACTGTGATCCCTTCCCAGGCAATAAGTCAAATGTTTTTCCTTATTCAGTGAGAAATGCCAGAGCCCCTAATAATCACTGAAGATGTCACAACTGTCCTATTATAACCGATGACATCACTGTCCTTCCCATACCAGATAAGAACCTATCTACCTCTCCGGACAGGTTCTGTATAACACACTGGTAATCATCCCTATGAAATGAGTAAATTCCCTATAATATAATGGAGAAATCACGGCTACCCACAATGCCGCGGTGTCAGTGCTCTGAACCGGAGCAGTAATTATATCCCGGTGGCTTAGGGAGTCTCTGATCAATTTCTATCCTATGTGATGCTGTAGTACTGAAACGCAGCCAGGCCGCCTGCCTGAGATGTCGGACCAAACATGGCTTGTGCGGAGGCCGGTGGGGGAGGGGGGTTTATACTTGGACTGACGGCTAGCAACCAGTGTTTATCAACACAAAAACACGGGGATCAGTTGTCCCGGCAATAAATTAGGACTGAATTGCAGAGTGCAAAAATACATCTCCCAAAAATAAAACAGGCGGCTGCACAGGAACACGCAGGCCGCACTTTCCTCTAGAAAAGTCTTCTATACGTTGCGTGGTTTTAATGTACATCCCCAGGTCAAGTTTAGGGCAGGACGGAAACTTAGTGCCGCTTCCAGGGAGATCCTCTCTGCATCTTTTACCGCCAGTGCTTGGAAAGTGCAGATGCAGCAGAGCCGAATGTGTCATTTAACTCTGTGGTGGTCCCCAAAAAATACGTATGACTCCCGTGTGCATTCCGTATTTTGCGGAACAGAACAGCTGGCCCCTAATAGAACAGTCCTATCCTTCTCCGTAATGCGGACATGTATCTATTTTTTTTTGCAGAACGGACATACGGACACGGAATGCACACGGAGTAACTTTCGTTTTTTTGAGGACCCATTGAAATTAATGGTTCTACATAAGGTCCGCAAAAAAAAAAACGGACGGACACGGAAAGAAAATACAATCATGTGCATGAGCCCTTACTTACAGTCCCACCACGGATTGCAATCTGTGATTGTGAGTAGTGCCAGATAACTAACTCTGCTCTGCTACATCTGTGCTTTGTCCTTGAGCACTCTCTGTCAGACACAGCCGCTGGCAAATAATACTGAGGGATCCCAAGCAATGACGGTTTATAGACTCCAAGGATACAGACGTAGCTTCCCTTTCCTCAAGATGGCCGACAATTAACACCCAAGATCGCTTACACACGGCGAATCTTGCGCAGAAAACCGCAGCGATTGTTCACTTTGGATGTTGTGGACATGCTTGTGCTTAGCTCCAATGAATAAAGCTAAACCGCGAGCAGACACCCGCCACGGCACCAAGCGGTGGCTGTCCACCACGTCACGCCCAGAAGGGACATGTCCCTCCTTGGCCACAGTCATGGCTTCACACTGCTGGCCCAACAACTGCAGCGCTCTCTCCATTGAAAACAATGGAAGGCAGACAGCCGCCGACAGATTTTTGGCCTAGTGTCCACGCCAATTCCGCCCTGTGAACAGTCCTTTAAGGCCTTGACCTATATAGATCACAGTCCCAGATAAACCATAACCACGATACATAACTCCATGACTTGTATATACAGTAATATAGAACCTCATGACATATAAAGCCGAGAAGCCAAGGAGCCATACACATTAGACACCTCACAACTCTCCCATATATGTTCAGTTTGGCCGAGCATGCATGTGTATGTCCATGTGTTCTCAATAGAGACTGCAATAGGCTGCTGCCAGACACCTGTGGTGGTTTATTTCATGAGGAGGATTTCACATGTTGAAATCCAACAGCACAATCCTTCTCTCCCTCTTGGAGAGAGGCAGGAGGAGGTCCCCATACACGTCAACTGGTCCTGTGAACATGGACTGGTTTGGCTGACGCTGGTCTCCTGTATGACACACTACACGGGACCAGAGCATTTATGGGACCTTATGAGAAAAGTCAATAGGACAAATCAGTGAGTGGTGGCTTCAACTCATCATCATCATCATCATCATCACCTCAACATCTGTCAGGGGCAATGAAAGCACACATAATACGGAACGATGACCACAGATGTAGGTTCAGGAGCTCTGTGATTTCAGACAGCGCATGAAGCTCATCCAGATGGCCGTCCTTAACAGAAGATTAATTACCTAATTAAATGAATGGTTCGTTCCATCTCTACGACGTCCGAACTCCATGGTGGCAGCGGCCATGTTATAGGACAAGTGTAGTGGAACTGATCCCTTAAATGAGACAAAAGGTACTATTCAGAGTATGTAATCCCTGTGTCATGCTCCGCCCCCTCTGCCCCAGCACTCAGATATGGTATGTTCCTTTAAAAGACTTTTTAGACTTTCTGATGACATAATAATGCGGCGATGCCACCAAATAATTAGTATCTTTGGCACTGAAATCTTTCATGGCCCAGTGGACATGCATCAACTCCCTGGTGGTCCAGTGGTATAGTGGCCACATCACAGTGGACAATCGTCAGCTTTCTGAAAAACCATAAGGTATAGCTCAGTAGATAAGCCTTCACAAATACAAGTATCAAGACCCTGGTGGCATGGTGTTCCTGGTGTCCTAGTGGTTACTACTATAGTACATGCTGATCTATTTAATTATGACCAGTCCCTGGCTTTCACCAATAAAATGAAATCCCTGGTGGTCCGGTGGCATAGCGTCCACATCACAGTCAGCAAATGGACAATTGCCAGCTGTCTGGTGAACTTTTAAGTAAGAACCCACTTGTTCGGAGCTCAGTATATAAGAATCTTCCACCACAAGTAACTACTCCATCATGGAACAGTGTCCCTGGTGTGCTAGTGGGTACATGTCTATTTATTTCATTATGTCCAGTCTCTGGTTTCCACTAACAATAAAACGTCCTGGTGGGCCAGTGGACAATCATTAACTTTCTGATGAACCATAAAGTAAGAGCACACTCCCTAATAGTTCAGTAGATAAGAATCCACAACTGTAAATATCAAGACCCTGGGAGCACAGTGTTCCTGGTGTCCTACTGGTTAATCCTACAGTACATACTGATCTGTTTAATTATAATTAGTCTCTGGGTTTCACTAGTAAAAAAAACAACTGGTGGTCCAGTGGCATAGTGTCCCCATCAGAGTCAGCCAGTGGACAATTATCATCAAAACGCTGGTGAACCATAAGAAAAGCTCAGTAGATAAGCAACCACATCTAGTACCTAGTTACACAGTGTCCCTGGTGGACTAGAGGCTAATCTTAAAGTACATGCTGTCCTGTTTGATTATGATCAGTCTATGGTTACTACCATGAAATATATTCTAAACCAGTAGAATGGAGTAAGGGTTGGATTACGGTTTGGACTGCATAACCGCAACAATCTATAGGTGAATTTTCAGAAACCCAGTTTATGCTCCCAAGCTACATAAAGATGGTCCTTGGGTTAATAACCCGGATGATAGTCATGTACAACCGCGTGGAAATGTCAACTTCCTGGTGGCCCAGTGTCCGAGAGGCTAATTACAGAGGGCCTGCTGATCTCTTCCGTTATGACCAGTCTCTCGTATCCACCATGAAAAGCATTTTCAACCAGTAGAACAAGTTAAGGAAACTTTCTGCAACCAGCAGAACCGAAGAATGCTTGGCCCTCACTCTTTGGAGACAGATTCATGGTGACCCTGGGGTCCTAGTGGCTAATCCTCCAATACCCCTGTGCCCTGTGATACAGTGCATCTGCGGCCTTGGTGGCTTAGTCCCTATTATTTTCTGGTCTATGGTTCTCTGACCAGTCTCTGGTTTAATGACCCTTGCCACAATGATCTAGGACTGAGCAATAGCTCCATTTGGTTCCAGCTTTTGGAAAATGGGTCGGCAAATGTACTCTTACTGACCAAACCTGTATATTTGACCACATTCACCCATCCACTGCCAATCCTGATCCCCGTCCACCATTTATCCAATCAGCCTTGACCTGTGCTTTGTCCAGCTAAAATTCCGCTATGCTGCCTTTGGACCACGGCTTGGTGTCTTCAGTCTATCTCTACCTCAGCAGTTCCTAACTGAGTCCACTCCGTTCATTAGTTTAGCCCTGGGCTAAATCTGTAAGTGACCCAGTAGGTCCACACCTTCTCCTGGCCTTGATACAGTTTTGGTTTTGGGGTGAAGAACTCGCAATCTTTAGACTCCATTCATTAGCTTAGCCCTGGGCTAAATCCATTAGTGACTTAGTAGGTCCACATCTTCTGCTGGCCTCATACCGTTTTTGGTTTCTACTGAAACTTTCTGTAACCAACAGTCCTTAAAGGGGTATTCCCATCTTAATGATCACTGTTAAATCTGTTAATGATTTAACAGTGATCATTTTTCTAAATATGTTTAATTAACTAATTCCCACCCCTTAGAAGAAATTTACGATATACTTACCTGACTGTTGTCTTCCGTCTCCCCTGGTTACGGCCACCGCTCTCCTCCCGAATCGCGGTGGCCGCGCTTGCGCAGACGAGTTCTTCTTTTCTCCCGGCCGGGCCGCGCGCAGTCCTGAAAGCGCACACCGACGCCGCGCAAGCACTATGGTGACTTCTTCCTAGCCAGTATAGCATGTGCGCGTTCAGTCCAGCGAGCGGCCTGGCCGGGAGAAGATGTCAATCAAGATGGAGCCCGCCCCCAGCCAGAATCCAGGAAGTGAACGGCGCATCGGGAGCAGGTAAGTATGAAAAGGCATCGTGGGACAACCCCTTTAATGACGAGTCCCAAACCCTAACTTTTGGAGACATGTACATACCGCTAACTCCATAAAGAATATGCTTGCTCTTGTTTCAGTAATCGAGCATCCATAACCTCATGGAAGTGCCTAGACCTTGGTGTCCTAGTGGCGTAGTCCCCACTACCAATCGGTCTATGGATTATGACCAGTCGTAGTGTTCTCCATCAAATACATACTAAATGTGTAGAAGGAAGAGTTGGGTTATGAATTGGACATGTTCCTTAACTCTGTAGTAGTGTTGGTTTGAGGACCTGATTGCGAACTCTCTGAGCAGTGGTCTCCAACCTATGGTTTCCCTGTTGTTTTCAGTATTGGGAGTTGGGGTTTTAGGAGTCACACTGGTATAACGCCCCATAAATGTCCCATATAATGCTCACAATGAATACTGATTCCTCTTTTTTTTAATCTTCTGCCGGCTCCAGACCAGGATATGGCAGCTCTATGACAGAACGCAGTCCCATATATCAGTAAACGTCGTTGACTCGGTCACTGAAACCCAAGCAGGCTCGGTTATATTTAGCCTGTGTGGCCTGAGTCTCAAGTGAAGTTCATAACCCCAAGGAAGTGACATCCATGTTTACAGGGCAGCTAAAAAAACGCTTTGTTTTCTGCCATTCAAATGACGTACGAGATAAAATATGAGAAGAAAATGGATAAGAAGGATAAAGCTGACAGAAGCTCCTTCTCCGTGTCACCCCCGGCCTCCAGTATTTATCATAATGTTCTGGGTCCGTTAAACAACTGCACATCATGACCCTTGGCTTCTGCCTTCAGTATCTCCAGCCTCTTCCAAAGTCGCAGCTGTGACACTGTGCAGAAGGACAGTTTGATTGCTGAGGGCAGCCTAAGTGGCGTTTGCTTGAAAAGTAGACATCGTGCCAGTGTTCTAGAAGGAGCAAAATCCCAAACAGAGCAGAAAGGACGTGCATTAATGTCAGTCAACGGGGCAAGCTCGGCCCAAGCCCTGTGTCAGTCAAGAAGAAGTTCTGTTCTACACTTTCTAAACTGTCCATGTAAACAAAATATTGTTCTATATCTATCTACTGTATTATCTATCTATCTATCTATCTATCTATCTATCTCATATCTATCTATCTATCTATCTATCTATCTAATATCTATCAAATCAAATAAGCTTTATTGGCAGGACTAATTACAATTTAGCATTGCCAAAGCAAGTGGGAAATAATCGGGTAGGGTTGGGGGATGGGGACACATCCAGGGTGGGGATATAGGAGTCCATGTTATATCGGGCTCTTCTCAGTCCATGGCAGGCTGTAATATATTGTGCTGCTATGGCCGCTGTGTTCTCCTCTTCCCCCAGCAGTATGTAGAGTTTCTTCCTCCTCCGTGGAGGGGAAGTCTGGGCAGAGATCAGCTATCTATCTATCTATCTATCTACTGTATTATCTAAAACCAAAAGATAGGCAACAGCACTCAGCAGAGCTTTTGAGGGTGCAAATCCTCTTGGATCCCAGGTGAGGTACCACAGATAAATCCACAAATGCAAATAATGAGGCAGCACTCCAGATAGGTGAAAGGGTGGAGGACCTGTTTAATCCCCAAGCAACGTTTCAGCCCAACACAATGAGGTCTTTGTCAAGCCACTGTACTGTACTATCTATCTATCTATCTATCTATCTATCTATCTATCTCCTATCTAATATCTATCTATCTATCTATCTATCTATCCATATTATATAACATATATCTCATATCTATTTCTATTCTATCAATCTTATGTAATATATATCTTTCTATCTATATATCTCGTATCTATCTATCTATCTATCTATCTGTCTATTTATCTCATATATATATTTATCTATCTACCTACCAATCTCCTATCTATCTATCTATCTATCTATCTATCTATCTATCTATCTCATATCTATCTCCTATCTATCTATCTATCTATCTATCTATCTATCTATCTATCTATCTCATATCTATCTCCTATCTATCTATCTATCTATCTATCTATCTCCTATCTATCTATCTATCTATCTATCTATCTCATATCTATCTCCTATCTATCTATCTATCTATCTATCTATCTATCTATCTATCTCATATCTATCTATCTATCTATCTATCTATCTATCTATCTATCTATCTCATATCTATCTCCTATCTATCTATCTCATATCTATCTCCTATCTATCTATCTATCTATCTATCTATCTATCCATCTATCTATCTATTTATCTCATATTCATCTATCTCATATCTATCTATCTATCTATATATCTATCTCCACGTGTTCTTCACGGACAGCACACGCACCCACTCATTTTACTTGGAACACAATAATAACACACGAGAGCAAAAATCTGACACTTGGACCAAACACGGATTCTTCACGGAAATCTTCATGGATCAACCACTGACCATCTTATCATGTGAATAAGGCCTAAGCCAAACTGAAACATTGGAGCTGGAAGTAACACGTCATAAATAGCGTATAAACGTCTTTTCCAGAATCTCCACGCCTGATCATCACTAATGTCCTATAGGGAGGTCCTCGGTGTGCTGACCTTCTCTTTTCAGACATCTGGGAATAGGAGGGGCCCCAACCATGAATAACGGGGTCCTTTATCCTAAATATACAGTTATGGGTGACATGCATCACAGGGGTGTTCCAGCCGGGACAGGCGGCGTATCTCCGGTATATGCCACTACTTCCTGATGGGCGGGGGTCTCACCATGGACAGGGCCACACATTAAGCTGCGGCTTCATGCACCGCGCCTGGACGGGAGCGGCGCAGCGCTGAGAAAACACTACAGGGGGTCCCTGATTTCAGACCCCCACTGATCGGCAAGTGACGGCTTCTCCAAGCCATATGCCATCTCTTGCTAAAACCTAAATACCCCTTGAAGGTAAAGCTCATCAAAAGCAAAGCAGTTGAGAACCCCTTTAAGCAGCCCTGATATATATGGTCATGGTGACAGGAGGATGACACCCATCATTGTAGACTGATACGTGAAGATCTCCAGTAATCCTGGTTAGTAGTCCTCCCAATCTGCTTCCCCTTACCCCCGATTTACGTGGATTACCAGCGGCAATTTAATATTCCGCCTCGCCATGTGACGTCACCCCCAGGCCTCTATTGTGACTGGCAATGTAATTACAGCAGCGCAGGCTATACGGGCGGACACGTATGAATGGATGAAGAAGGTGTAGACGGCTCACGCCCTGCACATCAAGCGTGGGAATAGCAATAGTTCATGTTCAATCCACTTCTTAATCACCTTACGAACATGAAGATGCCATTCATTATACTATAGAAGGGAAGGAAAACCCAGGGGCCCCAAATGTGCGAAGCCACAGAGGCAGCAAGGTTTCACCCCCATCCCCACCATGCATTCATATGTACTGTTACCTACAGCAGGAGGAATGCAAAATGTTGTTTTAGCTTCAGGACTAGAATTCGAAAATGACAGTAAAAACTGACACAGAAAGAGCAAAAGCGACAGAGCAAAGTATAAGGCTACATAACAATATGTCAGATCTGGAGTGCTGCTGCAGGATCAGAAGGAATCCCATTGTAGTCCATAGCCAGTTAGGCTCAGGGAAAAAAGGGATATTTACCCTGCTGACCCCAACTTTTAGAGGACTCCTCCATAGATAGTCCAGTTTAAAGAGAACCCCCCCCCCCACCTCTCCTGACACATCTGTTTAATGAATTACTTGTATTCCCTATGTAATAACAAGTCTTATGACTCTATGTTGTGCCATTCCTCTATTATTCCTGCTAGAACTTATGAATGAATTTCCAGCAGTCTATAATAAAGGTCCAGAGGGGTGGTAACCAGTTAAGGAGTGTCCCTGCACAGTCTGACACTATCTAATCAGCGTAGACCCCTAAACGCTAACACTCAGCTGGACCTTTACCCTGGGAACACACCTGAGCGTTTTTCAGCGCGTTCATACGCGCTGAAAAACGCTCAACATGTGAAAAGCCATGCATCCCTATGTGCATGGTTCACATGTCGGCGTTTTGCAGCGCAGGCGACCACGCTGTAAAACGCCCTACGCGATCGCGTCGGCTGCCGTGACTATCGCGTGGCAGCACGCGCGATCCAACCCATATTCTATTATGGGAGTGCGCATATGACGTGCGCTTCCATAAAACGCCATATGCGCGCCCTGGGAACGCGCGAAGTGTGTTCCCAGGGTTATGGCAGACTGCTGGCAACTCATTCCTAAAATTGTAATAAGAAGAATAGAGGAACGGCACACCGTTATATCAGAAGATGCTCCCGAATTGTTACTGAAGCAGACATGTCAGGGGAAAGGACAGCTCCTCTTTAAACACGTGCATCACCTTGTGGTATCGGCTGTGACGTTATTATGTGAGCGCTGTAGGGCCCTGACGTGTTCATTCATTGGCACTATTCTGTAGGCACTGTACTACCCTATAAAGTGACACCATATGGCAATATTATGTACTGACACCAATACCCTTGAACTATTGGTGGTTTCCCTTCTCTGAAAACACTAAAATGTTGCAAAACAGTTGCTGCAGCTTTTTTAAAAGTGAAGAGAGCAGAGCCTCTAGGTGTAAGGGCAACGCCCCCGATGCTCCTAGAGGCTCATTTGCATATATTTAAACATCATTTTTCTCAGCAATGCGGGCACATATGAACATGGGGCCAACACAGATGCCTTCAGCTGCCAAGTGCACATGTAACAGGTCAGCCAGTGTCATAGGGACAAATCTGCTGACAGACGCCCTTTAAGGAATTGCTATCTATGCCTGCCCCCAATATGCTCTGCAGTCCCTCTATAGGTGGCCGTACACCTTCAATAGCTGTCTCCCAGCTCCCCCCACTCATGCATGCCTGGCTCTGCTAAGAGTCCTTATAGTCTCAGTGAGGAGAGGGGAGGAAGCCTCTGACAGTCACCCCTGGTGGCAAGTTATCTCCCCTGAGAACAAAAGGATTGGGCATGTTGAAATCCAACAGCTCAATCCCTATCTCCCCTACATCTGCCTTCAGGGGATGATCAGTCAGTCCTGCCCAAATTGGTGGGTTCAAGGGATCCACCTTAAAGGGATCCTGTCGCCTGAGCCCCTTATAAACTACCAGAATGGATGGATGGTCTACAGATCAGAAATTCTTATCTGTATACCCATCCCCGTTCCCTCGTTGTTTGCCCGGCTGTGCCATGCTGTGCATAGATAGGCTGAATCCTGTAGTCCTCTCCATTATGTGCTCAGAAGTCCCCTCTATGCATCCCATGGCTGATTTGTGGGGGTAAGTATAAAGATAAGTACTGATCTGAGCTCAGCATCCTGTACAATATTCATCCATCAGGGTCATTTAACAGGTGGTTCAAGGTAACAGAGTCCCTTTAAGATCTTAAACACTTGTCACCAGAGTCAACATAATAAAACCATATTGCCTGATAGGGGGGATCCTGCTGATTAAAATGATACCTGTCTTGTGAAAATCGGTTGCAGCGTTCTTGAGAAAAAAAGCCTTTTATTCTTGATACAAATGAGGCCTTCAGTGTGCCAAGGGGCGGGGCCTAGCTTCTCTGTGCTCTTCAGTGCTGGCCACGCCCCTCCGCACAGAAGTCTTCACTTACATAAAGTATAAAAGTCTGTTTTTCTCAGGAATGCTACCACCGATTTTCACAAGACAGGTATCATTTTAATCAGCAGGGTCAACCCTACCTGGCAGTATGCCCGGTTTCTTGGGATGGATTCTTCTGGAAGCTGCCCTTTAAGAGTATCACAGCATTGCATTGTAACACAAGAGACACAGAGTTATACAGTATTTGCTTGCTATATGGCTAGAACATTGGGGGTGTGAAAGCATAGGAAAGTAAAGATATCCCTTAAGTATAAAAATCTGTTTCAAGCAGGCAATGACTTCCACTATAGAGATAGCCAGGGAGGCGGCTGACCACAGACATTACATAGCTGCCAGCAGACAGTGGTCGCCCATAAGTTCCGCCATAAAAAAAAAAAAGAATACATCAAATGTGTATATTGTTTCTATGGAAGGAGTAGGAATAAGACGCTTCCAGACACCTCCAGCACTGAGGTCATTAGATCAGCCGAATAAATCCAACAGAGTGGATCCTGTACTTTCTCAAGATGTGGTGCCCGGTGGGGTCAGTAAGCACCCACTGCATGTCTCTCCAGTTCTTTCTCTTTCCATACTCTATAGGAGCACCTATGTAACCTAGACTTTTACTAAAAGCAGCAGCAACAAGCCCCGATACAGGAACGCTAATCACCTAACCTTGTCGTACCCGGCACGCCCCTTACATGGTTTATTTCCAGTAAACATCAAACACTGGGACATAAGACCTGATCTTCCCATCATCACCACATATTGATATCAAAGTGCAACATGAGACGTAGAAATCACTGCAGAGAATAGTGTTATGATGCCTTGAGCAGGTAGGACATCTATCAGCTATGAATATAAAGGTCCTTCTGTGGGGAGGAGGTATGGATGTAGGTGTAAGGCCCGGGAGAGGAGGCAGACCGTGCCCGATGCAGCTGCATGCATGTCACAGGCGGTGTTAAAAACGTTAGCCCCTTTCACAGAGGTGCAAACATGATTGGCTGGCAGTATACATGACATCACAATGACTGGTGACAATTCACGAGGACCTGACTGGACCAACAGCAATGGTGGCTACCTACTGAGAAGAACTGTTACGGGTTATGACGGACTGTCAGGATCTACATTGTAATGATAAATACACCCCAATGTCTTTAGGCTACAAGTGGGGGTTCAATGGAACGTGGCAAGCACCTCTGCCTGGCATCAAGCCCCCACAGGACTGTAGAGGGGTCAATGGATGAAGATCTGAATATGGCAGCTATGGAGGGTTCAATGAACATGCAGTATTAAAGGGATATTCCGGTTAGACAAAGTCTATTCACAGAATTGGGGATCACTATTAGATTGGTGGGGGTCCGACCACTGGGACCCCAACTGGTCCGAAAAAGGACCAAGGAACAGGTCAAGCATGCCGAGCCATTCATCTCTATGGGGCTGCCGGATATGATGGAGTGTAGAAACCATCTCATCCTAAAACACCCCTCCCACAGTCCTTCCAAGTATTCCATCATTTTATGTGGGTGACAACTAAAGTGGCCTCCAGCACAGCACCCACCGTGGTTGTCACCCAGCTACCCCAAAACTCATAAATGGCAAAGCAGGTGATCTATCCCCCCCTGCCATCATACAGGGGCGGACAGTAGCTAGGAGGAACATGGCGGATATGTGCCTCAGGTGTTGGGGGTGGTGTCAACAGGCCAGTGTGCTTGCCTGGATATTTATACACAAGGTGAAGGAAAGCCTAACGCCACCTTCTATGCCCAACCCATGGTGGTCTTCAACCTGTGACAGTCACATTCATGGGCGTAGCTATAGGGGTGCAGAGGTAGCAGTCACTACCGGGCCCAGGAGCCTGAGGGGGCCCAAAGACCCTTGTGCCGCATAAGAAGACACACAAAGCACTGAGGGAAGGGGTGCCCAAGCTGAACTCTTGCACCAGGGTCCATGAGCTGTTAGCTACGTCCTGGTCACATTGTTGGGAGACTACTACTCTCAACCGCTTCAGACAACATCAGATAACGCTGTAATGGAGGTCAACTAAAGTGGCCTCCATCACAGCACCCATCGTAGTCGTCACCCAGCTATCCCAAAACTTCTAAATGGCAAAGCAGGTGATCTATCCCCCCTGCTGTCATATAGAGGCGGACAGTATGTGCCTCGGGTGTTGGGGGAGGTGTCTGCTTGGTCTGGGTATTTACCTACAAGGCAAGGGAAAGCCTAGCTCCATCTCCCATGCCCAACCCATGGTGGTCTTCAACCTGAGGTGGTCACATTGTTGGGAGACTACAACTCCCAACCACTATAGACAACATCAGATAACGCTCATTAAGCTCTTGCTGTTACCTTTGAGCACCAGAGGTTCCTTCCCTTCCCGCTTCAGCGACTCGAGAACGGTATGGAGCGGCTGGGGCGGTATGACCCGGCTCGGCTCATTGGTATTATCATCATACACGATGATCTCTTTGGAAAATATCCTCTTGAACGAGTCCTTGCCTTCCCTGCATGATATTAAATCCAACACCGTGATCTTCCCCTGCTGAAGCCTCCTCCGGCTGATCTTATCGGAGCAATTAATGTGAACGGCCCCTTGGATATGGCTTTTGTTGTACTCCATGAAGGGTCTGCAGTCAATGATCACGGGCCCTTGGTTGGGCAGATGGGTTTTGCTGCATTTCGCTATCTTCTTGGCCAGGTCATTGGGATAGATGATCTTGACGTTGGCGAACTGTTTGGTGGTGATGGTGGACGCGGGGCTGCCCACCTCACCGGATGGACTTAAAGCGCCGGTGTTCTCATTGTTGTTGACCATTGGGTTGGGAGGGCAAGTGGAGCTGGAGGGCCCGGCGGCACTGCTGGTAATTGTGGTACTGCTGATAGTCTGGCTCTGAGTGTCTTTTTCGTACGCTCCCACACTGCAACAGCTGGCACTGCTACATCCGCAACCCAAAGAGCGAGCAGAGCTGTTGGAAGAGGGCATATACGTCAGATTAGCCGCGTTGAGGGACACTACGCTTGCGCTGAGTAAAGATCTGCAGCTGCCGCTCACGGAGGCGCTGTCACCGCAGGAAGGGTCCAGGCAGAGGTTAAGCTCTTGTGGTCTCTCGGGTCTGGATATTGCCACAATCACCGTGTCGTCCAGAGGCGATGGAGGCATCGGGAATCTGACAGCGGCGGCTCTTCAAGTACAACTAATGGGCTGCAAAGGAGAAGAGACACCACATCAGACATGAACGCCCGCTACCATCCACGACGTAGCAGAGCTGAGAGGATCATTAGTTAGAAAAATTTAAAATAAAATAAAACTCACTGACCAAGGACGGTACCTGCGGTTTTCTACGGGGCTGAGGGTCAACCCACTTCATTCTGATCAACCCAGTGAGTTGTCAGACAGCTCAGACCCCCTTTTCCAACCGATCCGGCACTGCTACATCTATAGGAATCCGTGTCAGAAGACGTGAAAAGTTGGAAGTCAAGTCACTGGTTCATTTCACACCAGTCCTTCCCGCCTCCGATGCGTGTCTATACAGTAGATAAGTAATGACCTGAGTTTTTTTTTTTTTTTTAAATGGTTAAGCTGCTAAAAATATCGCCTGTGGACGTGCAGCCCTGCGATGGCCGCCTAAATGACACGACCCTTGATGAACCCTCCTAGGTCTGTGCTGGGATAATGTGCCTGTACACACTGACCTGCTGGAAAATGAGCCGGCGGGACGGATGAGCGTCTGGTACACAGCTGCAGTGCTCGGCTGCAGCACCCATCATCCTAGTACTACAAGACCTATTCACGGAGCGTACTATACAGTATCATAAATGAGATGTCACCCATATGCAGTAGCTATAGGACTGACCTGAAGACAAGGGGGCAATTTCTATCCTTTACTTAAAGTTATGGCTTAGACATCGCCCCCCTAGTCTCAGAAGGCTCCCACTCTGTCCTCAGGGTGATCCATCCATCCATCCATCCTGTAGGTGACACCTGTCAGCCGGTCACTCTATAGGATCCTGGCAGGCAAGGGTTAACCACCCAGCCAACCCCATGTCAAAAGTAAGCATTAAAAAAAAAAAAAAAAACATCCGCATCCCTGCAGCAGCCCCGCTCTGGCTGATCATGAGCATGCAGCGGAGATCTGTCATCATTAGCAAATATATATCTATATATCTATAGAAGAAATCAGATCTGCCCCAGTGAAAGACAATGGGCAGGACAATGCAGAAAGGTGCTCACCTCAGTGCCACTGCAGCAGGCTCACAGCAGCATGCCAGGGGGAATATTTCACAGCTCACATGCAGCACTTGTAATAACAGGCGACCACTTGTGCCTCTATTCTTATAAAGACTTGTAGGGCTTCTCTATGCAGACACTTACCGCTCTGGGCATGCCCCTCCTGCTGCTATTGATTCATCCGCTCCGCTCCCATTCACTCGCTTCCATTGATGTGCAACAATGTTACTTTCTTCTATTTTTTTTTTCTCGCCCAGAGTAATCAAACATTCGAAAGGGGCGTGGCCACAGGAACGACTAAAGCTTCGCCACACAGCGGAGTGGGCGTGGAGAGGTACACGCCCACCGCGCGGCTATTGGCTGAGGCGCGGCTAGTGGGCGGGGCCCGTTGACTCCTGGGACGTCCTAGCGGCGCGGCTGATGTCATTGTTAGCCAATGGGAGGCGTCCGTCGGCCAGACTGAGCCGGCGAGAGGCGGCTGGATTTACATGTGGGGTGCGCGGCGCCGGGGAAGGATCGCTGTGCGGTCGGTGACGCCGGAGGCACTGGGATGTTCGACCCCCAATGATCGCTACTCATCACCTTAAACTAGACGTCAGATTTTGTCTGACATCCGCTTCTCTTCACCCCTAGGGGCCCATTCACACAGCGGACTGCTGCAGTTTAGGAGCCATGGCTGCCCAAGAAGGGACGTTTTATTTTTGATTTTGTCACATTGTGTCTCGGTGACGCTGTTCCTACGTTTCACCAGCAGGAGGAGTTATGGTTCACTATTCTCATTAGGGCTCGTTCAGACGGTTGTATGCTCTCCGCAAAAATGCAGATCCGTTTTTTTTACGGACAGTTCAGCATGTCTGCAAACAAACGGATTGCATTCAGTTTTTATGCTGATCCATAGACATCAATAGGGCCATGTCCTGATTTTCACTGATCGGACATGTTTCATTTTTATTGCTGAGCCGTGCAATGGAAGAAAATCATAGAAGTAAATGGGACAGCATCTAAGCCGCAAAAAAACGGATCCGCATTTTTGTGGACAGCATACAGCCGTCGAACAGTAGACATGCCCCTTATGGGGGCGAGGGTAGCGAGGCTGTCTGTGACGATTGTGTGACTTGGTGACATGTGGCACCAGTGGCGTGCCTGGGGTGTTTGGCACCCGGGGCGGGTCCGTTCTCTGGCACTCCCCCCAATACTTTAAAAAATTGTACCCCCTCACAGGAGTATTGGCCTCATTGTACAACCTTTACAGTAGTTTTGTACAGATGTGTGCCCCCTCACAGTAGATACGCCCTCTTTGTGCCCTTTTCATAGTACTAATCCAGATTGTGCCCCCTTTATAGTAATAATGTCCATTGTGCCCCCTTAATAGTAGTAATGCCCACTGTGCTAGTCATGCCCTCTGTGCCCCCTCCATATTAGAAATCCCCACTGTGCCCCCTTTATGGTAATAATGCCCTCTGTGCCCCCTTAATAGTAAAAAATAGTGATGAGCGGCAGGGGCAATATTCCAATTCGCAATATTTTGCAAATATTTGGGCGAATATTCATTTTAAATTAGCAAATTTGAGAAATTGCGATTATTTTTTTGATTGTTAAAATCGGCAATGTAATATGCGTGTAATGCACTACATTTTTAATCTGCTGGAAGTTTCCTGAGACTGGAGAAAATGGTTGGCACGGCAGAACATTACAATAGCTTTATATGCAGATAGAGTGCTCCGATATATTCGCGATTGTTAAATCGTCACTAATGATGCGAATATTTTGGCGCAATACGTGCAACTTCACATTTTAGCAGGTCTGACTACATATTAGTGATTGGTGCACTCAGTATTGTTGGGAACTTGTGACATCACAGCACTATGTCTGTAGCATGTATGTATGGACAGCAGAACCTATCACACTACCTAACACCCTGCACTGGAACCTATCAGCTACACTATATCACTATCTAACCTACACTGACTATCTCCCACTAACTATCTGTATTATATATATAAACTAACTAACCAACTAATGTAATGTGACACTGTAAAGCACAGAGCACAGCAATGGCACTGCTGTCTCTCTCTCGGAACTGTAATAATCTGTAGAACATGGCTGCTGGGGAGGTTCTTATATAGTAAGGGGTAGGCAACTTTCCTATTGGTTGCTAGGGATGTTGCTAAGCTCAGACAAAGACATTGCAGCCTTCTCATTGGTCCACAAGCAAGAAGCTGGGAGGGAACATGGGTTCAGAGGGAAAAAAATCTAGTATATTTGTGAATATGCATATATAGCACTATATTCTAAATCTTCTCGAAGTAGTAATATTCGCGATTAAAATTCGCGATTCGAATATTAGCGCTTAACACTAGTAATAAAGTCTTCTGTGACCCCTCAGTATAAAAAAAACCCACAGTAACTACTCACCTTGTCCCATTCCTGAAGCTCACAGTCTTCTCCCCTGCAAGCACAGATTGCTCTGCAGCAATGTGTGGGCGGAGCTTACGCAGATTTCTGGGCTGCAGGCTCCGCCCACACAGGCCGGCAGCCTGCAGGCTAAATGGTGGAGTGGGGAAAAGTCTTCCTGCTTCACTATTCTGTGCGCCGCCGGCCTGAAGGAAGGGAGGAGTGCTGGGAGCTGAGCGGTGAGGGACAGGACCCAGCTTCCTGCGCTCCAGCAATGAGCGCTTCTATCTGTAATGATGGAAGCGCTCATTGCTTCTGCCACCCCACTGAGAGCCGGCAACCGGGGCAGACCGCCCCCTCCTCCAAGCCCACCCTTAGTATGCCACTGGGCGGCACTGACCTTTGGCCCGTCTCACATGAAGCAGGTGCCAGAGATGTTGTCACGGGCATATCATATCCTAGCAACGTCAGATAGGTGCGGATCGCACCTATGAGAACAGGGCTCCCAAAGTGAACTAGGGTGCACCAGGCAAGCGTAGCCACCCTCCATTCACTTCTATGGGAGTGCTGAAAATAGCCGGGCGCTGGCTTGGCTATTTCTGGAAGTCCCATAGAGGCAAGTGGAGAGGTGGCCGTGCTTGCGCAGTGCGCGCTCAATTCAGTTATATGAGAGTTCCCGATATAGCCGAGCGTGTTCACTCGCCTCTTTTCAGAACTCCTATAGAAGTTAATGGAGAGCCCACGGCGCATGTGCAGTCTGCCCTTTTTCACTTTGAGGGTCCTGGCATTATTGATAAACTCAATACATAGACACAGTTCTGTAACATCACTGCCGAGAAATAAAGACAGGCAATATTATCACATTACTGCAATGAAACACAGCCTACAAATACACGTATGACATTACTGCAGTGTTCATAATGCCCCCCAAATGCCCAGGCACTGCATACCGGTTATACCGGTTATACATACCCCACTCCCCGGAAACCACGTCGCAACTGATGCACGCACAGCCACCGCGGCATCTCCCCATCGCGTGGATACATACGGGGAGGTTACATGCGGTTATCAGGAGCGGCGTGGGTGTCGGGGAGAGGGGTAAGTATAACCTGTATGCGGTGTTGTAGAAATTTCCTTACAAGCACGTGTATCAAGCTCCATTTGTGTAAGGAAAGGCCCCACTATTCCAATAATCAGATAAAAAGCTTCATGGTTGAGAGCCCTGGGGAGACTGCCCTCTCAGACCCTTTCTTTATTTACATAGACAAAAGGGATAACAATTGGAAGGGGCACGCCCAACACCTGACCACTCCCTTTATGTACAGTACAAACATACAGGAAGTGATGACACACAACATTTCTCTCAATCACCACTAGGGGGGAATCTTGTTCAGCACCAATCAGTGATCAATGCTCAACAAGGCTTACCAGGATTCTTATGTGGGCCTACTTATAGGAACAGCATCACCATCTCCAGCGGTTGATCAGGCGCACTGGAAATAACGAATGCACGTTCCTTTCCGTATATTGTTCTCTTAATAAATACATCCACGCCAAGCCAATAAATCCGCTCTTTGGACGGGGGCCCTAGCTGGCGCACATCCATTTCCCAAGACAACACTGCTCTGCAGCGCACCAGTCTCCCCCGGCCTACAGCGCAGTGCATAGCACATAGACTGTTTGCCAGCGGAGACCTCTGCGCCCGGCAGCTGATTGTTCTCTACATCCACAGTAAGATATCCACTCCAATGGTTTACACACTGAGAGACATGATGACAATACATGACATTAAAAACCCATCCTAATAAAATGTCCACAACAGCGGTGTCGGGCATTTTGGGGGACATTATAGGGCTTGTATAACCCCTTTAAGACAAACACTATTATAACATTACTGCAATGAAACACAGCCTATGAATACATGCACACAGTTCTGTGACATCACCGCCTAGAAAAAAGACAGGCACCATTATAGAATCACTGCAGTGAAACACAGCCTATAAATACATGCACACAGTTCTGTGACATCATCAGTGTAGAACACAGCCTAGAAATTAAACATACTGTTGTGACTTCATGATATAACCGTTTAGAATGGACACACATTATTGTGACATCATCACAAACAGCCAAAGATCATCACAAACAACATTGTGACATCAAGAAAGTACAGCATTGTCTAGGAACACATACACGTAGGGTTGTCACATCATCACATTAAGCCAGCACAGAGATACAGTATTGCGACACCACCAGTATGAACACAACGTAGGAATGAAGGTAACCGCCGTGGTCTTAGAGCAAAGCCTAAGAATACAGAAACTCTATTGTAACCGCATCATAATAGAGCACAGCCTATAAGTGATGGCGGACACTGCTGTGATATCATCACAGTAGAATAGTTTAGGGTTAAACATGAACCTATACGCTATAACTAAAGAACACAGCCTAAACATAGTGACAAACTCTGCTGTACTCTCATGGTGTCTGTCCGTCAGCGTCTCCTTTATAAAGGTTGTTTCAACACGAAGTTCTTGTATCTGGAGGGATCGGCTCAGTGATCGCCTGAAGATGTGTCTGGCCATACAGTGACCTCTAGGGGGGAAATCTTGTATTACACTGAATGGGCAAACATGTAATGCACGCTGAGCCGAGTCCACCATTTGTTCTACTGGCTACCCCTAAAGCCCCCCCCCCCCCACCCCGGCAGTAGTGTAGCAGAGCCCTGACTGTGATAGTGGTTCTGATTGTGATACTGCCCTTTAAATCTCCTTTTTCCATGTAATTGTCTCACCGGCTTTCCTCTGCCAGGTTTGGACGTTTAATCTTAAAGGATTATATAAAGTATGATGAATATTTTATAAGTATCCGCGTTATTCTCAAAGGAATTTTACGTGCTGGCTTCTGTAGGATATATACCAGGCAGTGACTGAAGAACGAGTTAAAGGGGTTTTCCAGGCTCCTTAGGATAGGTCATTAATATCCGATCAGTGAGGGTCCAACATTCTGCACCCCCACCGATCAGCTGTTCCCTGCAGGAACTAGCACTGTGAATGAAACAGGAAGCAGACAGCTCCGTTCAAAGCGTAGTGGCTGTGCTGGGTACTGCAGCTCAACTCCCATTCACTTCAATGGTATCTGAGCTGCAGTAACCCAGCACGGCCACTATACTTTGAACGGCGCTGTCTGCTTCCTGTTTCAGCTCCTACTGATTTTTCTGCCACGGATTTTGCTGTTTGAGCATACCCTGAATATGCTGACAGCTATCCATCCCAAGTCTATTATATGTATGGACTCTCAGCTGAGCATGCACGGGGAGAGGAAAGTAAGTGACTCACAGACACCTACCTAAGGCATAGCTGCTGTGGCCACACTCACCTTCATTTACATTCCCTTGGCTTGGCCAAGCGTGTAGTTTCAACTGGAAGAAAGGAGAATCCGCTGTCAGACATCTCTGTCCCCTCTAGACACCTCCGGCAAAGGATTACTTCTCCAGAGAACTTAGGCAGGGTGCTGGCTCTCCTTAAAGAGACCAGCTGTGTATGGAGACATTGGCAATAAGCAAAGAGGTATCTCCCAAGGAAAGAGAACCATCTCGCTAGCGCCACCTTGTGGAAGTGGCTCTCTATGAGTCAAAGTCTGACTTTTTAACAAGTCTTGGGACATGACAAGGGAAGATAATCAGGCCAGATATCCATCCATAGACAGCTGTTTTGGGTGCCCCTCAAAGGCCTTGGCTATCTTCCCCTGCCATGTCGCAAGACTTTTTAAGAGAGCCACTTCCACAAGGTGGCGCTAATGAGACTGTTCTCTTTCCTAGAGCGATACATATAATCTCCCCAGATTGCAAATAATTGGGCGTTAAAATTTAGTGTGCCCAGTTCTTTGTCTCCTCAGCATCATTTGTCAGAGGAGGGTCGGGAGCTTCCAATACGAATTAAGAGGGTCATTTATTAAACGCTGGTCTTAATAACCCCCTATATCTGGCGGTGGATCCACTGACGTTATTTTTCTACGCCCAAAACAGCAATAGAAAACCCCGGCCCGGCCCTTTTCCTGCTCACGCCACACAAACTGGTATAAAGCTAATACTGCATTCCACCATAGGAAACATCATATCAAAAGTTTTGGTGGTGGTAGTGCGATGATCGGGGACTGCTTTACTTCTGCAGGACCTGGACAACTTTTAATAATTGTTGGACCCATGAGCTCTGCTCGCCATCAGAAAGTCCTGAAGAAGAAGAAGGTTTGCCCATCAGTTCATGACATAAAATTGACGCTCCGGACCTCAATGGAAATTGACTCTCATTGAAATGTTACTCCAACACCTTAAAGAGGTTCTCCGGGAATTAAGAAAATGAAAATACCTAAATATTACTTTATTATAAATATATTCCCAAATACCTTTCATTAGTTATAATGGCTCATTATGTCTGCGGAGCAATCATTAGGAGAAATAAAATGGCCGCTGTCCTATACATACTTACAAAACCTGTCCTAATCACACAGCAGGACAAGTTACTTTAGAGCAGTTAGCTAAAGAGCTGCCTCATTCTCCTCTTTGCTCTGCTTGTCAGGGATTATCATAATGAACACAGTTTAATATAATCTATGTCTCTAGGAACGTAGTTCATGAGGGGACATGAAGTACAGAGAGGACAGACTGTGGTAATGTGGGGCAGTGGTAATGAAGACTTTCATACAAGTCATGTTGCTCATCAGCCCCATCCCCACCTCGTCTCTGTACTTCATGCCTCCTCGTGAACTCCATTACTACAGAGATTCAGCTGAAGATCTTATCACCTGTATTCAGGATCATAATCCTTGACAAGCAGAACAGAGAGGAGAATGAGGCAGCTCTTTACCTCGTGTTGTGAAGTAACTTGTCCAGCTGTGTGATTAGGACAGGTTCTGTGTGTACTAATAGGACAGCGGCCATTTTATTTCTCCTAATGATTGCTCAAGAGACTAAACGAGTCATAATAACTAATGAAAGGTATTTGGGAATATATTTATAATAAAGTAATATATAAGTATTTTCATTTTCTTAATTCCTGGAGAACCCCTTGAAGGTTCAGGCTCGAAAACCGTCCAACGTTGGCGAATTACAATAGTTCTGCAAGGACCAGTGGCCAAAATTCCTTCAAAGTGATGTAGAAGACTCGGGAATGAATTTTTGTGTTCAATACTAGAATGATCATTTTGTATCTAGTTGTGTCGCCTCCGTCTTGTATTAAAATCAGATGTCTAAAACATGATAAATTAGCAAAAAGAGAAGTCAGGTGAGGGCAAATACTATTTCACAGCACTGTAGCGCCAAAGAAGTCCTACATAGTAGAGCCAGCCTTGTTTTCACTGTAGCAGCCCCAGACGTTTTGGTAGCGTAGATGATACTATTCGATACTTCTGGGCGTGAAGTAGGGGATCTGGTAACAGCGAATCCAGTGAGATCCGGCAGACTGCCCTGTGCCACAAGATGTGAACAAGGCCGTAGAGAGAGGGAAACGTGGATTTTAGACACACGCTAAGTCCATTAGCTGATTGTGAGGTCGATATAGCAGTGGTTGATCTGATGGAAATGTCACTGAACTAGTATTTCTTCATAACTATATAAAGTGTACGCAAACAGATATGATCTCAGATATTTTGTTCTGATTTATCGCTTTCCGGAGCAAAGGTAAGTGAAGTAAAAGAATGAAGAATTATAGCTTATTGGACACAGGTGTCCAATAAAGTTGGGGGGGGGGCAGGGTGTACGTTCCTTTAAATAATCAATATCAGATAGACTGTGGGTCCGACACCCAATGCTCCCGACGATCAGTTGTTTGAAGGGGTCGCTGCACTTGTGTGAGAGCTACTTCCTCTTCAGAGCTTACCTCCGACACTCCGTACCCCCGAAGATTAGTTGTTTGAAGGGGTCACTGCACTTGTGTGAGAGCTGCTCCCTCTTGAGAGCTTACCTCCGACACTCAGTTCCCCCGACGATCAGTTGTTTGAAGGGGTCGCTGCACTTGTGTGAGAGCTGCTCCCTCTTCAGAGCTTACCTCCGACACTCAGTTCCCCCGACGATCAGTTGTTTGAAGGGGTCGCTGCACTTGTGTGAGAGCTGCTCCCTCTTCAGAGCTTACCTCCGACACTCAGTACCCCCGACGATCAGTTGTTTGAAGGGGTCGCTGCACTTGTGTGAGAGCTGCTCCCTCTTCAGAGCTTACCTCCGACACTCAGTTCCCCCGACGATCAGTTGTTTGAAGGGGTCGCTGCACTTGTGTGAGACCTGCACCCTCTTCAGAGCTTACCTCCGACACTCAGTACCCCCGACGATCAGTTGTTTGAAGGGGTCGCTGCACTTGTGTGAGAGCTACTTCCTCTTCAGAGCTTACCTCCGACACTCAGTACCCCCGACGATCAGTTGTTTGAAGGGGTCGCTGCACTTGTGTGAGAGCTGCTCCCTCTTCAGAGCTTACCTCCGACACTCAGTACCCCCGACGATCAGTTGCTTGAAGGGGTCGCTGCACTTGTGTGAGAGCTGCTCCCTCTTCAGAGCTTACCTCCGACACCCAGTTCCCCCGACGATCAGTTGTTTGAAGGGGTCGCTGCACTTGTGTAAGAGCTGCTCCCTCTTCAGAGTTTACCTCCGACACTCAGTACCCCCGACGATCAGTTGTTTGAAGAGGTCACTGCACTTGTGTGAGAGCTGCTCCCTCTTCAGAGCATACCTCCGACACCCAGTACCCCCGACGATCAGTTGTTTGAAGGGGTCACTGCACTTGTGTAAGAGCTCTTCCCTCTTCAGAGCTTACCTCCAACACCCAGTATCCCCGGCGATCAGTTGTTTGAAGGGGTCGTTGCACTTGTGTGAGAGCTGCTTCCTCTTCAGAGCTTACTTGCCTTGTAGCGGTGGCTCCATGTAATTAAAATGGCTTCTCTCATTGAAGTGAATGTATTGTAATTACAATGCACTGACGCTGTAAAGGAGTGCGCAGTTCATTTTGAAAAGGAAGCTTGGCTCACACGAGCTCTGTGACCCCTTGACCCAACTGATCGCCTGGGCTACCGGGAGCTGGACCCCACTGAACTGATACTGATGACGTATTCTGTTGAGAGGTCATCAATATTAAGTCAGTGCATGACCCCTTTAAAGTATAATGATGGAATAGTGGATGCAACTGTCACCACCAAACTGTCTTCAGAAGGGCCAGTTGAGGGGGTGGTCCAATGTGCTGCTCCACTTCATGAGTTCTCACAGTCATTCAGCATATTAGTCCAGGTCATGTGTCAGACCTTGTACTTGCCGGGATGCCATTTGGGATTACCACCAGGCCAGTAAACCACCTACCCATCCAGTGGCATGACAGGGTGGCAGTAGAAGTTTTTTTTTTAACCAGCAATCAAGGGCGTTATTAGGACTGATCAGAAAAAAAAGACAGTGCCCATGAAAACTATGGCATGAGTAGAATAGTGCCTGTAAAAATACCACTGCAAAAAGATAGTGCCCCATTTTGTGCCCCAGGTAGTAGTGATGTCCCAGATGGTAATAGGGCAACACACAATACAATAGCCCTCTTTGTGCCCCATATGTAATGTTGACACCTCTTATACCCCATGCAGTAATTGTGACAATAATAGTGACAGTGCTCCTCATCGTGCCCCATATATGTACCAGTTTGTAACTTGTCTTGTTCATGCTGTGGTAAGGTGCAGGGTGCCGTTGTGGATGGCAGGTATGTGTCACCGAGGTTCATAGCCTCGGTGAGTTAAGAGCCGTATTTTGTTGATGTCAGCAGCAGCTAGTGCTACTGACATAGTTGTAAATAGCATGGCTGCAAAGCCAATCCGGGCCGGCTCTTACCGGGAGCAGCTAAAGTGTAGGGTGGGTGGCTGCTCCCCACGATCCAGTCCTGGTTTTGGGCTGGGTATAAAACACAGCCAGCAGCTGTGTCTGGGGCTGTGATTGTCCTGGAGCTGCTGCTAGTCCTGTGGAGCTCTCTGGGCTGGAAGCAAAAACCCAGCAAGGAGACGTGCAGTCGACCTGGAAGCCTGAAGGAGGATTATCCCACGGCTGGGCCGACCGCCAGGTGCGAACGCGCACCTAACATCTCACAGGTGATTGAACCTGGTTTTGGACTCTTTGGTTTTGCCTTTTTTCTGTTTGCTGCGTGTGAATGAACACCAAGAGACTGTTTACCATTCTGTTTGTGCAAGTGTGAATAAAACACTGTTTATTGCACGTACTGGACTCCTTGTTTTGCCTCTGTACTGCACCCGCACCGTTATCTACCAGAGCAACTCCCCACATTTGGTGTCGGATGCGGGCATGCGCAGTGAGGCTGGCGTGAACGCCGAAGTTTGTTTTTGCTGGGCACGACTGGATGTCCTATATTCGGCCGGCAAAGTTGCAGCCTGTGGTCCCTGACAAAATGGAGGCGGCTGTGAAAGCCCTCATAGAGGCTAACGTGCAGCAGCGGGAGACCAACCAGCTACTGCTGCAGCACGTGATGGCATTGCAAGCTGCAGGAGCGTCCCGCCACGTCCACGATGCCCGGAAAGCTGTCCGTGCAGCGATCCCTAAGATGACCCCCTCGGATGATGTGGAGACCTATCTGGCGGTGTTCGAGAAGGTGGCCGTGAGGGAGAAATTACCCGAGAACAGTGGGCAGAGGTCGTCGCTCCGTTCCTGGCGTCTGGACCCCAGCAAGTATTTTTGACCTCCCAGATGACCAAGCCGCTGACTACCCGACCGTGAAAGGTGAGATCCTGGCAAGACTGGGGGTGAACGTGTTAGTCCGGGCTCAGCGGGTCCACCAGTGGAACTTTAATACGGCTGAACCCGCCAGGCCGCAGTATTATGAGTTGCTGCACAGGTTGCAAAAGTGGCTGCAGCCTGAGGTTCTAAGTCCGGCTGCTATGCTGGACCGTCTGCTGGCTGACATCTTCTGGAGGGCCTTGCCGTACCCCCTGCAGCACTGGATCGGCCAGGTGTCACCCACTAATGCCTTGGACATGGTCGACCTGGTCGAGCGCTATGAGGCCACAAAAACCTTGAAAGGGGTGTTGTTGGGAGGGGCCGGTCAAACCCGGAGGTCTCCCATCCAGTCCCGACGACTGGTACCCGAGAAACCTGCTCGGGGTGTACCCCTGTAGACCCGGCCCCGATAGTCTGCTGGCGGTGTCACGAGCCTGGCCATGTGAGGGCCGACTGTCCACAGTGGGGAGAACCCATGGAGACCAATTATGGGTACCGGGCTTCCATGTATGCCCGGAGACTGTGTGCGACCGGCACCCCGAGACAATAGACAATCGTCATCTGTGCCAGGTGCAAGTCGGTGATAATCTTGCAGTGGCGCTGCTGGACTCAGGGAGCCTAGTAACCCTGGTAAGTGCTGCCCTGGTACAGCCCTCCCAGTATACGGGCCGGAAAGTTGGGGTGGTGTGCATACACGGAGACTTAAAGGACTATCCCACGGCTGTAATGTCTCTGTCCACGGCGGCCGGCACATGGACTTGTGAAGTGGCGATCTCCGCCAAGCTACCGTATGAACTAATAATTGGGAGAGACTTCCCTGGTTTTCCGTCACTATGGCCTGAGGTGAAAGTGACTAATAGCCCTGAGACAGGGGTAACCCTAGCAGAGTGGCCTGGTTCCTGTGGGAGGCCAGAGCCCTGGGAGCCCGAGTCCGAAGGGCCTGCGGTAGGGGTGACCACCACTTCTGTGATAGAGGGAGACACCCCCACTGAGTGTAATGGTGGGAGACATGGAGGACTTGCCACCAGGTCCTGAGTTGGCAGACCTTCACGTCTCCGGAGATAATTTTGGGACCGCCCAACACCGGGACCAAACCCTAACCAGGGCCTGGGAGAATGTGCTGGAAATTGATGGTAAACCCCAGAAACCAGGGGCTGAGATAATATTTCCCCGCTTTGTTGTTCACCAAGAAATGTTATATCGGGTGAACCAAATCCGGGGTGAACCTGTTGAACAATTGGTGGTGCCCACAGCGTACCGCAAGCTTGTCATGGAGCTTGCCCACCAACATGTTCTTGGGGGACACTTGGGGTGGCAGAAAACCCAGGACCGCATACTGCAGCGGTTTTATTGGCCCAGTGTGTTCAAGGAGGTAGAAAATTATTGTAAGTCCTGTCCCACCTGTCAGATAAATAGCCCCCAGCCACATTTCCGTAGTCCTCTGGTACCTCTTCCAATTATTGAGGTCCCGTTTGAGCGAATCGCTATGGATCTAATTGGGCCTGTACCAAAGTCTGCCAGGGGCCACCAACACATTCTGGTAGTTCTCGACTATGCCACTCGGTATCCGGAGGCGGTGCCTCTGCGACATACCTCAGCTAAGCTCATTGCCAAAGAGTTAATGGAAATGTTTTCCCGTGTGGGCCTGCCAAAAGAGGTTCTGACAGACCAAGGGACCCCTTTTATGTCCAAAGTTATGAGGGAACTGTGTAAATTGTTGCGTATAAAGCAGTTACGGACGTCCGTTTACCATCCATAAACGGACGGTCTTGTCGAGAGGTTTAACCAAACTTTAAAAAATATGTTAAAAAGGGTGGTGTCTAGAGATGGGAAGGACTGGGATCTGCTTCTGCCCTATCTCATGTTCGCAGTGCGAGAGGTGCCCCAGGCCTCTACTGGGTTCTCGCCCTTCGAACTGCTTTATGGCAGACACCCTCGGGGCCTGTTGGATATCGCCAAGGAAGAGTGGGAACAACAGCCTGTCCCCCACAAAAGTGTCATTGAGTATGTCACCCAGATGCAGGAACGGATGGAAAGGGTGTTGCCGCTGGTCCGGGAGCATATGGAGGCAGCGCAACAAGCCCAAAGTAGGGTGTACAATCGTCAGGCTCGAGTGCGGGGCTTCAATCCGGGAGATCGGGTTTTGGTTCTGGTACCCACCCTTGACAGCAAATTCCTAGCTAGGTGGCAGGGCCCCTATGAGGTGATCGAGAAGATAGGGGAAGTAAATTACAAGGTACACCAGCCAGGGCGGCGCAAGCCGGAGCAGGTGTACCACGTGAATTTACTAAAGCCGTGGAAAGATAGGGACACGGCCGACGACCACAGCCCCGGCCAGGGCTTCTAGGGAAAAGGGTCCAGCCCCACAGTTCGAGGCCTGCGAGCGGTAGCCACGGTAAAATTGCAGACAGCCTGTCTTCCAAACAAGTTCAGGAAGTCAGGGAGTTCATCAGTCGGAACACGGATGTATTCTCGGACCTCCCTGGCCGCACGTCTCTCATCCAACATGACATTGTCACTGAGCCTCAGGCCAAGATCCGGTTAAAACCATACCGGGTACCCGAGGCTCGGCGACGGGCCATCACGGAGGAAGTGCAATTAATGTTGAAGCTTGATGTCATTGAGGAGTCAAAAAGTGAGTGGGTCAGTCCCATAGTCCTAATACCCAAGCCGGATGGGACGTTGCGGTTCTGCAACGATTTTCGCAAGTTAAATGAAGTGTCCAAGTTTGATGCGTATCCCATGCCTCGGGTAGACGAGCTTGTTGAAAATTTAGGGCAAGCCCGTTATTTTTCTGTGCTAGACCTCACTAAAGGATACTGGCAAGTACCCTTAACGGAGGCGGCCAAGGAAAAAACCGCTTTTGTTACCCCGCAGGGCCTGTATCATTACAAGGTGTTACCCTTTGGCCTGCATGGCGCCCCGCCACCTTCCAAAGGTTAATGGACGTTGTGCTGCGACCGCACCGTCGGTGCAGCTTCGGCCTACTTAGATGATGTAATCATCCACAGCACCCGACTGGGAAAGCCATTTGCCCAAAGTGCAGGCGGTAGTGGATGCCCTGAGGAAAGCTGGACTAACCGCCAATCCAAAGAAGTGTGCGATTGGGTTGGAAGAGACCAAATATCTGGGATATGTTATTGGGCGGGGAGTCATCAAGCCGCAGGTAACTAAGGTAGAGGCCATACGTAACTGGCCCCGACCGGTCACTACCAGGCAGGTAAAATCCTTCCTGGGAATTGTAGGGTACTACATGCGGTTTGTGCCCCACTTTGCCACAATAGCAGCGCCGTTGACAGACCTGTTGAAGGGGCGAAAGTCTGGGAAGGTTAGCTGGAGTGAGAAGGCGGAGGAGGCTTTCTCCGCGTTGAAGTCGGCCCTGTGTGGGTCCCCGGTTTTGGTGACACCCGACTTCAACAGGGAGTTTGTCGTACAGACCGGCGCCTCGGAGGTAGGCCTCGGTGCTGTACTGTCTCAGGAGGTCAACGGGGAAGAACATCCCGTTGTCTTCCTGAGCCGTAAGCTCAGTCCCGCCGAGACCAGGTATAGCATAGTGGAGAGGGAGTGCCTGGCTATCAAGTGGGCACTCGAATCTCTCCGCTACTACCTGTTAGGGAGGAGGTTCCGTCTGGTGACCGACCATTCCCCTCTCAAGTGGATGAGCCAGGCCAAGGAGAGGAATGCTCGGGTCACCAGGTGGTTCCTATCCCTGCAGAACTTCAAGTTCTCCGTGGAACATAGGGCAGGCCGCTTGCAGGGTAATGCAGATGCCCTTTCCCGCGTCCACTGCCTCACATGTGTCCACCCCCTCAGGGTTGAACAAAGGGGGGTATGTGGTAAGGTGCAGGGTGCCGTTGTGGATGGCAGGTATGTGTCACCGAGGTTCATAGCCTCGGTGAGGTAAAGCCGTATTTTGTTGATGTCAGCAGCAGCTAGTGCTACTGACATAGTTGTAAATAGCATGGCTGCAAAGCCGATCCGGGCCGGCTCTTACCGGGAGCAGCTAAAGTGTAGGGTGGGTGGCTGCTCCCCACGATCCAGTCCTGGTTTTGGGCTGGGTATAAAACACAGCCAGCAGCTGTGTCTGGGGCTGTGATTGTCCTGGAGCTGCTGCTAGTCCTGTGGAGCTCTCTGGGCTGGAAGCAAAAACCCAGCAAGGAGGCGTGCAGTCGACCTGGAAGCCTGAAGGAGGATTATCCCACGGCTGGGCCGACCGCCAGGTGCGAACGCGCACCTAACATCTCACAGGTGATTGAACCTGGTTTTGGACTCTTTGGTTTTGCCTTTTTTCTGTTTGCTGCGTGTGAATGAACACCAAGAGACTGTTTACCATTCTGTTTGTGCAAGTGTGAATAAAACACGGTTTATTGCACGTACTGGACTCCTTGTTTTGCCTCTGTACTGCACCCGCACCGTTATCTACCAGAGCAACTCCCCACAATGCTTATTTCATATATACAGCACCATGGAATGAATGGAGCTTTAATACTTAATAATTATATAGTAATAGCGCCCACTTTGTGTTCCCATGCATTTTTTGGCACAAGTTGCACACAGCTGTGGTACAAAAGCTTCTCAAATATGGTTATATAAGTAAATACACACCAAAAGTGACCAGTGAAGCGTCAACCCTCAAGCTGAGTCAGTCAGGGGTCTGGTCATATGACACTCCACTTAGTTGCCTTTGATTACTATTTGGAATAGTCTGGCGATGTCACGTTACTACTTTTTGCTAGATTTGTCATCCTAGTCTATAGTGGGAGACCAATCTGAGTTTCTGATTTCAAGAGACATTTAATGGGTGAAACTGTGCCCACCAGACCAGATATATCTGTATTGTGAGTGAATATGAAACTGCGAATAGATACACTGTAGGTCATGTGATGTAGTGATACATTGTAGCAATCTGGAGGACTATGGTTTCGTAGTGTTAGCAAGAGATAAGGAAGGGAAACTAAATTTGTCATTTGTGATTTCTTATTTCAACAAATGTCAGAGATGTTCCCAGATAAGATCAGTAATTTCACTTTTGGAGAGTTAGATGATGCATGGTTGGACTCATAAAGAAGACATGAAGACTTCATACAATTTATGGTTTATAGTAGTCTCAAAATGTCTAATTATAGACCCAACAAGTAAGTATCATAAATATAAAAATCACACGGATCCTCTATACCAGCGGTCCCCAACCGCCGGGCAGCGGACTAGGACCGGGCCCTGGAAGATTGTTTGCCGGGCCGGGGCAATGCAGAGGAGCAGAGACGCCAGGCGCATGCGCGCCCGACACGCACATCACACTAGGGTTGTTTCGTCCGCAGACAGTGGAGAAGGAGAGAGGGAATCTAGCATAACAGCGGTACCCGCATCCTGTATCTGTATTAAAGGTTAATTATCATTGGTGACGTAGTGTGCCCTCCTCCCCAGTATTAAAATCCTTGGTGGCAGTGGCCACACAGTCCCCCTCCTTCCTCCTCATTGGTGGCAGTGGCAGTGATCGGAGCCTCAGCAGTGTAATTCTTGGGCTCCAATCGGTTACCATGGTAGCCAGGATGCTACTGAAGCCCTGGCTGCCATAGTCAGCTCCCTGCTGCTGTGTGTACTATAAACAGGGCAGCAGGGAGAGCTCTATTAGGGTGAATAGACAAGGGATTAAAAGATCCCAGGTTCTACCCTTAAGGGGGAAATAAAACAAAATATTTAAACAATAAATAAACATATTACATATCGCCACGTCTAAAAAGTCCAAACTATTAAAATATAAAATAAAAATCCTATGCTATGAACGCCATAACAGAAAAAAAATTAAGAAAAACCGCACGATTCGCAATTTTTTCCCCCCACTGATTCTGCATTATGGTGAGTTGAGTCACATGACGTACTATTACGTCATGGAAGGCACTGCCTTCCTGCATTTGGATGCAATAGTACGTCATAGTGATTAGTGTTGAGCGCGAATATTCGAAAAGCGAATTTTTTAGCGAATATCGGCACTTCGCTAATTCGCGAATATTTCGAATATAGCGCTATAAATTCGCTATTTCGAATATTCATTTTTTTTTTTTGTTTTTTTTTAGTTATATTTTTTTCTTTCCTACTTCCCAAAAGTAGTTCTTACCTGTCCTGAGGATTCCTGGCTTCCTGGCTGCTCTAGTCAGTGCCCGTTGCCGCTTCTGCCGACTTCCGTGCTCATGTGGAGCGTCCCCATCCATGGGAGAATCTCCATATACTAAAATGTACTGTCGGATTTGAGGAATTACGTTGAAATCGCAATGCGATTAATTCAAGTTATATTAATCGCATTGCGATTACAACTTAGCACTGCTATCTTACATAGGCTAGAATTAACGAATATGGAATATAGCTATGCACTAGCAGTGCTAAGTTGAAATCGCAATGCGAATACTTTAAGTTAAATTAATCGCATTGCGATTTCAACTTAGCACTGCTGCTATATTCCATATTCGTTAACTTCGTTAATTCTAGCAAGCTGACCCATTATAAACCCAGCTCTAAGTTGAAATCGCAATGCGATTAATATAACTTGAATTAATCGCATTGCGATTTCAACGTAATTCCTCAAATCCGACAGTACATTTTAGTATATGGAGACGTTCCCATGGTGATGGGGACGCTCCATGAGCACAGAAGTTATGGTTGGCTTGGTAGAATTAGCGAATAGCGAATATGACGAATGTATTCGTCATATTCCTCAAAACGAAGATAACGAGTATTCTACATCTTCGTTTTAGCTACCTATTCGTCAACTTAGCTAATTCTAGCAATCAAATAGGAAGGTTGACTGACTATAGAGACAGCTGTGTTAAATTAGCTATGCGATTTTTTTTTAATACAATAATTATATTACTTGATAAAATTATTATAAGTATTCTATTTATTAAAAAAAAAAAAAATCGCATAGCGAATTTAACACAGCTGTCTCTATAGTCAACCTTCCTATTTGATTGCTAGAATTAGCGAAGTTGACGAATAGGTAGCTAAAACGAAGATGTAGAATACTTCGTTATCTTCGTTTTGAGGAATAGACGAATACATTCGTCATATTCGTCATTCGCTAATTCTAGATATGAAACCAATAGGAAAGTAGCCTTAAGTACAAATCGCAATATGCGATTATTTAAATCGCATGTTAATCGCGATAACTAGAAAAAATGACGAATATTCGATTTTGACGAATATGAAACGAATATTCATTCGAATATTCGCGAATTTCGTCGAAATCGAATATGGCACCTGCCGCTCATCACTAATAGTGATTGGGCGGGCACCGGAGCGGTGTATGCCCGATCACTGCATGGGTCCAGCAGTCCGTGGTAGCCGGGCCCCTGCTGGATTAACCCCTTTTATGCCGCGGTCCGCGCTGACCGCGACATAGAAGGAGTTTGTGTCGGGTGAGGGAGCGCATCGGGTCCCCGCGCTGCTGTGATGGGGACCCGATGTGTCACAAGGCAGCCCGATGCCGTGCAGAGGCTGCCCAATGCCTTGCACGACATCGGGACTTGCCTCCTATGGGTGCAAAGGAGATCCAGCCTCAGGCCCGTCTCCTAGGCAACCTGCTAGTCTGTGTAATACACTAACAGGCAATGCATTACAATACAGAAGTATTGTAAAGTATTGCAGAGGGGATCAGACCGCCAAAAGTGAAATTTAAAAATAAAGTAAAGAAAAAAAATAAAAAGGTGTTTTTAATAAAATTATTATTATTATTAAGTTTTTAAGTAAAAAAAAGAAAAAAAATGCCCCTTTCCCCTTATTTTATAATAAAAAAACTGAAAAAAAACAACACACACTGCCAAGGCCAATAAGATAATGGGTTGCATCAAAAGGGGCCCTTTACCTCAGACCACACATGAAGGACTGTGTACAGTTCTGGGCTCCTGTGAACAAGACAGACATAGCAGAGCTGGAGAGGGTTCAGAGGAGGGCAACTAAAGTAATAACTGGAATGGGGCAACTACAGTACCCTGAAAGATTATCAAAATTAGGGTTATTCACCTTAGAAAAAAGACGACTGAGGGGAGATCTAATAACTATGTATAAATATATCAGGGGTCAGTACAGAGATCTGTCCCATCATCTATTTATCCCCAGGACTGTGACGAGGGGACATCCTCTGCGTCTGGAGGAAAGAAGGTTTGTACACAAACATAGAAGAGGATTCTTCACGGTAAGAGCAGTGAGACTATGGAGCTCTCTGCCTGAGGAGGTGGTGATGGTGAGTACAATAAAGGAATTCAAGAGGGGACTGGATGTATTTCTGGAGTGTAATAATATTACAGGCTATAGCTACTAGAGAGGGGTCGTTGATCCAGGGAGTTATTCTGACTGCCTGATTGGAGTCGGGAAGGAATTTCTTTCCCCTTAAGTGGGGAAAATTGTCTTCTGCCTCACAGGGGTTTTTTTGCCTTCCCCTGGATCAAGTAAAAGTGCAACACCAAGCGATCAAAAAGGGCGTATGTCCCACAAAATGGTATCAATAAAACAGTCATCTCATTGTGAAAAAAATGAGTCCCTACCTAAGACAATCGCCCCAAAAAAAACAATATATACAGCTCTCAGAACATGGAGACACTAAAACATAATTTTTTTGTTTCAAAACTATTATTGTGCTAAAGTGAATTACATAAAAAAAAATACACATATTATGTATCGCCACATCGGCAACAACCAGCTCTATAAAAAATATCACATGACCTAACCCCTCAGATGAACACCGTAAAAAAAGCCATTTTTGTCACCTTACATCACAAAAATTGCAATACCAAGCGATCAAAAAGGCAAATACCCCCCCCAAAATAGTACCAATCAAACTGTCACCTCATCCCTCAAAAAATTTGACCTTAGCTAAGACAATAGGTCGAAAAATAAAAAAGCTATGGCTCTCAGACTATGGAAACACTAAAATATCCTTATTTCGGTTTAATAAATGCTATTTGTTCTGTTTCAGAATTGTGTATTGGTATGCTCCTCTCTTCTCCTCCCCCCTCTGTTTCAGCTACTAGTTGGTTCAGTCTAGCCACTTCCTGTTTACCCTGTCATGGATTGCTGTTTTGTGTGCTGTAATTCTGAGGTAATTCTGAGGAGAATCTGAGGAGAATCTGTGTAGTATCTCATCTTCTTATCAAGGAGATTATTAGAGGCATAATTCTTTTACCATCTGGATTCCCTGCATATCTTGTAATACAATCTCCGGATTAAAAACTACTTGATTAACTCCTGGGTGTCTGATGCGTAAACTGTAAGTGGAGGATGTCTGATTCAACTAGTCACCTCACAGATGCATGATTTGTATAAGGCTGACATTTCGAAACACCACAGTAAAAGAATTGTCTTAGTACTCTCCTTCTCCCGCTAAGAAAAGAATATTCTCCTCCTCCAAGTAATAAGCCATCATCATTTGTCTCCGTTATGCTACAGTAGTAAGGTAATATCTTATACTGCCCAGTACTGCATTCACTTGGATCGCAGAAGCTTCTAGCAATTCCAGTTTCATACAGACTAGGAACTGTATTCAGCCTGTTTTCTGAGGTAAAATATTGTCTGCCTGCTGTGGGCTATTAAAAGACTGAACCACCACTAGAGGTCGCTGTTGTGTTACAGATGGAAATTCAGGACACAGCTAGAAGGATTTCTAAACCCTCATTAAAAACGAAAGAGGCCCTCTTAACCGACAAAATTGAGATATGTGATAATTTGTCAAGTTTGTGGGAAAAGACTAAAAAATGTATGGATGCAGCACATGGATCAGGCTATAATGAAGATCAATTAAAGGCCATGTGTACAAAGTTGAATAAGACCTATAATAGTTATAATAGACTGTCTGAAAAATATTCTTCTCTGTTATCAAGTCTCAACTCAGAGGAATTCATCCTAGAATTAAAGACCCACACTGCACTTAATGATGAAAGATATTGCAGATTTATGGGAGTCAAGTCAATGCTAGAGGACAAGATATCACAACAATATGAAACTGCGTCCCCCCATTCTAACCTTTCAAGGCACTCCAAGGCTTCATCCCGTTCCTCAAAATCTATTGCTCAGTCCTTATCGCTAAGGTCTCGCTCACAGCACTCTTCGCTGAGTACCTCATTGGTGTTGGCACACGCAAAAGCGGAAGCAGCAAAGGTACAAGCTCACTGGATTAGAAAGGAAGCAGCGATTAAGGCACAAGTCGCAGAGACACAAGCGCTATCCCAAGCTAATCAAGCAGCTATACTAGCCCAATCTTGAGCTATACAGGCTCAGGCGCAAGCGACCAAAGCCAAGGCTGAAGCTGAGTTGGAGGTCCTTCAGAAGGAAAGGGAAGAAGCAGCAGCCATGGCTGAACTCCGAGTTCTTGAAGAAGCTGCTGAAGAAGAAGAAGCTTATCATCCTATGTCCAAGATATCTAATGACTCAGTAGGCCATACCATGCAATTCATCCTAGACCAAAGCAAAGTCATTGCATTTGCACCAGAAGATTTGGGCTCTGCACACCAGCCTGCTGAACTCATGCGAGTAGAAAAAGAGGCAGCGGATAACTATACAGTTGACCCCAGTCCAACATTACCAGATGTGAAGCCTTCACTTACGCTCAACCCAGCTGCCACTCCATTCCATCTTCCAACCCCCAAACATAGGGCATCAGATGGTGCCAACAACACGAGCAAGGGAGAAGTTCCCATCGCCATGATGCAGGAAAGAAATAACGCATTAGAAATCGCTAAGTACCTCACTCTCAGGGACCTCATCAGTACTAGCCTTACGAACTTTGATGATCACCCAGAGAACTATAGAAGTTGGAACGCCTATGCAAGAACTTGATTTACTAATTAGATGGCTAGGTCCATGGTCGTCAAACTGTGTTAAGAGTCTCAAAACCATTCATATCTACAAACCAGTCAAAGGCCTTCGTCTCGCATGGGAAAGATTAGAGCAGACATACGGCGGCTTGGAAGTAGTTGAACGTGCCTTATTTAAACGACTATACAACTTTCCTGGATTATCCAATACAGACCGCCAAGGGTTCTAGGAATTAAGCGATCTTCTTCTTGAGTTTGAAATCATCAAAGGAGACCCGCAGCTACCAGGTCTCAGCTTTCTTGATACCTCCCATGGTGTGGGCCTGATTGTGAAGAAATTACCCCTCAATATTCAAGACCAATGGGCAACAACAGGTTCAAAATACAAGAAGCAATATCGTGTTTCCTTTCCACCATTTTCATTCTTCTGTAAGTCCATCAAGGACTTAGCTAGAGCTAAAAACGATCCGAACTTCAACACCTTGGGAACCAACATCTTTGGCTCTACTAAACAGAGACACGAGACTTTAAGTCCCAGACAGAGAAACCCTAAAGGTCTAATTTCAGTAATAAAGACAGGGGTTGTGCCCACTACTAACAATGGAAATGAAAGCCCCAAGGAACCCGATCATCATTGCCCTATCCATGATAAACCACATCCTTTAAGGAAATGCAGTGTCTTCATAGCAAAGCCCTTTGAGGAACGTAAGGAGTTCTTAAGGAGTCATAATATCTGCTTCAGATGCTGTGCATCCACTGAGCACTTCGCCAGAGACTGTAAGGTTCCAGTCAAGTGTTCTGAATGTAATAGTGATCTACACATGTCCACTGTTCACCCGGGACTAATCAGGCGGAACCTAGAACCAGTTAACTGGCACAAGCCCCATTCCGATCAAGACGGGGAGAGTCATGGCGGGGAAAGTGCCGACCGACCAACCACAACTGTCATGCCCAGATGCACAAATGTATGTGGAGAAGGACTAGTGTGCAGCAAGTCTTGTTCTAAGATTTGCCTCGTGGATGTGTTTTCTACTGCACAACCAGAGAAAACCATAAGAATGTATTCTATTCTAGATGACCAAAGTAATCATTCCCTAGCTAGTCCTAAGTTCTTTGATCTGTTCAGGATAGAGGGAGAGACTACACCCTACACCCTAGGAACATGCTCTGGTCTTGTGAAAACCTCAGGAAGAAGAGATAATGGTTTCACCTCAAAGCCCATCAGGGGCAAAGGACATAAGAAACTCTCTCTTCCAACCCTTATTGAGTTGACAAATTGACAAATTGCCGGACACAAGGGATGAGATTCCCACACCTGAAGCCGCACAGCATCACCCTCATCTCAGGAACATAGCCAGAGAGATTCCTCCCCTTGATAACCATGCCGAGATCTTACTCTTGCTAGGTAGAGACATTCTTGAGGCTCATAAGGTCCTTGAACCCGCAGACCCTGCCAAGTACACTCCTTCAGAACTGAAGTATTAATAGGGGGGCGAACTTCTTACTTCAGACAGTGTCCTAACCACTACTATGTGCAAGATATGCCCTGCCCAGATATTCTAAAAACATCAGAAAGCAGCTTAAATCCCAAGGAGTCAGCTGCAGAAGAATGTTCCTGGACAGAAGGGCAGCTTGTAGAAAAGCCTTCAGGATTTCAATTGGAGCCCTCTTCAAGCCCTTCCCAGCTTTGCAGTCCTCACACAGTTCATCATAATGAATCCTATATCATCACTGACAACAAGCCTTCTAATTCATGTAGTTCTGATGAGATACAGCAGAAACTTGAGCCTTCCAGTCTACTGTTTGACAATGAGTTTAATTCTGTAAAAGAAGTATCTTCTGAACGTTCTATAAAGGAGGTTCCTTCAACACAGGAAGAGTTCATTTCAGATACTTTGCAAGAACCTTCAGTTCCATCTGCAGTTGTTGATTGCACTGAAGAGGATCACAGTTCTTCCCATTCTTCAACGGATGAGCACCTTCATATTGCTCAGCCTTTTCTGAAAACCACAGGGAAAAGTTCACCGCCAATGTCCATGACAAATACTGCATGTCAACAACCCAAGTCTGTATGTACAAAGACAGATCCCATTTCAGAAGTGAAAAGCAGACATAAGCATTTGCATTCACGATTCATAGACAGAAAGCAATCAACATCTAAATCAGCCTCACAAAATAAGCGCTCTCGCTCTAAATTGGTGACACAGACAGAGAAGTCACATTCTAAATCTTTGGCAAGATCAAGGAGAACCAAGTCTCGGTCAGCTTCTAATGAAAGCAACAGACAATCTCCTGTAATAAAAAAGAAGAAATCCACATTTGGGGTGCATAAAAGATCACTGAAGAATAAACCAAAAACTATAGGAAATATTCCTGTGCCATTTGGCGTTTTCAAAGAGCACAACCTTTATAAGTTTCGGTGGAAGCAGGTAAAACATCTCGCCAGTCAGTTCTGGAAAAGGTGGATAAGAAAGTACCTCTACCTCTAGCAAGAATGCAGAAGGTGGCAAGAACCAAGGCCCAATATAAATGAAGGAGATTTTGTTCTGGTAAGAGACAAACAAGTTAATGGTCTCGACTGGCCTACTGGACTTATTACTAAAGTTGTTTCCAATTCGGATGGAAAGAACTTCCATGTTGAGATTCCTTCTACCAGAGATGCTCATCATCTTCTAGGACTGTTTCCAGTACCAGCTCTATGGTCTGAACTGAAGATATATCCTTTTATGGTTTGAATAAATGTTCATTGCATGTTTCCTTTTCAGGTTTATGGACATTATTCATTGTTATTTATACAATTCCATTGTATGCATATACATAGTGGTATCTACCGATACCAGACGGGGAGTGTTCTGTTTCAGTATCTTGAATTGTGTATTGGTATGCTCCTCTCTTCTCCTCCCCCCTCTGTTTCTGGTTCAGTCTAGCCACTTCCTGTTTACCCTGTCATGCATTGCTGTTTTGTGTGCTGTAATTCTGAGGTAATTCTGAGGAAAATCTGAGGAGAATCTGTGTAGTATCTCATCTTCTTATCAAGGAGAATATTAGTGGCATAATTCTTTTACCATCTGGATTCCCTGCATATCTTGTAATACAATCTCCGGATTAAAAACTACTTGATTAACTCCTGGGTGTCTGATGCGTAAACTGTAAGTGGAGAATGTCTGATTCAACAAGTCACCTCACAGATGCGTGATTTGTATAAGGCTGACATTTCGAAATGCCACACTATTATTGTGTAAAACTTAAATAAATAAGAAAAAGTACACATATTAGGTATTGCCACATCCATAATGATCTGCTCTAAAAAATATTACATGACTTAACCCCTCAGATGAACGCTGGAAAGATAAATAAATAAAAACTGCACAAAAACAACCAATTTTTTTGTCACCTTGCCCCATAAAGTGTAATAATGAATGATCAAAAAAATCATATGTACCCAAAAATGGTACCAATAAAAACTTCCTGCAAAAAGCGAGTCACTGCACTAGACGATCGGCAGAAAAATAACAAAAAATAGGGCGTTCAGAAAATGGAGACACAAAAACATAATTTATTTTTCAAAAATGCTTTATTATGTAAAACTGAAATAAACAAACATAGAATGTAGACATATTTGATATAATTGCGTCCATAAGAACCTTCTCTATAAAAATAGCACATGATCAGATGAATGTTCTAAAAAATAAAAAATAAACTGGCACCTTATCCCGTAGCTTCCAAAATGTGGTCACTTTTTTGAGGTTCTACTGTAGGGGTGCATCAGGGGGGCTTCAAATGATACATGGCATCTAAAAACCAGTTCAGCTAAATCTGCATTCCAAAAACCATATGGCGCTCCTTTCCTTCTGCACCTTGATGTGTGCCCGTACAGCAGTTACGACCACATGTGGGGTGTTTCTGTAAACCGCAGAATCAGGGTAATAAATATTGAGGTTTTTTTGGCTGTTAACCCTTGCTTTGTTACTGGAAAAAAATGGATTAAAATGTAAATTTTTGAAATTTAATCTCCATTTTCCATTAATTCTTGTGGAACACCTAAAGGGTAAACAACGTTTGTAAAATCAGTTTCAAATACATTGAGGGGTGTACTTTCTAAAATGGGGCCATTTATGGGTGATATTTATTATGTAAGCCTCGCAAAGTGACTTCAGAGGTGAACTGGTCCTTAAAAAGTGGGATTTGGAAATTTTCAGAAAAATGTCAAAATTTGCTTCTAAACTTCTAAGCCGTTTAACATCCCCAAAAAATAAAATATAATTTTCAAAATGATCCAAACATGAAGTAGACATATGGGAAATGTAAAGCAATTACTATTATATGAGGTTTCACTCCCTTTTATAAAAGTAGAGAAATTGAAATTTGAAAATTTGGGAATTTTTCAAAATTTTAGGTACATTTGGGATTTCTTCACAAATAAAGGTGAAATATATTATCTCAAATTTATGACTATCATGAAGTACAATGTGTAATGAGAAAACAATCTCAGAATGGCCTGGCTAAGTAAAAGTGTTCCAAAGCTATTACCACATAAAGTGACACATGTCAGATTTGCAAAAAATGGCCTGGGCAGGAAGGTGAAAACTGGCCCGGAGTAGAAGGGTATAAATAATAAATGTAATCGTTATATAGTGATATATATTTTAAAATTCACTTTGTGTTTTGTTATGTGTGTGAATCAGTCAGCGCTGGCCAGCACCCCCTAAAACCCGCCCACCTCCTAAGCCATGGCAAGAACCCCCCCACACACACACACACACTCACCACCAGATCCCTGGGAAAATTTTCTTGCATGAAACTGGTTCTTGGTGCAAAAAAGGTTGGGGACCACTCCTCTATACAACATCATACAGGGGAGCTGACAGATCCTCTATACTACACCACACAGGAGAGCTGACAGATCCTCTATACTACACCACACAGGAGAGCTGACAGATCCTCTATACTACACCACACAGGAGAGCTGACAGATCCTCTATACTACACCACACAGGAGAGCTGACAGATCCTCTATACTACACCATACAGGAGAGCCGACAGATCCTCTATACTACACCACACAGGAGAGCCGACAGATCCTCTATACTACACCACACAGGAGAGCTGACAGATCCTGCATACTACACCACACAGGAGAGCAGACAGATCCTGTATACTACACCACACAGGAGAGCCGACAGATCCTCTATACTACATCACACAGGAGAGCTGACAGATCCTTTATACTACACCACACAGCAGAGCTGACAGATCCTCTATACTACACCACACAGGAGAGCTGACAGATCCTCTATACTACACCACACAGGAGAGCCGACAGATCCTCAATACTACACCACACAGGAGAGCTGACAGATCCTCTATACTACACCACACAAGAGAGCTGACAGATCCTTTATACTACACCACACAGGAGAGCGTCCGTAAGAACAGATCCTCTATACTACACCACACAGGAGATCTGACAGATCCTCTATACTACACCACACAGGAGATCTGACAGATCCTCTATACTACACCACACAGGATAGCTGACAGATCCTCTATACTACACCACACAGGAGAGCCGACAGATCCTCTATACTACATCACACAGGAGAGCCGACAGATCCTCTATACTATACCACACAGGAGAGCTGACAGATTCTTTATACTACACCACACAGCAGAGCTGACAGATCCTCTATACTACACCACACAGGAGAGCTGACAGATCCTCTATACTACACCGCACAGGAGAGTTGACAGATCCTCTATATTACACCACACAGGAGAGCTGACAGATCCTTTATACTACACCACACAGGAGAGCTGACAGATCCTCTATACTACACCGCACAGGAGAGCTGACATATCCTCTATACTACACCACACAGCAGAGCTGACAGATCCTCTATACTACACCACACAGGAGAGCTGACAGATCCTCTATACTACACCACACAGGAGAGCTGACAGATCCTCTATACTACACCACACAGGAGAGCCGACAGATCCTCTATACTACACCGCACAGGAGAGCTGACAGATCCTCTATACTACACCACACAGGAGAGCCGACAGATCCTCTATACTACACCACACAGGAGAGGTGACAGATCCTCTATACTACACCACACAGGAGAGCTGACAGATCCTCTATACTACAGCACAGAGGAGAGTCGACAGATCCTCTATACTACACCACACAGGAGAGCCGACAGATCCTCTATACTACACCGCACAGGAGAGCTGACAGATCCTCTATACTACACCACACAGGAGAGCCGACAGATCCTCTATTCTACACCACACAGGAGAGCTGACAGATCCTCTATACTACACCACACAGGAGAGGTGACAGATCCTCTATACTACACCATACAGGAGAGCTGACAGATCCTCTATACTACACTGCACAGGAGAGCCGACATATCCTCTATACTACATCACACAGGAGAGCCGACAGATCCTCTATACTACACCGCACAGCAGAGCCGACAGATTCTCTATACTACACCACAAGGGAGCTGACAGATCCTCATCCAACTTGATCATATGATTTTATTTAGGTTTTAATCAATTATACCCATATTGAAATGCCAATTCTCTGTGTCTGTCCTTCTCTTTTCCTCTGGCTCTCTGCCTTGTCCTCCATTGCACCGTACCTCCGTCCCCTCTATTTCACAGTAAGCATAGTACAGGAAGCTGAGATTTAGGCTGCTGTTCGTTGAAGTCTCTATATGTATTGTAACTTCTGTTCATGCATTGATGAGAGTTAGTTACTTTAATGAGAGTAAAGAAATTCAACTACTTGCTGTATTAGAAATGATCGCTACTTGCATTTGAGGTTATTACGGACAATCTGGGGAGAACTTCTGCTATATTTTACCCGAGTAGTTTTTGCTGCTGCTTGCCAGTTTTTATTAAAATCACGGACACATGGTAATTCCACATGGTTTGCATCTGATGGCAGCTTGTTATTTCCAGACCAGCAAACGTGCAGAGCAGTGAACATTCAGAGCAGACACTGGTTTAACCTGAATCTTCAGTGAAATTTCTGGCACCGATTGCTACACGTGTGTATTTAGTGGGAGGACTTGCGAAGTGTTGGGTACACAAGCTTTAGCATAACGCTGTGTTCTCCCCGCAGACATCTGCCTTTAATCTGATTAGATCTATATCATTGTGTTGAGGCGCAGTCGAAAATCCAACCTTTACCCCAAGCAGCTACGGCCGAGAGCATACAAGGGTCAGGTTCAACAACAGAGGCACCAAGCAGCATATTGGGGATTAAAATGAAAAGATTTTTATTGAATTGGACTAAGCAACAATGCTATAAATCGCCACAAGAGAGAAGTGGCGCTGTTTCTGCATTTTATTCTATCCTTTTATAAGGCTACTTTCCCACTTGCGTTTTTAATTCCGGCATTGAGATCCGGCAGAGGATCTCAATACCAGAAATTAAATGGATCCGTTTTGATTTTGCACATCAGGATGCATCCGTTCCGTTAGGATGCGGCGGTGTAAAATTAAAATGGAAAAAAACGGATCAATAAATACATTGAAAGTCAATGGGTGACAGATCCATTTTTTTAGGCTCCTGAAATTGACTTTTATTGTTTTCAGTGACAGATCGGCTTCCCGACCCCCTCTCTTTTCATTCAGATGCATGAGGACTAAACAGAATGTTTTTTTTTCCAGTACTGAGATCCTCTGGTGGATCTCAATACTGGAAAACAACAACGCAAGTGTGAAAGTAGCCTAAGCACTTAAGGACTTCTTCAGGCATAAGTTTTAGCATATTCCTGGTGTATCTTTATAGAATACAACATAAAATTATGTCTGAAGGAGACCTAAAGTGCTTTTATGGAAATGTGGAATTAACATGTGACTGTTCAGTTTGCTTTTTTATGTATTTTTTGTGACATTTTTAAAATATTTTTTAAAACTTTATACTTCCATTCTGACAGAAAATTCTAAGGAAAAAATGCTTGAAAACATATCATACCTAAAGCAAGTTGTGTTTTTAAAAAACAAAACACAAAAAATTTAATGAAAAAAATGCTAAAATGTTAAAGTAAATATCTATCTACATGAAAAAAAAGCAGAAAAACACCACAACAGACTAAACTGAAAGCTATGTGCGAAACCAGCCTTAAAGGGGTTTTCTGGTTTGCATGAGCTTACTTTAAAATAATCATTTATGAAGTTCACTGTAAACTTATAATGTATTTATTTTACCTTTATTGATCCTATCTTCTGTTCTGGGCTGTGGTCACATGACCATGTCCATGCAGCTCTTTCTAATTTCCTATGGTGTTATGTCCATGGGCTGGGTAGTCATAGGGGAGTGTCTATGTAACTAGCTGGGTGGGAGGAGCTATAAACTAGCTGGGCGCTGTTAGGGGCAGTGATAGGGGAGTGTCCATGTAACTAGCTGGGTGGGAGGAGCTATAAACTAACTGAGCATTGTTAGGGGCAGTGATAGGGGAGTGTCTATGTAACTAGCTGGGTGGGAGGAGCTATAAACTAGCTGAGCATTGTTAGGGGCAGGGCTGAAGCTGTGGCAGAGGAAGAAGAAGTGCATCATGGGTTTGGTTGGATACAGCAACAGGAAGTGATCCATACAGGATGAAAACAAACCAGAGAGATTGGCTTATATAGTGAAAAGGGGTCAAATTGAAAAGAAGATATACATGAGGTAAGCAACTATATGTTAAAAACCATAATGGAGAGAGGTGGCCAGCATGCCCAGGTAGGTATAGTAGTGGGTGCACGTCTCCAGGGGAAGTGGTAAGGTTCCCCTAACAGATCGTGCTGTCTCCATACCTTTGTCTATTTTCTTTGTTAAAAACCATAGTCTTGGAAAAAACCTTTAAAGGAGAAAAAAGAGCCACCCATGGAAAAAGGAGTTCTTCTGCTACAAATGTGTCTCCATGAGAGTGGTGCAGTAGTGCCGTGAGTAGCATGCATCTCCTGCTGGGGGGTACACAAAAGAAAGAATAGCTGAGTAAGGAGGGGGCCTAAGAAGGGCTGCAGTCCATGCCTGCAGGCACGTTCTTGGCCAGGGACAAGGATTGGAGACCATCCCGTCTGCTATGGTCAGAAGGCAGCCCAGTGAGTGTGATAGGAGAAGGAATATTCTTCCTCACAAATCTATGATGTTGATGGAGGTAGGCTGGAGTGATACTGTACATGGAGTGGCAGCTGGAGAGCGTGCATGGGGGAGGGAGAGTCTCCATGCCAAGGTGCCATGTGAGAAGCTGAGTCTGATTGAGGGAAGAGGCAGTAAGGTTAGCGCCAATGGTCCTGAAGAGAAGCCAACACCCTCGGTCGTATGTGTCAGCAGCTGGAAACACTGGATCAATGGGAGGATAAATTCCCTGGGCAACTGTGTCAAACTGCATGGAGTGAAGACCCTGATCTAATGTCCCGAGGCCTAAACATGGATCAGGGAGGTTCTCCTTGGGATTATTTATTATGTAAGTACAGACTGTAAATGCAGTAGCTTTTTAAATGCATCACTCAAGTGATGTGCCCTTTAAGAGACTGCAACCGCCAAGAGTACTATGCTCTCATATTGAGCAATGCAACTGTCAAGTTGTGTATTCTTGAACATGTTCGAATGCAGAGTTTGGATGTACTCCCACGGAGAGATCATATGGACAGTATGTAAATAATTGTACAGGAAAGTTTTGTTCTCTGTAGACATTTTTGAGTGCCTCCGTCTGCTTTATTGCCCACGCCATCCAAACAAGGTACCTTACTGCTTACGTGCCTGTGGGTTCCGTATGTACAGCACTATGTAGGTGAGAGGGCTGTATTATGAACGTTTAGGATACAGCTGAGCTAGAGCCTTGAAAACAGATGTCTGAGTCATTTTGGAAAACCCTATAAGGTGGAGAGTCGTAATTATAATTGTCAAAGGCAGACACTTGAAAAATGTCATTAGGACATTAGAGGAATGTGGAAAGAGCAAATTTAGATATTGAAAAGAAGAAGCAATTTTATGCACGGCCTCCAGCCTAGCCGGGGGGAGAATGTGCGGGGAGAGCGGAGTTAAACGCGACACGTCTGAGAATTATTTCAGCTGATTCTAACTGGGACACTGAGAAGCTGCAAGAAAAGATGGCATATCTAAGTACGTCTGCAACAAGAGGAGAATACATTAGAAAAGGCGGCAATAATGACAGGAACGTCCTCTCCTCCTCTATGAAACGTTCAACTTCACCATATTTTATTCCTTCGTTTTCTATTATTTTAAAGTGGTTCTCCTGGAGAAAGGGGGGGGGGGCATTTTTTTATTTTTAAAAGGAGCGCAATGGGATTAAAAAAAATTAGCAGTCTTCACGTTACAGTCCCCCCACTCCTCAGTGATGGCCTCCAATGCTTCTTTTTATTTTTAACTTAATTTGCCCCCTTTTCTTTAACCCCACCACCACCACCACCACAGAAAACCACTTTTAAAGAGCATCTGTAGGATTGATCCTGCTGATTAAAATGATACCTGCCTTGTGAAAATTGGTTGTGGTGTTCCTTTCACCAGCGGCTAATAAAAAACTACAGGGAATGACACATGGGATGCACAAACGTTATACAGGAGATGTAGCGCAGGTAATGTCGCTGCTGTCACCAGCGGCTAACATTATACAGGAGATGTGGCGTTTATTATTTATGCTTCAAAGCACCAAACGTTGGGACCTAGCCTCTGGGTGCACCTTAGTTTTCAGTTTCAGAAGTACTCATTTAGATTAAAAAAAAAAACAATCTTCACAAGACCACAGGATCAACCCTAACAAACAGCATGGCTGGCTTAATAGGGTTGATACTGCTGAGAGGTGCTCTTCAAGGGGCTCTGTAAAATTAGAAAAAGAGTTTCTCTGTTTTTCTAGAACTTGTTCATAAGCCGTGTCTGATATTGCATTTGTTGAACTAGGGTTGAGCTGCGTTACCAGGCACAGACTACGGTACCGCATCTAAAAAAATTATTCTAATCTCATTTTAGCATGAACGTCTGTCTACCTTTTAAAGGGGTTGTCCGGGTTCAAAGCTGAACCCGGATATAACCTCCTTTGTACTGGTTTACCACGTAGGATTGGAGCATCAGAGAATTTGTTTCCCCGATGCTTCTCTTTGCCTTGTGCTGCATCGTGCAGCGCAAGGCTGTTTGCTGTGAGCCGGTTACGTACCCGGCTTCACAACACTGTGCTAGGCAGAGACTTCCGCCTAACAGGGAGCCCAGTGATGTCACCCGCTCAAGTGGGCGGTCTATAGTGTTGTTCTGGGTGGTTTTAAAGGCCTATAAAACAGCCTAGGGCAGCGCTATAGACTGTCCACTTGCGCCAGTGACAACATTAGGCTCCCTGCTAGGTGGAAGTCTCCGCCTAGCACAGCGTTGTGAAGCCCGGCTCGCAACAAACACCCAAGCCAAACTTGTCCAGTAACAGTGGGGATTCACGGGGACCTTAATTATTGGCCGCTGAATACATTTTAGCATCAAGTAGGGGACAAACAGAAGGGAGCATGACTAGAGGATCAGACTTCACAGAGTTTGTAGTCTGTGACCACAGAGAAACTTGGGTTTGCGTAGGAGCTGTAGACACTAAGCGGTAGTAGATGATTTTTTATTAAGGTTATTTGCAAAGTTGCTTAATTTTTATTCTGAATTCACTAGAGCAATGAACATTGGTGACAAACAAGGGCATAAGCATTGATGTCTGTGAAGTAAAGGTATGACTGAACTATCTACAGCAGGGGTGCACAACCTTTTCTGGTTGGGGGCCACATTGTCAGCCTGAACCAATTCCAAGGGCCGAAAATAAAACTTAAAGGGGTATTACCAACTGAAATACTGTATTTTGGCATATTGAATGTACAGTATATACTATAAATGTCTAATTACAGTTCTATACTAGGAGTCTAATTACAGTTCTATACTAGGAGAATACTTGAAAGATACATGTAAGAAGCCATAAGACATAGACCTACATGTCTTTTACCAGATGTTTGGGGGCCACACAGAATGGTATCGAGGGCCGCATGTGGCCCGGGGCCGCAGGTTGTGCACCCCTGATCTACAGATACATCAGATGATGAGTCATATCAGAATTTGCTCAGAATTTCAGTTTCAGTGCAACATCTCAATATACTTCGTTCATGTGGTTTCCTTACACGCTCTGAGTAACATGTTAGGCCAGGTTCACAAAGGTACTTTGGTTTAGGGGCCTAACTATAGCAGTGGCAGCCCACAAGGTGTTAGAACTCCTAGTTTGCATGTGAGAAAAATAACTACTGTCTAGCACTACTACGTGGGTTCTCCGATGTGCAGTAGATGTAGATGTGCCCGCCATTTTCTTTGCTCAAATTTAGTTATGGACTACCAATTTCTCATGAAACAAATTCAATACCATATGACGACATGCTAGTAAAACCCTTAACGGGCTGTAATCCACATCACAACCATTGGGTGGCCGCACATAGGCTCATACAGTGGTGCTTTAAAGTTCGTAAACCCTTCATATTTATATTTCTGCATAAATTTGATCTAAAAGTTCATCAGATTTTCACACAAGTTCTAGAAGTAGATAAAGATAACCAAATCAAACAAATGAATCAAAAATATTAGACTTGGTCATTTATTTATTGAGCAAAATGATCCAATATCACCTGTCTGTGAGCAGCAAAAGTATGTGAACCTTTGCTCTCGGTATCTGGTGTGACCAACTTGTGCAGCAATAACTGTACCTAAACATTTCCGGTAATGATTGATTAGTCCTTCACATCGGCTTGGAGGAATTGTAGTCCATTGTAGTCCATTCCTCCGGCCAAAACACCTTCAACTCTGTTGGCCACTACAGGTCCATCCACAATATTTCTATTTCATCAAGGTCAGGACTTTGACTTGACCATTACCCAACCATTATTGCCAACTGCCCAAAAAACATGCATGTTGGGATTGGCCGTGCTAACTTGCTTATTTCTATAGATAGAAGGAGATAACCTCTTGTGATTTATCCCTTACATCAATGGTGGTCCGAACTCTAGGACGCCTATCAATCAATAAAATTGAGGGCTAAAGATTCTCGTTCTGGGTCTCACTCAGTTGAATTGACCAGCAGATTTTCTGGAAATAAATTCGGTCTGAATCAAAAGTGTCCCAATTGCCCTGGAAAGTTGTATATAACACTGAGGTCTCCTTGCCTGTAAAGTCCAAAAATTATTCCTTTTTGGTGGAAAATGCCTTATTCTCGGTCCTCTGATCTGTAAAATAGCAGCTGTCATTTTGTGTCATGCAGGACAAATCTCAATAAATTCGGAGAGTTGGAAAGCAAAGTTTTTGGGAAATTCATAATGAATCGATTCGCTCATCTCTACTGGTCCAAGTCCCAGTAACCGGACAACCTTGTGGGGGAGAGAGGTCATACGGAGTGGTGGTCTACTTCTCCATACAACAGCAGGGGACAGGCTGGTCTGCTCCCACAGATACAAGTCCACTAAAAAGAATTCTAAAGCAAAACAGAATTACGGATGCTTGAACTGATCAACTGCACACTTCATGCTGAAGCTATAAATGTCCAAGTCCCAAGGCAACACTTCACCTGCAAACACCAATAAAAAACAGTGACATTTTTATGACTTGCCATAACCGGGCACATCTACGTGGACATTCAGAGTCTGCGGCCTTCATTTCTATCAGACAACAAAGGGAATTGTGAAAAACAATAAGTACAGAAGGTTCGTTTTCCAGTGCATATCTCGCTTTCATCATGTAAGACATGGCACATACAGGAATGGTCCTTTACTTTCAAAGTTTTATATTATGTAGGTAATGAAAAGTCTGATTTCAGTAGGATTAATTTAAAAAAAATGTTAAAAATAAAAAAACTTCTCTTGAGCTGCCCCTTTACTCGAAGCCTTCTGCCTCATTCTTCTAGGTTGGACAGTTTGATCCTAAGGGCAGAGAAAGAGTAACCGAGAACTTATACTTATTTTTACCCACCTGCTTTGGAAATGACAGAAGCTTGGACTCGACAGGAATGTGGTCACTAAGCCCCACCAAGCCTCAGCCAGCAGAAGTGCTATGCAGTCTAGTTGTCTTCCGCTCCTTGCTTTGGATGACAAAAAAACACATTAAAAATTGCATAGTGTGAACTTGGGCTTAGAGTCTCCAGACCTTTTACCTGTCCTTCAAAATGTCTCATTTTGAAGTCCCTCAAAATGAAACTTCTCAGGAGTGACTTACCACCTCCATCTTCATTCTAATGCCTCATAATTCATTAACCAGAAGTCATCACCTCTGGTTTCTGCAGTAACTTTTGGCATTTTTTTCTTCCCTTACTTATTAAATTGTGAGATCTTAAAGACACATTTCCCACTCTCGTGGATCTGTCAAGGAGCTACCCATCAATGCCCACATGCCTCATATTTTCCCTCAAAGCCATTGCCACAATGAATATCACAGTGGGATGGGTAGGTATTCTAGATGACCATCCAGCCTCTCAACTATATAAATAAACCCTCTACTGCTCTCAGGTCCAGATACTGGTCTTTCTACCATGTTTGCTTTGTGCTGTTATGATTTCTACCTGTACTAGTACTTGACCTGTTGTGACCTGATTGCACTGGTTAGCGTTCAGATTCCTCGCTCTACCATCTACTGATCCAACCCGGCCACCATTCTGACTTCTGGCTTGCCTTGATTACTTTTACGTCTACTACCTGGTACTGCCTACTTGGTTAGTGTTGGGTGCGGATATTCAAACTGAGAATTTTAATCGCGAATATCGCAACTTTGAGAATTCGCAAATATTTAGAATATAGTGATATATATTCGTATTTTCAAATATTCAACTTTCTTTTCATCAGTAACCTCCCTTTTTGCTTGTGGCCCAATAAGAAGGCTGCAATGTCTTTGTCTGAGCTTAGCAACATCCCTAGCAACCAATAGGAAAGTTGCCTACCCCTTTCATATCTTAGAACCTCCCCAGCAGCCATTTTCTATAGATTATTACAGTTCTGAGAGAGACAGCAGTGTCATTGCTGTGCTCTCTCCTTTCCATTTGTCACATTACATTAGTTAGTTAGTTAGTTAGTTAGTTAGTTAGTTAGTTTATATATATAATACAGATAGTTAGTGGGAGATAGTCAGAGTAGGTTAGATAGTGATATAGTGTAGCTGACAGGTTCCAGTGCAGGGTGTTAGGTAGTGTGATAGGTTCTGCTGTCCATACATACAGGCTACAGACATAGTGCTGTGATGTCACATGTTCCCAACAATACTTAGTGCACCAATCACTAATATGTAGTCAGGCCAGGTAAAATGTGAAGTTGCATGTATAGCACCAAAATATTCGCATCATTATTGCCGATTTGCGCAATCACAAATATATTGGAGCACTCTATCGGCATATAAAGCTATTGTAATGTTCTGCTGTGCCAACCATTTTCTCCAGTCTCATTAAACTTCGAGCAGTTTGAAAAATAAATGTAGCTTTAGTGACCCACGCCTGTATTGTGCGTGCATTATGCGAATATTACATTGCCGATTTTCACAATCTAGAAAATAATAGCGAATTCGCGAATTCACGAATATATGACGAATTCTACCAAATATTCGTGAAATATTGCGAATTCCAATATTGCCCCTGCCACTCATCACTACCACTGGTCTGTTTGACTATGTCTCAAAATCATGTTATCATAACCTAGTAGTTCTTCTGCTTCCATGGTTTGACTTTGCACTGGCCACTCCGGTTGGCAGAATCTTAAAAACTCCCAGGTTTTCACATTTCAAAGGATTCTGTTTTTTGCTGCTGGGATTTCCCTGGTTGCGTCTACAGAGTAGTCATGGAGCGGCAGAACAAACAGATGGCAAATAAGACAAAAAAGGAAACCTAGTCAAAAAGGGGAACCAGTCAGCATCAGGTTAAAAAGAAATGTAGTTCCAGGAGGTACTTACATGTGACTAGTAAATGGCAATGAAAGGTCAGGCAGTCCGGGGTCAGAAATAATGATCAGAAGAAAGAGTAATCCAGTAAGGAAAAGTCAGGGAAAGGTTAGTCAGGAAACCGAAATAGTCTATCACATAAAAAAAAATCACATCAGTTTGTAGGAACAGTAACTGGCACTCATAATAATCCATGGGGACAGGACGCTCAGTATGGCCACAGCAGCTGTCCGCTAATTGGCTTGCTAGCCAGATCCCGATTAGAAGAATGTCTAGGAACAACCATTGGTAGCATGGCCATGTACATGGTGCTTACACTGTCTGTCAACCCTACTGGACTGGAATGGTGGAGGCTCGCAGGAGAGGACACCTCTGGACCATTGCCAGGTAAGAACTTTACGAGTATGTTCTAATATTGATTTTGCTGATGTCATTGTCCATAGGAACTCTACCTCCAACCCAATAAATCTGTATCTGGTTCTACTTCATCTTGACATTATCCAGGGAATCAAACAATGGCCAAGTTTAGAACATCTACATCCTAGAGCCAATGGGGCACCTCAACCCTAGTCATGAGAGGAGGTGGGCCTATAGGTAAATTGTGCCATATTGTTCTGTCTCGGAGAAACCAGAATATTGCCCCTAATCTGCACCTTTCCAAAGATCCATACAGGTCTTCTCGAAGGCCGTAACTGTAATTCACTACCAATGTATGCTATTTTCATGAACGGCCTAGAAGAGGGCATGGTGGATCTCTGGATTGCTGCGGATTAGGTACAGTAAGTATAGCTTTTGGGGTTAGAGCTTTTGGCCAGATTTTAAGACACGGCTTATGAAAAAAAAACTGAGAAACTCTTTTTCTAATTTTACAGAGCCCCTTGAAGAGCACCTCTCAGCAGTATCAACCCTATTAAGCCAGACGTGCTGTTTGTTAGGGTTGATCCTGTGGTCTTGTGAAGATTGGTTGTTCTGTAATATAAAATATTGAGTAAAATCTACATTCACGGTGACCTAAGCTGAGTCTCACAGGATTTCAGAAATCCCCCTTCTGTAACTTTAGGTTTTCGTCTCTTCAGACCGAATGTTAGATTTTATTTTTCATTCGGGGTTTTCATGAAATGACAAAAGGTATTTTTGAACGTTGAAAGCCACTTCCTTCTTGGAAATGTCAGAGGAGATGGGGTGGGCTGCCGATCAGCCTCACACTCGTGTTAGATCTAAGATTTTATCAGCCCCGCCTGGAAAAAAAAATTAAAATCTTCCACTAACTCTATGAGTAAGTAGGAGACTCATTCATGTCTGAGAGTGTAGCGAGAGATCACGTTATCTCTCAACCACACGTCTCCTCCGCATCCTCAGACATTAAGAAGTAGAGGAGCTCTCCCCATCCTCTCAGACGGCTGTACTTTCATGTCTTCCTCTCGCTTATTTTTATCTCTATGCATTATCATTTCCTCCCAGTCTTCTTATACAGATGCATCGTAGGACTATACATTCAACGTAAGTGGCCATACTGATATTAGACTGTCAGCAGGATCAACCCTATTAAACCAGGAGGAATAGTGTCACACACTTGTCTTATGAAAATTGGTTGTGACTTTCCCGAGAAATAATACTTTTATTTTTTATGCAAGTGCACCAAGGGGCGGGGTCAGCACTGGAAAGCTGAGGTGCACAGAGAGGTCGGGCCCGAGGAATAAAAGTATTGCTGCAACTGATTTTCCTAAGGCATGCATTATTTTAATCAGCAGTATAAACCCAACAAGGCAGTATATTCGATTTAATAGGATTGATCCTGCCGACAGGTGCTCTATAAAGTGCACCTGTTTTTTAAATAAGAAGTTGCCATTAAAAAAGTTTTCCCCAAAATACATTTGATCCGCAGGATGGGGGATAAGTATCTGATTAGTGAAGGTCGCACCGATCTCACGAATGGGGGACCAGATCCTCTGAATAAATGGAGCGGCGGCAGGTCGTGTGTGCACACTGCCACTCCAGTGTACATGCCCCCCGTCATTGCACCCCTCAGATGCTGCGTTCATCACTGATCGCGGCATCTGAGATCAAAATAAAGGCCTTTCAGCGGCTAATGCGGTTAAAATATATATATATATACTCACTTTATCCATTTCATTGCGAAGAGGCTCTCTTGATTGAAGTTCGCGCATGTCGCTCCTAGTGTTGATCGCGAATATTCTAATTGCCAATTTTTTCACAAATATTGGCACTTCGAGAATTCGCGAATATCTAGAATACAGTGCTATATCTTCATAATCGCGAATATTCTAGATTTTTTTTCATCAGTACCCATGATCCCTCACTGCTTCTTGCTTGTGGGCCAATGAGAAGGATACGATATCTTTGACTTTAGGAGTAGTGTTAATTGCGAATTTTCGTATCGCAAATTTTTATTGCGAATTTTCCGATTGCTGATTTTCGCGATCAAAAAAATTATGACGAGATTACAAATCCTCGAATTCGCAAATATATGACGAATATTCGTCCAAATTCGAATATTGCCCCTGCTGCTCATTACTGGTCACTCCATGCGGTTTCTGCAATCAAGATGGCTGCGACGGCATCTTTGTGTGCAAATGAATGAGGTGAGTATGTTTTGGTTTGTTTTACTGCCATTTCAGGAAAAATAGTGCAAGGAAATTCGGCTTTACAGCGAATAAAATTTTTCGTTAGATTCTGATCGGAGTCCACTTTGGATACTTTGATTCACTCAGCACTAGCTGTAATATCACTCTTGGCAAAACGTATGTAATGCGCTATGCTAAGTGCAGGGCCTGATAGGGTGACATAACACGGTGACGGTTTTGCCCGAAAGTCGGCCCCACAGTTACTTCATAATAGTGCCAACCAGGGGCGTAACAACCGCGGTCGCAACGTATGCGACTGCGACCAGGCTCAGCAGTGAAGGGGGCCCGCCGCCCCGCCGCAATAGTGTGCGGCAGGGCACAGGGAGATGAGCGCTTCCATTGTAGAAGCGTTCATCTCCATAGTCATCTGTAAAGCTGTCCTCAGGACAGCGATACAGATAGTTGTGCTGTGGGGCAGGAGAGGGAGATACATCTCCCTTCCCCATTCCTCTTATTGGCTGCCTATCAGAGGCTGGTGCAGGCGGCGTGATGACATCATCGTGCCGCCTGAGCCGTACAGCGCGAAACACATGTCGGAAGAGGCCTGCATCACATCGCTGCCATGGAGGTAAGTATACGTGTTTATTTTTTTTTATGGAGAGGCACGTGTTACTGGCACATGGGGGGCATGGAGAGGCACTTGTTACTGGCACATGATTGGGGGGGAGGCACTTGTTACTGGCACATGATTGGGGGGGAAAAGCACTTGTTACTGGCACATAATGGGGGTATGGAGAGGCACTTGTTACCGGTACATGATTGGCAGGGGAGACACTTGTTACTGGCACATGATGGGGGGCATGGAGAGGCACTTGTTACTGGCACATGGGAGGCATGGAGAGGCACTTTTTCCTGACACATGGGGGGGCATGGAGAGACACTTGTTACTGGCACATGATTGGGGGGGAGAGAGGCACTTGTTGCTGGCACATGGGGGCATGGAGAGGCACCTGTTACTGGCACATGGGGGGGGCATGGAGAGGCACTTGTTACTGGCACATGATTGGGTGGGGAGAGGCACTTGTTGCTGGCACATGGGGACATGGAGAGGCACTTGTTACTGGAACATGGGGGGGCATGAAGAGGCACTTGCTACTGGCACATGATTGCGGGGGCATGGAGAGGCACTTGTTACTGGCACATGATTGGGGGACATGGAAAGGCACTTGTTACTGGTACATGAGGGGGGGGGAGAGGCGCTTGTTACTGGTACATGATTGGGGGGGAGGCACTTGTTACTGGCACATGATGGGGGGACATGGGAGGCATGGAGAGGCACTTTTTACTGACACATGGGGGGGCATGGAGAGACACTTATTACTGGCACATGATTGGGGGGGAGAGAGGCACTTGTTGCTGGCACATGGGGGTATGGAGAGGCACCTGTTACTGGCACATGGGGGCATGGAGAGGCACTTGTTACTGGTACATGATTGGGTGGGGAGAGGCACTTGTTGCTGGCACATGGGGACATGGAGAGGCACTTGTTACTGGAACATGGGGGGGCATGAAGAGGCACTTGCTACTGGCACATGATTGTGGGGGCATGGAGAGGCACTTGTTACTGGCACATGATTGGGGGACATGGAAAGGCACTTGTTACTGGTACATGGGGGGGGGGAGAGGCGCTTGTTACTGGTACATGATTGGGGGGGAGGCACTTGTTACTGGCACATGATGGGGGGACATGGAGAGGCACTTGTTACTGACACATGGGGGGCATGGAGGGGCACTTGATACTGGCACATGTGGGGGGCATGGAGAGGCACTTGTTACTGGAGCCCATACAACTCTAGTTACGCCACTGGTGCCAACCGCACATTGTTCCCCTTTAACTGCCAACTACATAACACATTGTTATGGAAGGCATGGTGTTGCTAACACTAATAGAGGGCACTGTTAGTGTTAGCAACACCATGCCTCCCATAACAATTGCAGCTACACAGGGCTGCCCAAAACAGTGCCAGCAACACAGTGTCCTCATAACAGTGCAGTACCCACAGAACATTGCTACATACATTGACCACCATTAGTGGCAGGCACACAGAACCAGCTCCTCCCCTTATGGCTTCCATTCAATTCAATTGCAACCTGTGAGGAAAGCTGTAACAGGCTCCAACAATTGTTCATACATACAGGAACACGGCCGCTTAAAGGGAAAGATTTAACAGATGCCCATCACATCTGATCTGGTATTGGATGGATGGTAGATTTATGGCCCCAAAAATTTGATACGACAAGGATCACACCCCCATCTCAGGTAAAAGCAGGCAAAAGCTTGAAATTAACTTTTTTTTCCCTACTCCACAGTGCTCCCCCTCTTCCAAAAAACATTGTAGCAGAAATTTTGAAATATATTTTAATGTTACAATGTATCCTCGTAAGATTATTTCTGTAAATGTGAACACATTCCACAGACTGGAGGAGAGCAGCGTGAGAGCTGAATTCATTAGAGATGCACGGAGGCTTCATACGTAAAAAGAGAATTTTCACTTGACTAAAGCTATTTTATATTCTATTCCAAAGAAAGGAGAAGCAGTCGCCTTATCCTGGAAAGATTTGTCTTTGAAGTAAAATAATGGAAAAAAACAGTGAGGGTTATAGCGCTGCTTAATATTAAAATGTCAAATAAAATTGGTTTACATAGAAAAAAATAAAAGAATAAAACAGTAGAATTCTGCACCATGCAAGTCTAATTTAAATATATGAGCAATATTATAGTTATATTCTTGTACACAGGAGGCAGTATTATAGTAGTTATATTCTTGTACATAGGAGCAGTATTATAGTAGTAGTCATGTATATAGGAGCAGTATTATAGTAGTTATATTCTTGTACATAGGGGCAGTATTATAGTAGTTATATTCTTGTACATAGGAGCAGTATTATAGTAGGTATATTCTTGTACATAGGGGCAGTATTATAGTAGTTATATTCTTGTACATAGGAGCAGTATTATAGTAGTTATATTCTTGTACATGGGAGCAGTATTATAGTAGTTATATTCTTGTACATAGGAACAGTATTATAGTAGTTATACTTTTGGAAATAGGAGCAGTATTATAGTAGTTATATTCGTGTACATGAGAGCTATTATTATAGTAGTTATATTCTTGGACATAAAGAGCAGTATTAAGCCTCTTTCACACGAGCGTGTCCAGATTAGGTCCGGATGCGTTCAGTGATAACTGTGCGATTTCACAGGCAAAGCCATTCAGTTTTGCCTGCGATTGCGTTCAGTTGTTCAGTTTTTACCGCGTGGGTGCAATGCGTTTTGATGCGTTTTTCACATGCGTGATAAAAAACTGAAGGTTTACAAACAACATCTCCTAGCAACCATCAGTGAAAAACGCAATGCACCCACACTTGCTTACGGATGCAATGCGTTTTTCACGCAGCCCCAATCACTTCTATGGGGCTAGGGCTGCATGAAAAACACAGAATATAGAACATGCTGCGATTTTAACGCAACGCACAAGTGATACGTGAAAACAATGCTCATGTGCACAGCCCAATTGAAATGAATGGGTCCGGATTCAGTGCGGGTGCAATACGTTCACATCACGCATTGTACTCGCACAGAAAACTCACCCATGTGAAAGGGGCCTTATAGTAGTTATATTCTTATACTTAGGAGGCAGTATTATAGTAGTTATATTCTTTCTGAGCTGCAGATATTTTCAGTGCAGTCTCTGTTTCCTGATCAAATGTCAAAAAAGCACAGTACATATGTGGGAGTTTTACAAAGTGGCAAAAATATATTTTTCCAGATATGTACAACAAATATGTGATTTTTGTACTGGTTTATATAGATAAATGTAATATTTTGTAATTGTGAGCTCCACCTGGGACAAGGACTGATGTGAGCTTTGGTGATCTTTGTAAAGCCTTGGGAATATCTTGGCTAGGGATGAGCGAATTTCATATTTTGAAGTTCATGTGCAGGGAAGTGTTGTGGTATTTACTGAATTGCGTTATGGATTCCGTTACCACGGACCATAGAGCAATTTCATGAGGCATTCCGGTTTTCATTCCTTCATAGTAGACGTCTATGGCCTGCATAACAGATCCATCTGGTTTCCATTATGCAGGAGAGGACTCCAGCATTATGTAAACCGGACGGATCCGTTATGTAGGCCATAGACTTCTATTATGACGGAAAAGAAGTTCCATCATAAAATTGCGTTATGGTTCATGGTAATGAAATCAATAACGCAATTCAGTAAATATCACAACACGAACCAGCACACGAACTTCAAAATATGAAATTCGCTCATCCCTAATCTTGCCATTATAACCGTAACAGGGGAAGAATATATAAATGTAACCTCAGGTACATAACAATGTTCCTGTTAGCTCTAATTAATAGGGAACTTTTACCAGAAAACCTGACATCAGCCTCACTTTTAATAATGCCTAGTATGTTATCAAAATTCTATTAATCCAGTAGCCATAAGACCTGCTTAAATCAGAATTGTAAACATCTTTTTAAAGTACTGGGTGTGTCTAACATCCAGTCAAATGTTAGAAGACCATCACTGGTCTTTTATTTTGAAGCCATTAGTTCATGAGAATAAAAGCTGCAGATGAAGATTGTCATGATTTTGAAGGAGAAAGTGACTTGCTGTGTTTTAATTAAGTACTGATTAGTTCTGTCCCCTTTAATTATTATATCACCTTCTATATTATTTGTAATGTAGTGAGTTAGGGATAGTTAGATAAGAAATATGTGAAGGCCACATTCCAGAGTGGTTATACTCATGAGACATGCATACTCCACACTGTACATCCTTAAGAGAAGGGACTGAAAGGTATAAACTTTTCAGCACAAAGACAAATAACTGGAACTCAGCTGAGAACATCACCCAGGTAGGATGTTGTAGGTCACTATTGGTCTCTTGTATCACTGTGGGGTGCAGGCATGTGCTACAACATAGCGACAAGAGTTTTTCCCCATATTTAATTGTGCAGGCCAGATGATTGGTTACTATTTATTCTGTATGTGATTTGTTTGTTTTACTTTATATTTAATCACACTTAGTAAATATTTTTATCACTTAGCCTGCTTAAGCCTATTTATCATCAAATTGTCAAATTCACATTAAAACACTTGCCCTCTCATGTAATTATATTAGCTGAGACAATCCTGTGTGAGTTTAATTACATGAGGACTGTACACACTGTAGAAAATCAGATCACATGCATGACTGTAGCAGCGTGGGAAGAGAACTTGATTATTTGTGTTATTATGTTAAACATAACAGGGACAATGTGATTGAGTGGATGGGGAGAGAATACTCTGTAGCCAGTCATCTTATGGAAACTATGACAGCAGCAGGAGAAGAGCGTGCTGATCTTGTGAAAGTGACTTGTCCAGCTATTATGTTTAGAGACATTACAGATAAATTTTCAGATTCCATATGTATACAGTAGGTTATTCTTATCGACATGACCTAATGCACATAGCTAGAGTTTATACTGACAAATTTATTAACTAGATGGAAAATACAGACAACTTTTGTACTAGCAGTAGTATGTACTGCTAAGACTAATAATATACTTAAATCTGAGGTATCATAGGGAACATCTCAAAACCCTTTTCTTCAGCGTCAAAAGCATGCATCCCTCTACTTGTATTGTGTATTGGACCTGCACAAGTTTATAAAGGAAAAAAGTGTCAGGTCCCCTTTAAAATTGCCTTTGGCACAATATTCATATTTTCTGAAAAGGAAAACATCTAAATGACTGGTGTGCTGTGCATCAAGTGGATTTATATGAGCATATCAAGGTTTTTGTCTCCTACAGAGAACATCTGTCACCAAATTTGAGTCAAAAACACCCAGCCTTCCAGTGAGACAAGCCAAGGCCCCTGGTAGACAGTCTTTCATTAAACCGCTCACTCTGCAGCTAGTCTTTTGAATTTAGGTTCTCGAGTAATATCACATGTTGGGCATTTTCTATTTCAGACTCAGAACAGTCATTGACTTCATTTGCCTCCAGGTTTTTAGTTTTATCAGTTGGATTACTGATGAACAGAATTATTTGAGGGAAACTTGTCAACCAGAAATTGCTGTTCAGTCTGTGGGCTTGATATTATAGAGAAGGAAAAGCTGAATAGATTGATAAATAGTTTTATGGAAAAATATACAGTACTGCTTGTCATTTAACCCCTTCCCGACCAGCGTCATACATGAACGGCAGAAGTCCGGGCTTAAACAAAAAGCCGCTGGGGGTCTGCTGTTTTATATCAGGTACCTGTTGCTAATGTTTTCAATCGGCAATAACTCTTATTGCAGACATTTAACTCCTCAGGTGCCAGGGTCAATTGTGATCACAGTATCTGAGGCTGCTTTTCCCCAGGAGTGCTTCGCTCCCGGGGCCCGAACAGCTTTCCCTACAGCAATCTTAGGAGCCATTCCTTGTGGTAGCCTCAGCTCCTCTGACGGATCTGAGGCTACCACAGCAATAGTTCCCTGTGGCAGGGTTTCAAAGGAGCAACATGGAACTCCCATAGGCTGCAAAGTTAATTTATTGCAGTTTATCGGAGAAATGATTAGTGGATCATGTTCAAGACTACAATGAGGACTTTAAGAAACTAAAACAAAACAATCAAAAAAACAATAAACAATAAAAACATAAAGATTGTTTGTACATATATATATATATACACACAATAGTGAAGGACCGCACCGCTTACGCAGTAAAGTGTGCAGAGGAGTGCCAGTGGCTGTAGCAGTATCCCACTTACTTCCAAAAATATAAAAAATAGTAAATCCACGGCACATCCAGGGTAGTGAAGAAAAAAATTATTTAGAAAAAAATTTACTCGGTGAATAAATAATTTTTTTCTTCACTACCCTGGATGTGCCGTGGATTTACTATTTTTTATATATACACATATATATATATATATATATATATATATATATCCCATAGTGCAAATGCCGTAACAGGAAAAAAAATTTAAATTACCAATTTGTCACTTTTTTGTCACTTCTCCTCCCAAAAAATTGAATAAAAACTGATCAAAAAGTTATACACACTCTACCATGGTATTAATAAGAAGTACAGATAAGCCTGCCAAAAATTGACATAATTAAAAAAATGTTATGGGAATAAGATTAGGAGTGAAGATGCAAAGAAAAAATATTTTTTTTCCCAATGTTTTTTTGCCAGTATTAAAACACAAGAAAAACTATATCAATGTGGTATTGTTGTTATCATACTGACCCAGAGATTGAAGAGCACAAGTCAGTTTACCACATAGGGAACGCCATAAAAAAAGAAATCTATAAATCTGTTGCAGAATTGTGTTTTTTTCCGAGTCCACCCCATTTGGAATGTTTTTCCAGGTTCTCTCTACATCATATGCAATATTAAATGGTGCCAGTTATGGCTCCAGGAAGACTAGAAGTGAAAAAAGGAAAATTCTCTAGTCAGGAAGGATATAATTATTTAAAGAGGACCCGTCCCCTCTCCTGACATGCCTGTTTTAATAGCTACACGCATTATCCATGTAATAACAATTCTGAAACATCTATTCTTATGTCTCTATGTTCTGCCATTCCTTTATTATTTCTACTAGAAGTTATTAATTAATTGCTAGCAGTCTGCAATAAGGGTACAGAGGGGAGGTAACCAGTTGGGGGTGTGTCTCACTTTATCCATTCAGCGCTGCCATTCTCAGACTGTACAGTGCCCCACCCCCAACTGGTTACCACCCCTCTGTACCCTTACTGCAGACTGCTAGCAATTAATTCATAACTTCTTGGAATGGCCCAACATAGAGTCGTTTCTGAGACCCAACAGGTTCCACTTACCCATCTTAATCAGTATTTTCCTGTAGTAGAAAGTTTATAATATTCTTACTGTTCAGAAGTGGAATGGATTGGCCTCCTAGGAATGTGATGATCCTGTACTAAAAATCAATCTTCGTGTCCTTTAGCAGGTTTCCAATCAGGGCTATAGACAGGGCGTCACTTCTGCCGTGGACAGGTCCCGAACTTTTCCTCCCCCTGACATATGCACAAATTCCTTAATCCACCTCATCTGCACATGTGCTGTATCACAGACCTGGGGGTATCTGCAATTGTTTGGTTTGTTATATAATGTTTTTGCCATGTTCATGTATGCACTGTACACCAGCAGATGAGGTATGGCTGGCAGTAGTTGGCATTATGAATGGGACTAACTGTCCCTTTCCTCCCCTCCTGGTAGTCGTAGGCTTGTCCTGCTTTCTGCCAGGAGGAAGAGACTTAGATAGACTAGTGAGGAGTGTGGAAGGACATGCTTGAGCTCCTACTCCAAGAGTGTTAGGGAGCACTTCTTGTTCCAACTATTCTGTGAGATCATTACTCCAGAAATAATGAAAGAATGCCAAAGATTAAGATACCTGAAAAGCTACAACCATAGCTTTACAGACCCTGCTTCAAGTGTGGAACTACGTTTTAGACACCTATCAGCTAGAGAACATCTAGGCTAGGCCAACTCAAAGCCTGCTTTACACAGTGAACACCAACAGCTACAAGTGCCAGCACACAGCTTTTAGCCAGAAGCTCAAGAGAGAGTCAACAGCAAGACAGCATACCAGAGTTGCCATCATCTGTCACTCTGCCAGCCATCATCCCTCATCATCTGAGGATAGAAATTGCACTTTGTTACAAGTTATCTGTTCCACTGAGAAAATAGAGACTTTGCGTGATTCCTCAAACCATCTTTCCACTGCACTGATCCCCAGGGACCAACGGCCTGAGGGAGTACACTGTGACACAATATCTTATCAGACATGGCCCGACATGACAGGGTTTTGGAGGGGAGCAGTATTAGAAAAGGTTAATTAGTTGATCCAGGGGAGTGGGTTGAGTCGGGTTTAAATTAGGCACTAGGGATTGGCTGCGGGACATTTTTGTCTTCCCCGAGTCGACGTGTTACAGCTGGAGATAGTTGTTTTTGGAACTGCATTAGGCCAACCTTTACCTTCTACATCAAGGCCTTCTGATTGTATTTATCTGCAATGCCCTAGTCATGCAAAAAAGAAATGGTTGGAAGGTATGTGTAAGCTGTAATGGCAGGCCACAGCCTGCCCATGTTAGTGTATGCGAATTCTGGTGTCTGAGGAGTATAAAGGTCCCCCTGCCACATAAGAAGACCATAGTGCATGGTAGATAAGGCCGTATTACAGATTAAACATTGAGACCCCAGTGCTTTAAGTTACGCCTCCGCAGAGCAGTATGTCTAAATGTGGCAGAGAATTTTGAGGTTTGTACGTATTATAGAAGTAACTTGCTGCAGTTAACTTTATGAATATACCGTATGAGTCACAGTCTATTACATTAGTCTAAGTACATTAATAATGTCTTCCAATCCATATAATATATACCGTTCTTCTCTGTAGGATCAGACCCCGCAGTAAATTTACACTTTTCGTCTTTGTGCCTTTAGACATAATTTGACAAGTGTCTGGTGCTGCGTGTTTCTTCCCCACGTAGCTGGGTGATTACGTTCTTAATTACCATGTGGTTTGTACCACTTTCAGTCGACCTCCAGCTGCTAATGTGCAATGAAGGATGTTGTAATTCTGTATGACATCATCTGCAGGCCTCACCCACACAGCCAGCACTTAGAGGGCGAACAGGAAAGTAAAACTCAAAGTCTCGGCTTCCTATTTTGGGAAGATTTACTTCCTATACTGCTGACTGCTGGTTACAGAACTCACTGTTGATGCCATAAAATGCGCTCCGGGACTATAAAGTTTCCTATATAACTCCAGCATGCTCATAGGTGCTACCACCACCACTAGGCGGAGGTGTATACAAGTGTCTGGCAGCAGCTTTTGCCTCTCTCCACATCGAATGCACATGCCGAGTGTGTACGTGTATGCAGGAGTATGGAGACATAGCTGTTGGCTGACCAAGAACTACTGCAGGTGTATGAGCGCCTTTACAATCTCACACGGAGGCATCAACATAATGGTTGCAATCTTCTCATCCGAGAGGCATAACAACCTTACCAGCTCCCTTGGAGCACACAACTTGGCAGTGTTGCAAATAACATTGGCGGCTATCCTCCTTATTCTCTATATGTATGCAGTGAGCCGCAGGGGAGTGAGTGGAGGATGGGAATCGTAGTTGTGGCTCTGAGGGTGTTAGTAGTACTCACAGTTCATAGCAGCAATCTCTCCCTCTGGCTCTCCCTGAGGCCGTGCAGTGACTAGAGGGCGCACCCATTCTTCTCTCGGGGCACTCCCTGCAGATGGTGCTCCTGCCTTGTGTTAGTTGGAGTGCCCTTGATGTTGGATGATTTGGCGGGTGCAAGGCAGTAGCAGTGAACAATGGAGACACTGATCAGACCTGTTGTTTGCAATAAATAAAGTCTCTTTACTGAAGTTGATGATAGGGATTGTAGTACAAATATCAGCAAAAGGCACAGTTCCAGAGCACATCACCGTGCAATATTCTCTCAAAAGCAGCATATGGCCAGCTACAATGATGGTGGGTATAGTATTCCCTCTCTCTAAAGACACGTTGCAGTCTTGCAGCAGAGCCACAGGCACAAACTAAGGTTCTAGTTAAGTCCTTCTGCAATTCCCAGACTGAGTCGTGCAGAACTGAGATACGGGTGGCAAATCCATTTCAAAGTATGTGGAATGCTTTAGCAAAATTCCCTTCCACAGCAGCAAAGGCTTTCTGCCATAAACGAGCACAATACCTTGCTGACTGAGTCCACTGCACAGCCTTGTGAGTTCTAGACTTCTCACATTACTGGTTTCTCTTTCTCTCTGTAGTACTCTGGTAGTATGGCTGCTTTCTAGGCTGTTAAGGTACCGCTGCAGTTGTATGGGCCGCAGCTGCCTCTGGTGGGTATGAGACCACACTGTCTGGCGGGTCTGTATTGTTAATGGACACACAGTATTGGAAGTGCCACACAGCCATTGACAAAACAGACCAACGCAACAGTGCCGTCTCATTAGTTAAATTAGAGGCAGCTTCGGCCTGTACAACCCCAGCTGTACTCGACCACAGCATGGCTATGTTGCACTCAAGATATGATGGTGCCATTCGGTCATACCTTTATCGGATCAGAGATTAAGATTCTCTGAACTTGGGCCTAGTTGTGCATAAGGTTGAACAGACACATCTTTCCTCCAGGGTGCTTCAGACTAGATTCCCTCAACACTAACTAATCGGGGGGCGACCCTAGTCCATCTCCTGACAACCTGACACAGTTTGCCAAGTTGTTAACCATACATTGTCCATACAATGCTTTTAAGTGCATGTACATAACAATTCACAACATTTAACTCAAGAAATATTGCTTTAAGTCTGTCAATGGTAACTAATTAACCATTTGCAGTAGTCTTTCTGGGGTATGCATGGACAGTGCTTGTGCACTTCCCTGATATAGGGGCTGGAACGGTGCAATAGACAAAACCTCCACTGGTTCTCTCAAGCTAATGGTTTGAACTGGCATATCTCAGATTTCATGTACAGCACAGAAGAGAACAACACCCTTTTCTAATGTCTTTCTTTAGCACTACCCTGCAGGAGCACGTGGCAATATGCCACAGCGCCCACCCATCCGCGTGGATAGATTACCGGTAACTCCTCTGTAAAAGATGGCACCTGGAGCCTGTCTTTCCCCCATTACCATTCCTAACTCAATGAGGAACACTAACGGTTGAGGATCGTACCTTTGGAGTTATTGTAATCTAATTTTCTTTTGAGTAGAGGGCACATGGCATAGGAACCTTGGGACTGAAATGTTGGGATATATATAGTCATCACCAGGCAAACCTGGGCACATGGGCTTGAGGGGAGGGGAGCTTTGGCTATCTTGGTAGACCTGCTCCCTACTTAAAAAGGTAAGAGTCAAGCAAACTGGAGGCCCACATATTTCAAATGATAGACAGCACCGGGTACTAAAGTCTCCATCCAACTGATCAATCACTCTTACATTCAGGATGCACGTGTGTATCAGAAGCGGTCCAAACTCCTCCTTATCAAATCCATAGAAGATAGCAGCAGCATCAAAAGTTCTCCTTTATTACATTATCCAAAGGGTACAGGAGCAAGCAATGTTTCATTCGACCCATAGTTACAGTCGTTTCTTTGTCAAGCCTAAAAGTGAGTCAGACGACTCGCTGACCTGTACATGTGCACTTAGCAGCTGAAGACATCTGTGTTGGTTCCATGTTCATATGTGGCTGCATTGCTGCATTGCTGAGAAAAATGAGGTTTTAATGTATGCAAATGAGCCTCTAGGAGCAACAGGGGCGTTACCGTTACACCTAGAGGCTCAGCTCTCGACGCACCCTCTCCACTTTGATTGAGAGAACTAGGTGGTGAAAATGTCATCATGTCTGGCTCCCCATCCCACCCATTTGCCTCACCACCACCTGTCAGGGAGCTGGGGTTTGTGGCCAGCTTGGGTGCACCACTACATGGATCTCAACCGTGAACCATGCAGTGTGCCAATGCCATGGTAGTATGAATGTAGTAATTAATGTAAGGGGTAATTGAGTGTTTAAAGGGAGTTTGTCAGCAGTACTGAACATGATAAACTGCTGACAGCTATGAACAGATTCTTTTTGTGAAGATTTATATTGTCAGGAGTAGTGTGAATATAAAGTTTTATTCTGTCAGGTTCTGCTCCTGCAAGTACCCAGGAGGCAGGGCTTGATTATGAAGTGTCTTCTGATCTCTCTATTGTGCTGCTTTACACTCCCTCCCCACCCAATGACAGCTATGCTGGTCTCTTGGCTCGATGCTACAGCTGTAAGGGCTCTTTCACACTTGCGCTTTTGCTTTCCGTCCTAGAGTTCCGTCCTCGGGGCTCTAGGACGGAAAGATACTGATCAGGATTATCCCAATGCATTCTGAATGGAGAGAAATCCGTTCAGGATGCATCAGGATGTCTTCCGTTCAGTATGTAAACGTTTTTTGGACGTTGACAAAACCGTAGCATGCTGCGGATTTGTCTCCGTCCAAAAATCCGGAAGACATGCCGTAACGCCGGATCCGGAATTAATGCCCATTGAAGTGCATTAATCTGGATCCGGCATTAAGCTAAACGTTGTTTCGGCGCATCGCCGGACCCGAAGTTTAGCTTTCGTGAATGGTTTCCATGGCAGCCAGGACGCTAAAGTCACGGCTGCCATGGTAAAGTATAGTGGGGAGGCAGGGGAGAAGTATACTTACCATCCGTGCATCTCCCTAGTCCCGGGGCGCTCCACAATGACGTCAGAGCGCCCCATGAGCATGGATCACATGATCGCATGGATCACGTGATCCATGCGCGTGGGGCGTTCTGACGTCATTGTGGAGCGCCCCGGGAGCCGCACGGACTGTAAGTATCTGCTCCCCTGGCTCCCCACTACTTACTGTGGCAACCAGGACTTTAGTAGCGTCCTGGCTGCCATAGTAACACTGAAAGCATTTTGAAGACTGATCAGTCTTCAAATGCTTTCAGTTGTCTTGCACTGTGACGGATCCGGCGGGCATTTCCGGCGACGGAAGTGAACGCCGGATACTCACAACGCAAATGTGAAAGAGGCCTAACTCAGAGAGGAGGGGCAGATGGCCTTCACATTGAAGCTCTGTTAACTGGGCACTTAAGAGAGCAAAAATCAGGCAGATTAAAACTTCATATTCAAAGTAGCTCAATAAAAGGTTTGTTAGTACTGCTCTCCCCAGCCCTTAGTGCTGTCAGTAGTTTAGCATGGTCAAAACTGCTGACAGACTTCCTTTAAATAGGTACTGTGTCTGACTCACTTTTAAGTTTGACAAAGACCAGACTGTACTATGGGCCGAAACGTTGCTACTGTATACTTCAGATGATGCAATAAAGGAGAACTTTGGACCTTGGATGCTGGTGCTGCTATCTTCTAGGGGGCCCTCACATAGCTGAGTGACCACCATATAATACTGTATTTACCCTGCAGGAAAAATGTGTGGCCTTCTGGGTGGGCATGTGGCAAACAACTTCATGAAATAACCCATTTAAAGGACTTATCCAGTGGTATAATGTCCGAAGAGGACTTCTCAGCCAATCAGTGTCTGAGGCGGGTCACTGCTGCAGTCCGTAACTGGCTAAGCAGACATCCCCTTTTATTTCCTGTTAGTCAAACTGGGACCAGGAAGTGGAGAGTAGGGGGGAGTGGTAAGTGGCCAAACAGTAGCAGTGGAGAATCGGAGAAAGGATTCTTCTTTAACCCTTCCTGAGCCAAATATAAAAAATGTAACCCCTTACATAAACAAATATAAAAAAAAAATTGAGAGTGTGATGTATCTTTTGGCAGAAGAAATGTTAAGAAAACATGTCAAGAACTAAAATATCCATATACTTTCTGTTTTCCTATATACTGATACAAAGATGTATTCAGCCAGCAATAAGAGCTCTGGAAGAGCAGAAATAATTCTGCAAAGTTTTAATTTCCTGTCTACATAAGGAGAAAGCCTTCACTATAGTGGTGGAAAATATTCAGCGGAGCGTTTTCCAAGTGATGAGTAATTGTAAATGTCTTGGAATACACAATGCTAATGTTGTGCTCTTTGAATTGGTGCCATACATACCACCAGAAATGTGACAACAATCTGTAGACCCACGTGCAGATATTATCACTGGGGTAGAGGACACAAACTGTTTTATGTGGTGAAACATGATAGTAAGTGGAAGTATTTATCTCCAGATCTTGGGGGGATACTATCTCTCCTTGGGGAGAGAGTGCCTTAATCGGCGTGAGGAGGCTTATAAGCTATAAGTGCTCCTCTAGAATTCTGGGAAGAAGGGATGCAAATGAGCTCTTAACAAGCTCTGCCTCTGATGCCATCAGATGTAAGGCAGCTATCCTATAAGTCAATGTTCCACCCTTTAAATAGGCCTTGAGACATGACACAGATATTAAATAAGCCAGCATCTCATCTGCAGGCTCGAACATTGACTTACAGGATAGCTGCCTTACATCTGGTGGCATTAGAGTCAGAGCTTGGTAAGAGCTGCATTTGCATCCCTTTCGCTTCATATCTTGCCATGGAGAGGCAGCTTTTTTTCTTCAACAAAATGATCTGTTGACCAGTTTCTTAATATATGTTCATTGGGATCAGACCTCAGTTTTTCTAACATAAAGCTCGGGAATTGCCTGTGAAGACCTAGAGTTATATGATGAAATTCTTATTTCCTTGTGCCACCTCTAGGTGGAGCTTAGGAGCATTCAATTGAATGAGAGCAGCATTGCAATATCCAATGTCCTGCAGCTAAAGAAAGCTGATTGGAGATGGTGCCGATAGCTGGACCTCCACCGATCAGATATAGATAACCTATAACCCATTTAAAGGGGTTTTCCATTGCTTACATATTGATAGCCTATCCTCAGGAGATCAATAATTTTAGATTATTTACGGCGCCTGCTTACTATAGCTCAGCTCCAAGTCACTTAGAATGGGACCTGAGCTGCAGTACACTGGCACGGCCACTACACAGTGTACGGAGCCTTCTATTTTCAGCTCCATCTATTAGATAGTCTTTAATGTCAACCACCTCTGGCATCAGCTCTTAGATCAAGAATGGGGCACCGCCAAGAATGAAGAGCATGCCGTTCCCATACGGAAGCCCCATAGGAGTGAATGGAAGGATGGCTGCATATGCACATATTTCTCTCCATTCACTTCAGGGCCATAAATGTTCAGATGGGAATACCTCCTTAATTAATGTTATGTCCGCTTTCATCTATGGATCTTGTGTAGGTAATATATTCCATTGGCTTGGAAATGTGAATGATTAAGGGATGAGAACATAAGCACTAAATCAAGGATTTTGGTTAGAATAAAAGTACCGCCATGGGGACAAACCAAGCCCCATGTTCCAATGTACAGACATAGATATACTGTATATGCAATAAATATAAAGTCTTTGATACTGACAGCCCTAGTATATCTTATTTAACATATATTGTAGTAGAGGTGAACTAATTTTAGATGACTAGATGATGAGTACTTCAAGAATTCAAACTTACCATACACACCTCACACAGGTTCTGCCACATTTTTGTCGGACAATGAGTCGTTTTGGCCCCAAACCCAAAATACAGTTTCTATGTTGCAGGTTGTCCCAGGACTAGCTCTTTGTGTGGTACCAGTTAAGGCCCATTGCTTTTAGAAAATCTGTTGAGCGTTGTCAATCCCTCCTAATCATTTGGATGGGCTGAGAGAGTTTGTACAATCACTGGGGCTCAGCTAGGTCAGTAGCATGCAATGAAAGGTCACTTGGTTGGTGCAAGGCACTCCGACAGATTTAAATTTGTAATTGATTTGGCAGAATAAAAGTACCGCCATGGGGACAAACCAAGCCCCATGTCCCAATGTACAGACATAGATATACTGTATATGCAATAAATATAGTCTTTGATACTGACAGCCATATTATATCTTATTTAACATATAGTAGAGGTAAACTAATTTTAGATGACTAGATGAGTACTTCAAGAATTCAAACTTGCCGTACACACCTCACACATATTCTGCCACATATAGTCATTTTGGCCCAAACCCAAAATACAGTTTCTATTTCGCTGGTTGTCCCAGGACTAGCTCTTTGTGTGGTCCCAGTTATGGCCCATTGCTTTTAGAAAATCTGTTGAGCGTTGTCAATCCCTCCTAATCATTTCGATGGGCTGAGAGGGTTCGTACAATCACTGGGGCTAAACTAGTTCAGTAGCATGCAATGAAGGGTCACTTGGTTGGTGCAAGGCACTCCGACAGATTTAAATTTGTAATTGATTTGTCAGCTACATTTAAACATGTGCATGTGGTTAGCACTGGTGCCTTGCAGAGCTGGGGTCCTGGGTTCGAATCCGACCAAGAACAACATCTGCAAGAAGTTTGTATGTCCTCCCCATGTTTATGTGGGTTTCCTCCGGGTTTTCCGGTTTCTTTCCACACTCCAAAGACATACTGATAGGGACGTTAAACTGCATTGGGGACAGCTTGACCCTAATGCACTCTGGAATATAGTAGCGCTGTATAAATGCATAAAATAAACAAATAAATGTAGTCCAAGAACATGAATAAAATAACCCCTGGTTTCAAAAAAGACTCGACTCCTGAGAAGAAAGAGGCCACACCACTGATGTAGCACTGCCAACTCATGCACTTTTTTTCCCCACACAACAGCACCCTGGTCACCCGCAGTGCCTCTTGATTTTTAAGACCAGTCTGAGGTTTTACATATTGTAGAATATAGCTGACTTTTTCCTCTTTTACTGAGTGAACCCATAGAAATATCCCATACACCCTGGCTCCCCTGAGTGGACACAGTGGTCACAAATTGGATGTGAATTTTAAATCATAAAGGGGTTATCCCATGAATGATGGAAAAAATTGAAAAAAGAGACATCATATGGTACATGACACCCTCTTTCTAACAAAGCTAGAACAGGCCCTGTACCTCACATGGATCTAGAGATCTCCACATTCATAGTTTCAATTGCTGTGTTACATTTATATCAAGCTGGCAGCTCAGGGGTCATGTCCTTTCTGTGGTAGCTCAAAGTGTGTGTCCCTTCTACTGCAGATTTCTGCCTACCACAACTTAAGAGGCAGTTGAAGGACAGAACTGAGCATGTGCGTCCACCTGAGCGAGGTGGACAAAGAAATAAAAAAACAACAACACACAGCAGGTGGCGCTATACAGATATGTTTTAGTAAATAACAAAAGTATTCATGTTTTGCTGATGGTTTGAAAACTGCAGAGTATTTTTCTTGGGACAACCCCTTTAAGTCCTATTTAAACTGGTCGAGGATTGTGACATTTGAATTGCTTCCTGGTGAATGTTGATATTGATGAATTATGCCGTTGCTTCATTCTGGAGAAATATTATCCATCCATATGCAAATGAGCAGTTAAGTGCACCAAGGGAAGGTCCGAGCCACTCTGTGCACCCTTGCTCCTCCTCAGCCAGCCCCTCCCTCTCTGTCTTGATTGACAGGACCAGATGAGATGACTATGCAGGAACCTAGCCTTTAAAGCGCACATTCTAATTAATATTCCAGTGCATCTTATATGAAGAGCTGAAGCATTTTTACAAATAACCTACCAGCTCCTATGCAGACCTATGAATTGCCATAGCAACAGACAACAAATACATAGCTGCCAATTGTCCTGAATTTGCCAGGACTGTCCCTGATGTTCATAGGCAGTCCTGTCAAATTTGTGCCATTTCAGGCTGAAAATGGGCAGGGCTAACACAAACACCGCCTATGAATGGGAGGTTCTGGCAGATCCAAGGCATTTCTAGGGGCAGAGCTCATGTGATCCATTTTACCAATGGAGATGTGAGTAATTATGCAAACAAGCCCCGTCTAGTCAGCTCCAGTCATACTTTTCCATATGCCCCCTACCTAACGAACATTAGCAAGTCTTAGTGGAAATGAGGAAGGGAGCACACATTGAGGATCAGACTACAGAGAGCTTGCTTGTTGTCTGTTACCATGACGATGCATAGGTCTACATAGGAGTCACGGACACAAAATGGTAGGAAATTTTTAATAAAGACTATTTGTAAAGTTGCTTCATTTTTTATTTTAGATTCATCGGGATACTAAAACGATTTTGGATGCAAAAGTGTTTATCGGCCTTTAACCCAGCGACCGCCTATTTTTTGCAAATATCAAACAAACCGTTTCACTGCTGTGTTACAAAACCTGTTCCATTTATATTGGGAGAACGAGGACACGTCTCCAGTCCCGGGAGGTTAGAATGTAGATCAGTCTGCATCTCTTGACTTCCAGCCCTCAGCCGCACTGTATCTCTACATAATTTATATCTCCTTTATAAATGTACAGCATATGTTTGCTTAAACTTTTACCATTTGCTCTTAAGGAGCGTTATCATTTCCTTTGTTAAAAATATTCTCATGCTCATTATTATTATTCAGGATAGAAATGTCTGAGGTGGCCAGCCAGGAAACTCGGGGGAAGAATGCAAAGCACTTTGAATGTCATCGCATATGAGTCATCAGACTTAGAAATTTGCCTGATCCGTGTAACTCTGAAGAAATTCATTGAAGAAATATAGGCGATAGAAAATGAAAATTGAATTTTACGGATTTGGCGACTAGTTTATGAAATTTGAGATGGTGACGTGGACCTGAACCTGGCGAATGCTTACAATCCGGTGACTTTTTGTGATTTTATTCCAACCCTGATGCTTGAAAATTGGTAGGAAAAGTGGCCATGGTCAGCTATGTTAATGAGGGGCTACGGGAATATAAAATGCAGTTTTTTTAAAAGTTGCAAAAAAAGGCGCAACCTTAGGCTAGTTTCACACTAGGGGAGTCCGTCATGCTGTTCCGGTGGGTGATCAGCCTGTCTGATCCGTCCTGCCACTAGTTCACGTGTGCACCCGGACTGCCACTCCGTCCCCATTGACTATAATGGGGGCGGGGTCGAAGTTCCGGCAGCAGCACACAGCGAGAGGCAGCTGGACTAAAAGTACTGCGAGGCGTACTTTTAGTCCGGTGGCCTCTCGACGTGCGCTGCCGCTAATGTCACTGGGTGGAGTAAAGTAACTGGAGTATCAAAGTATAAATAAAAATAACCCCCCAAAAAAAACAAAAAACAGAAAAAAAACCATATAAACACTTACAAACACAAAACACAGACAATAATCTGCAACAAAAGTTACAGTTCCCAGATCAATATTGTCCTTTTGCGCTGCAGTTTTTCTTGTGAGGCGGGTACCCTTCACAAATAACCAGTGTATATAATAATATATTATAGAAAACCGTGCTGCTTCAACTTGAGTGCAGTTCACACTGAAGGAGACAAAAGGTATCTATCGATGTGTTTCCTCAGTTTTGGTTCCCACTAAAGTCGATGCTCAAATCTCCTAAAAGTCAAAGAAGAGACGACCCAACAGGGAAATACCGCCAACTGAGTTTAAATAACGTGATTTATTGTACTCACAAGATCCATAAAACAACACGCATATAAAATGTGCACGTCCTCTCATAAAATGCCCGACCAGGGTTTCGCCTCCGCTTCGTCAGGGGCACCTGTGGACTAGATTGCTCCTTTTTCAAGACACTATGGGCGTTACTACAGCCCTAATTTGCATGTTTACAAAATTCATTTGAAAAAAACATTCAAGCTTTTTAACACCTTAAGGACCCAGGACGAGAATGCTCATCCTAAATGGCCGGTACATTGCGCACCAGGACGAGCATTCTCATCCTCTGGTCCTTCCTCCCCTCCATAAGCGGTCCGGAAATCAACAGCACGGATCCGGCTGGTACTGACAGAATCAGGGCAATAAATATTGAGTTCTGTTTGGCTGTTAACCCTTGCTTTGTTAGCGAAAAAAATGGATTAAAATGGAAAATCTGCCAAAAAAGTGAAATTCTGAAATTTCCTCTCCATTTTCCATTCATTCTTGTGAAACATTTAAAGAGCTAACAAAGTTTGTAAAATCAGTTTTGAATACCTTGAAGGGTGTAGTTTCTAGAATGGGGTCATTTTTGGGTGGTTTCTATTATGTAAGCCTCACAAAGTGACTTCAGACCTGAACTGGTCCTTAACCCCTTAAGGACACGGGCCTATTTCACCTTAAGGACCCGGCCATTTTTTGGAAATCTGACCAGTGTCACTTTATGTGGTGATAACTTTAAAACGCTTTTACTTATCCAAGCCATTCTGAGATTGTTTTTTCGTCACATATTGTATTTCATGACAGTGGTAAAATAAAGTCGAAAAATTTCATTTTTATTTATAAAAAAATACCAAATTTACCAAAAATTTTGAAAAATTTGCAATTTTCCAAGTTTCAATTTCTCTACTTCTAGAATACATAGTAATACTGCCAAAAAAAAGTTATTGATTTACATTCCCCATATGTCTACTTCATGTATCGATCATTTTGGGAATGCCATTTAATTTTTTGGGGACATTACAAGGCTTAGAAGTTTAGAAGCAAATCTTGACATTTTTCAGAAATTTTCAAAAACCCAGTTTTTAGGGACCAGTTCAGGTCTGAAGTCACTTTGCGAGGCATACATAATAGAAACCACCCAAAAATGACCCCATTCTAGAAACTACACCCCTGAAGGTACTCAAAACTGATTTTACAAACGTCATTAACCCTTTAGGTTTTCCACAAGAGTTAATGGCAAATAAAGATAAAATTTCTGAATTTCGATTTTTTGGAAAATTTTCCATTTTAATCCATTTTTTCCAGTAACAAAGCAAGGGTTAACAGCCAAACAAAACTCAATATTTATTGCCCCGATTCTGTAGTTTTCAGAAACACCCTATATGTGGTCCTAAAATACTGTATGGCCAAACGGCAGGGCGCAGAAGGAAAGGAACGCCATATGGTTTTTGGAAGGCGGATTTTGCTGGACTGGATTTTTGACACCATGTCCCATTTGAAGCCCCCTGATGCACCCCTAGAATAGAAACTCCATAAAAGTGACTCCATCTAAGAAACTACACCGCTCAAGGTATTCAAAACTAGTTTTACAAACTTTGTTAACCCTTTAGGTGTTCCACAAGAGTTATTGGCAAATGGAGATGAAATTTCAGAATTTCAATTTTTTGTTACCTTGCCTCAAAAAAAGTGTAATATAGAGCAACCAAAAATCATATTTACCCTAAAATAGTACCAACAAAACTGACACCTTATCCCGTAGTTTCCAAAATGGGGTCACTTTTTGGGAGTTTGTACTCTAGGGGTGCATCGGGGGGGCTTCAAATGGGACATAGTCTCAAAAAAAACAGTCCAGCAAAATCCGCCTTCCAAAAACCATATGGCGTTCCTTTCCTTCTGTGTCCTGCCGTTTGGCCATACAGCAGTTTACGACCACATATGGGGTGTTTCTGCAAACTACAGAATCAGGGCAATAAATATTGAGTTTTGTTTGCCTGTTAACCCTTGCTTTGTTACTGGAAAAATGGATTAAAATGGATAATTTGCAAAAAAATAGCTGTTTTGGGACAGTTTTGTATTTTTTGTTATTTACATCGTTGAACTGACAGGTTAGATTGTGTGCTATTTCTATAGAGCAGGTTGTTACTGACACGACAATACCAAATATGACTACTTTTTGGGGGGTTTTGTTTCAGTTTTACATAATAAAGCATTTTTGAAAAAAATGATTTTTTATTGTCTCCACATTCTGAAAGCCATAGTTTTTTTGTTTTTTTTTTGCGATTGTCCTATGTAGGGGCTCATTTTTGCGAGATGAGATGGCGGTTTGAATGGTACTATCTTGGGGTGCATATGACTTTTTGATCACTTGCTATTACACTTTTTGTGATGTAAGGTGACAAAAATTACTTTTTTACAACGTTTTTATTTTTATGTTTACAGCGTTCACCTGAGGGGTTAGGTCATGTTATATTTTTATAGAGCAGGTAGTTACTGAACGCGACGATACCCAATATGTATACTTTTTTATTTATTTTGGTGTTACACAATAATATCCTTTTGAAACAAAAAAACATGTTTTAGTGTCTCCATAGTCTGAGAGCCATATTTTTTTCAGTTTTTAGGCGATTGTCTCAGGTTGGGTATAATTTTTGCGGAATGAGGTGGCGGTTAGATTGGCACTATTTGGGGGGTCATATGACTTTTTGATCGCTTGCTATTACACTTTTTGTGATGTAAGGTGACAAAAAAATGGCTTTTTGACAAAGTTTTTTTTTTTTTTTTTTTACAGTGTTTACTTGAGGGGTTAGGTCACGTGATATTTTTATAGAGCAGATTCTTACGGACGTGGAGATACCCAATATGTCTACTTTTTTAAAAATTTTTACATTTAACACTAAAAAGCATTTTTGAAACAAAAAAAATCATGTTTTAGTCTGAGAGGCATAGTTTTTTTATTTGGGCAATTGTTTTATGAAGGGGCTCATTTTTTGTGGGATGAGATGGTGGTTAGATTGGTACTATTTTGGGAGGCATATGCCTTTTTGATCGCTTTGTATTACACTTTTAGTGATGTAAGGTGCCCAAAAATGGCTTATTTACACCATTTTTGGTTTTTTTTTTTATGGCGTTCACCTGAGGGGTTCAGTCATGTGATATTTTTATAGAGCTGTTTTTTAAGGACGCGGCGATACCTAATATGTGTAGTATATTTTTTTTTTTTTATTCAGTGATTTGTGTTTTTTTTATTTTTACTTTTTTTCACTTTTTTACATTTTTTTTGGACCCAGACCCACTTGGTTCTTGTAGATCCAGTGGATCTGGTGTCTATATAATACAGTACAGTACACTATATAGTGTACTGCACTGTATTTTTACTTTTCAGTCTGGTCAGACTTCTGCCTTTAGCAGAAGTCTGACCAGAGTTACTATACCATGGCAAGCAGGACGCTTCTGAAAGCGTCCTGCTGCTATGGTGACTCATCACCCACTGCCATTAGAGAGCAGTGGGTGATGGATGGGGAGGGAGGGGAGCTGCCTCCCTCTGCGATCCCATCCTGGGGGGGGTGCTGCATAGGCACAGCAGCCCCCCGATGGGAGAGGGAGGGAGCTCCCTCCCTGTTAACACCTTCCATACCGCGGTCCATCCGGACCGCGGTAAGGAAGGGGTTAAACGGCTGGCATCTGCAGCACAGATGCCAGCCGTTTTCTATCAGAGTGCCAGCAATGTGCTGGCACTCTGATAGAACCACTAGACACCAGGGAATTATTACAAGGGAGGCGGGCGGGGGATCGCTATTGCGCTGCCTCCCGCCGCCGCAACCACCCCCCCAAGATTGGGGGCTGCAGGGGGGGTTAAAATTTTTAACTTTGGGGCAATTAACTCTCTGATCCCCGCGGTTACAGACCGCGGGGATCAGAGATCGCTAAAACCGCTGCAAACCGCAGGTCTGAATTGACCTGCGGTTTGCAGTGATCGCCGATACGGGGGGGTCACATGACCCCCCTCGGCATTAGAACATGGTTCCTGCTGATCTACATCAGCAGGAACCATGTTGATACCGCGCCCACATCGGGTGCAGTAGCAGTTTAAACACAGGGCGTACATGTACGCCCTGTGTCCTTAAGGACTCGGACATTAGGGCGTACCTGTACGCCCTGTGTCCTTAAGAGGTTAAAAAGTGGGTTTTGGAAATTTTCTGAAAAATTTCAAGATTTGCTTCTAAACTTCTAAGTCTTCTAACGTCCCGAAAAAAGAAAATGTCATTTACAAAATGATCGAAACATAAAGTAGACATATGGGAAATGTAAAGTAGTAACTATTTTAGGAGGTATCACTATCTGTTTTAAAAGCAGAGAAATAGAAATTTAGAAAATTGAGAATTTTTCCAAATTTTTGATAAATTTGGTATTTTTTTATAAATAAAAATGAAATATTTTGACTCATGAAGTTCAATATGTGACGAGAAAACAATCTCAGAATGGCTTGAATAAGTAAAAGCGTTTTAAAGTTATCACCACATAAAGTGACACTGGTCAGATTGGAAAAAAAAAATGGACTAGTCCTTAAGGTGAAAAATTGCAGGGTCCTTAAGGGGTTAAATGCAAAACCATCAACTCACAGTATCACATAAAATACAAGTTAAAACATCTCTTTAGTCTAATTCTGATTTCATAAAACTTTCTCTTTCTCCTCCTTTCAATGTCACATGATTAGTTTGCTCTATTTGTCTGCCATTAGTTCCTCCCCTCAATACAAATAGATCGGTGATTCTCCCTCTTTCTGAAAAAGCCGCAGTCTCTTTCTACCTCCGTAGAGACCTCAATAATAAACCACCGCACTGACATCCCAATGTCCACATCTAAGGAAATAACTTCTGTAAGCAAACACTGAAAAAACTAGGATACAGCTGCCATTTCGATACTTTACATGTTCACTATACAAGCTTTTATGTCGAATTAGACATTTAAGCCCTCAGGCTGTAAAGTGCCGAGTTTAGAGATCCATTCTACTTCTCTTCTGTTGATTCCATTCAATGGATCGCCACCTCTCCACTTATTACGAACTTGCTCCACTCTAAACTCTGGGTCAGAAACATTCCGAAGGGGCAGTTTAAGAGAGTGCATAGGAACTGCACTAAGGCTTCGTTCACATCACCGTTCAGCCTTTCCGTTCTGCTCCGTTTAGGAGCAGGAGAACGGAAAGGACGGATTCGGTACATAACTGAGCCGAACGGAACCTAAGGACCCCATAGACTATAATCGAGTCCGTTAGGTTTCTGCTCAGAAAAAGATTTTTAAAGCAGAGACAAAAGTCCTGCATGCACTACTTTTGTCTCCGCTCAAAAATCTACTTCTGAGCGGACATCCTAACGGACCCCATTATAGTCTATGGGGGCCTTAGGCTTCGTTCACATCACCGTTATGTGCCGAATCCGTCCTTTCCGATCTCCTGCTCCTAAACGGAGCGGGAGAACAGAAAGGCTAAATGGTGATGTGAACGAAGCCTAATATTGATGACTATGAGGAACAAAGTAATATGATACAAAACAGGGTTTTGGAGAAGGGCTATTATAGGAAAGAACTAGAGCTTTGTGCACAGAAAGTTATGGAAGAAAGTGTGCACAAATCAGAATAATGGGAATGAAGGTAATAGTAAGATTAAAGAGGATAAAGATTTCCGTATGAGCTTCATCTGAGAGCCATAGTTTTTTTTACTTTTTGGGCGATTGTCTTAGACAGGGCTTATTTTTTGCAGGATGAGGTGATGGTTAGATTGGTACTATTTTGGGGGGCATACATCTTTTTAATCGCTTGGTGTTGCACTTTTAGTCATGTAAGGTGACAAAAATTTTTTTTTTAGCACAGTTTTTATTTTATTTTTTTGACGGTGTTCACCTAAGGGGTTAGGTCATGTGGTATTTTTATAGAGCCGATACGGACTTGGCGATACGTAATATGTCTTTTTTTCCCCCCTATACTTTACAATTTTCTTTTACTTTAGAAAGGAAGGTTTGTTTTTTTTACTTGAAACTTAAATTTTTTTGTAAAACTTTTATTTATTTTTACTTCTTTTTCACTTTATTTTATGTCCCACTCTGGGGTCTGATCCCCTTTACAATGCATTACAATACTTCTGTATTGTAATGCATTGGATGTAAGTGTATTACTGAATGTAATACACTTACAGCCTGCTTCCTGTGAGATCCAAGGGGCTGGATACAGGGTTACATGGAAGGCAGCCACGATTCCTAAGGAGGGCATCAGGCTGCCTTCCCTGCCATCGGGTCCCCGTCACAGCAGCAGCGTTTGATAAATTTGCTGAAAGTTACGGCAACGCAGACCCAAGAAACATGGACTCACAATAAATGCATTACATCAATTCTATAATACATTGCAGAAAGCTTATTTTTCTATCTCGCTGACAAGTCCTCATTAAAGGTCTACAAAAAAATTGATCCTTTTTTCAATATTCCCCCTTTCCGATATCCTCTATAATAAAATACAATTCCAAAATATACTCAATTATTAAAATTTTCACTCGTTCCTATGAGGAAAATACGCAGTTTTTACTGATGCCGAATAATATCCCATTTGCACCGGCCCCTTCTGATGACATCAGGCCCAGAGACAGTGAAAAAGGTACACACGCTTACCCCTAGTTTGTGTTTGACCCTGATTGTGGACCTCTGCGCTGCCCACGCTCCCTTTGGTTCAGTCACCTGGTATTTGTAGTCTGACTCCCTTGATGTTGACATCTGGCTTGTTGACCGTTTATGTCTCTATCTACTCTTCTGGTTTATCGCAATGCTGATTGTTCCTTAGGGTTGTTTTTTTGGCTTTGGTCCTGATTTTGCTTCTGCTCCAGATGTCTCATAGCACAGCTGCCTCCTGGCTACTTTCAGCACCTCAATTTAGCCAGCGCCAAACCAATTACGGAGTAAGGAGCCACTTCTCCAGTGAGACACATACCAAACTTACAGCAAGTCAGAAAACCTTGGGAAGAAACCATTGCTGACCACTTTAACTAAAAAGATTAGAACCATTGTTCCGCATGTGTCTAGATCTGGGAGGAACATATTAAGACTGGCATTTCTTAATAACAAACCCCACTGGTATACGATGCACCAGAATTATTAATAGATTCTGGAGCACCTTTGAACCAAACAATTAAATCTATGTCTCCAGGTCCAAATTTGGGGTTAAAATATAATGTTCATAATATTAATGCCATGTACTGCACATTCAGTTGTCCCAGCATGAGCCAGGCAAGGCCAGAGTTAACAATCCTGGCCCGGCCCTTTCTGGCGCTTAGGGTGTGAGATGGCTCCACCCCCTAGTTCCAGAAACATCCAGTAAGAGTAGCTGTAGAGAGGGTGGAAGAAGGAGTAGTCGCCATGTGCTCCTCTCCCATATACTCCAGCTCCAAGGCCTGAAGCCACCAACACCTCTACAAGCTTCAGGAGATGCAAGCAAGAACTAAAGAAGAAGGATGTTCATGGCTACAGCCAGAAAGAGACAGCAAGCTAACCCACTATAAGGTGATTCAGAACCTGCTGCTGCAGAGGGATAACAAGTTAAGACACCCTATGCACCCCAGAATAGTGATTACAGCCATGGTTGCCAGAGCACAGCTATTAGCCAGAAATCTCTATAGCAGATATTTTAGCCAGAATAATCTGAGGGCCAGTGCCATATTTACCTGCTTAGCTCATTCTGGGACATCTGGGAGGACTTGCATTGTATAAAAATGTACTAGAACTTCAATCCTGCACACAGTAAACAGACACTCTTACTAAATGTCATCTCTCCTGGTGTCTAACTCTCTTAACACCACATGCTGGCAATTGCATTTCCCTCACATGTCCTGCCTAGCACCCATATGGACATTAATACAAGGTGTACCCTCAAACTACCATCATGCTGGGAGCCAAAGTTGCAGGTAGTGCCCTGAGGTAACACAGGGTGTCCCTCCTTCTCTGCACTGACCCCAGGGAGCCACGGCCTGATGGAGTACCTCGTGACACATCATAATCAGGTTCCTCAAAGGCTTGCTGCACAAGGAGCTTGAGTAGATTTCAGATGTAATTCGCTCTAGTTTTCTTGCACAAATATTGTTAAATATGTTGAGCTGTGTCTGAAAAGCCCCACCTCGCCTCCTCTGACCCTCATTTTTTCGTAAAAGTGGAAAAGATGGCAGAGTAGGACAAAACGTGGAACTGGCAACGAATTTGCTACTTTTGTATGCCACAAAACCAGCATACACGAATGATAAATTCTCCCATGTGTCTATTACAATACTAGAATAATAATGTATAACATTATCACAGTATATAATTCTAGAATATTGCAGAATATAATACTACCTCAATGGAGAAGGAGCAGAAAAAGGTAAAAAAAAATTTTCTTCAAAATGAGCTATAGAGGTATAGAAATATGAGCTATGAAACCCATGTTACAGCGGAATTATTACCTGTCATTATTTTATAATGCAGCTTTGTTCATAGATTGTGTACCACATGGGTAGCCCTGTAAATGGCAGCGTTACAATGCGGCCAGCCCATTCACTTTTAAAGGCTTCACACTGCAATCCGGAGTGGGCTGAAATCCTTTGCTATTGTAACAGCAAATATACAGTTTTCTCTGATAATATTTTTACACCTACGACACAGGCTCATACACCTGAAAACTCCTGTAAGTGACAACCATTGAAACAGTTGGTTCTGAAATACAGACTTAAATCTCCCACTGAGTCATCGGCAAAACCAGCTCTGCTCTAAAATAACTATGTCCCTTCCCTCAGAATATATTCTAGGTATTTTTCTCTACTGCATTCACATAAGCAGTACTAGCAGACAAATGATAATCTATTTTATGGCTCTTGATGATGCACAAGTTGAATTAGATATACGGTAATCAAAGAGAAATGTCACTGTCATCATGTCTCAGAAAGGAATAAAAAATATACTATAATAACCACCCCCATGGTTAAAGAGCACAACTACTATAATACTGCTCATATGTACAAGAATATAACTACTATTATACTGCTCATATGTACAAGAATATAACTTCTATAGTACAGCTCCTATGTACAAAATTATAACTACTATAATAATGCTCCTATGTACAAGAATATAACTACCGTACTATATTAATGCTCCTATGTCCAACAATATAACTACTATAATACTGCCTCTTATGTCCAAAAATATAACTACTATAATACTGTCTCCTATGTACAAGAATATAACTATTATAATACTGCCCCCTATATACAAGAATATAACTGCTATAATAATGCTGCTATGTACAAGAATATAACTACTATAATACTGCTCCTATGTCCAACAACATAACTACTATACTACTGCCTCCTATGTACAAGAATATAACTACTATAATACTGCTCCTATGTACAAAAATATAATTACTATAATACTGCTCCTATGTACAAGAATATAAATACTATAATACTGCCCCTATGTACAAGAATATAACTACTATAATACTGCTCCTATGTACAAGAATATAAATACTATAATACTGCCCCTATGTACAAGAATATAGCTACTATAGTCCTGACCCCCGAACTGGTACTCCTGTGGCTTCCCACACCCGAATTCTCACCTTCCAAAAGAGATTTGGCAACACAACTGATTCAGGCCGCCAGACTCCTCATACCCCTCAAATGGCTTTCCAGAGACCCACCTTTGTACTCTCAGTGGGTTATGAAGGTGGATCATATTAGTAGAATGGAAGAGTTAGCTAGTTGGGAGGTCAGGAAACATGCCCAATACACTAAGACCTGGAACCCCTGGACAACCTTCCGAGACTCAGAGACCGTGCATTAAATATGGTCTGATACATATGCAAAGCCTCCCACCGAAACCTACATAGATGGTACTGCAAATGAGATGTAACCAGCACACACAGATCTAAGCCTATTACTTTGTATTCGTGATAATTGTGATGACGACCAGTTTCCTTTCCCAATGTTCCCCCACATTGAATTCTTGGATTTTGTTCACTATATTTATGTGACATGTGATTGCTACATTTTGTATTCATCTCTGCCCGCGACTCCTCTGCTGTGGCTGTCGAGGCAGTGTTGTACTTTTATTTAAACATGTCTTTAATAAAAAAGAAATTTGACAAAGAATATAGCTACTATAATACTGCTCCTATGTACAAGAATATAACTACTATTATGCTGCTTCTATGTACAAGAATATAACTACTATAATACTGCTCTTATGTACAAGAATAAAACTATTATAATACTGCTCCTAAGTACAAGAATATAACTACTTTTATACTTCTTCTATGTACAGCCAAACCAGCAACTTGGTCAGGTGGCGCCGCTCATGCTCTCATGCTGTTGGTCCTGCGACAATGTCCGCCTCTGCCTCCTCATCGTACACCGTGCCCTCAACCTCCACTGCAGGCACAATTAACAGTGCCCCACCAGCATACCACATGTGCAGGGCACGGCGGTGTCAAACTGTTCTGAACCTTGTTTCCCTGGCCGAACAGAGTCACACAGGGGAGGAACTGCTCCACGTCCTTCATCAAGAAATTGAATCCTGGCTTTCTCCTCGACAACTCAAAATCTGAACCATGGTGACCGACAATGGGAAGAACATGGTGTTGGCGCTGCATCAAGGAGGGCTGGGCCATGCACCCTGCATGGCGCAAGTGTTCAATCTGGTTGTAAAGCGGTTCCTGAAGTCTTCCACCCATCTGCAAGACATCCTGAAAATGGCCAGGAAACTTTGCATGCACTTCAGCCACTCGTACACAACAAAGCACACCCTTTCTGAGCTGCAGTGGCAGAACGGCACCCACCAACATAGGCTGATATGTAACGTTTCCACCCGTTGGAATTCCACCCTCCATATGTTGGACCGATTATATGAACAGAGAAAGGCCATAAATAATTTTTTGATGATACAGGCGGACAGAGGTACTCCCCTGTGTAACTTTAATGTTAGCCAGTGGCAGCTCATGCATGACACCTGCCAGGACTACGGGATGAACAACGTCATTCCACTGATTTTTGTCGTGGAACAGATGCTGCTAAATCTGGCTGGCCAGGGGACAGGAGACGTGGCGACATCTCATGGCCACATGAGCCTTTTGGGGGGCTGAACTAGAGGAGGAGGAGGACATTCGAACAGAAGCAATGCATAGAGAAATGGCTGATTTTTCTACACTTGTGACAGGATTGGAGGAGCAGGAGCAGCCTAAGGATCTACAGGGCGATGAGGAAGACAAGGCAGATGACCCAGACACACTGTGACAGTATGCAGTGGAGATGGAGGTAGGGAGTCCCTTCGAGTCACTTGCACAAATGCATGCTCCCCCGGATGCATGCTCAGTTGCTTGCATAGTGACCGCCGAATTATCACCTTTCAGCAGAGGGATGACTACTGGTTAGACCCTTGCTACCAGTCTAAAATGGGGGCCTGAGAGGGAGGAAAAACTGAACTACTATCGAGGCATCCTATGTAGTCAGTTGGCCACTTCCTATCTGCGCCATCGCCCATCCTCACGCAGGTCTGATGAGCAGTTTTCTTTACCCGCCTACTGAAGAAACTACTCACCAGCAGCAGCTAGACATAGAGCAAAACCTGAACCAGCAGGTTGTGGCATACTTGAAGTGCACCCTGCCACCCCACATTGAAGATCCCCTGGACTACTGGGTAGCAAAACTCGATTTGAGGCCGCAACTGGACGAGTTTGCCTTGGACAAGCTTTCCTGCCCGGCCAGCAGTGTGGCATCAGAGCAGGTGTTTAGTGCGGCGGGGGCCATAGTTTCTCCAAGGAGAACTTGCCTGTCCACCCAAAATGTGGAGAAACTGACCTTTGTGAAGATGAATCAGGCATGGATCATCCAGGATTTCCACACACCAGTGCCCGATACTTCAGACTAGATCATCCATTGTGCCACACCTAAACTGATCCAGCGACCTGCCTGATTCCACACCTGCTGCCAGGTGCTCCTGCTGTCAGCCACCATATTCAGCTGGTATTTTTATTGCTACCCACCTCCCCACTCTGTCACCTGGCCCCTGCGTAGTCTCCTCATGCTGCTGCCACCTCAACACTATGTCACTGGGCCACTCTGTGGTCTCCTCGTGCTGCTGCCACTTCACCACTCTGTCACTGGGCCACTCTGTGGTCTCCTCATGCTGCTGCCACATCACCACTCTGTGGTATCCTCATGCTGCTGACACATCACCACTCTTTCACTGGGCCACTCTGTGGTATCATCATGCTGCTGCCACCTTAACACTATGTCACTGGGTACCTCTGTGGTCTCCTCATGCTGCTGCCACCTCAACACTATGTCACTGGTCCACTTTGTGGTCTCCTCATGCTGCTGCCACATCATCACTCTGTGGTCTCCTCATGCTGCTGCTCTATCACCACTATGTGGTCTCCTCATGCTGCTGCCACATCACCACTATGTCAATGAGCCACTCTGTGGTCTCCTCATGCTGCTGCCACCTCCCCACTCTGTCTCTGGGCCACTCTCTGGTCTCCTCATGCTTCTGACACCTCACCACTATGTCACTGGGCCACTCTGTGGTCTCCTCATGTTGCCTCCACCTCACCACTCTGTCTTTGGGCCACTCTGTGGACTTCTCATGCTTTTTCCACCCTCCCCACTCCATTACTGGGCCACTATTTTGCCTTTTTGGCCTGGTTGATATGATCATTTATTTGACCCTTCTTCTGATCTGTCAGATGGCAGGAAAAATGAGACACACAAGGGCTCTTGTTCATGTAGAAGCTGTAAGGCCTGTATGACATGGTCCCTATTTTGCATCAGAATTGGCTTATGATTTGGTAGCCAAAAGCAGGAGTGGGTACTAAACACAAAACGCAAATATTCCATTCACGTGTCATCTCTGTTTTGGATCCTCTCCTGTTTTATTTTGCTTTAGCAATACTGATGGATTACTGACCAAGCGCTGACCGAAGGTGGATGCTCAACAGACAGGATCTGTTTTTTGGGTGAGATTGTTCTGATGGATCAGAGGAAGGGCAAAATAATCAGGGACGTCAACACAAACTTAGTGCTGACACCCGCTCCACTCTGTCAAGGGGGCTCTACTTGTATAAGCGTTTAATAGAACAGGTTCGGTAGACATCTATGTGGGATCAGCTGACGAAGGTGTAAAAGGAGTGCGCTCTTTCACGCTATACTAGGATCTTGGGCCTCTGCATGGTTCTTTATACCTGGCGCTAACATTGACCTGTAAAGCTGAGTTCACACTTGAATTATATGGTCAGTTTTGGCCCCATAACTGCCCAAATAAGTGAAGTGTACAGTGATTCTAAGAGCGATGCCTGTCATCTGTGTGTCATATTGACTCACGGTATTGTTTCTCTACCACAGCAGACTCTTTATTCGTGCCACTATACAGGCTCTCTACAGCCAGGAAATAGCAGCTTTTTAACGCGATTCGCCATGATTAAATTCCGATCGAATCAAATCTTTGCAGGAAATTCGGCGAGCCGACCGAATCGAATTTTTGAGGAATTTGCTAATTTCTAGTCTACACGTTTCAGCATACAGTCTCATCGGGAGCAAGGTTGTGCAGCATTCAATTTAGCATAATAGGTGAGCAGTCGATTCGCAGGTTATTAGCTATTTACAGTATGTTTTATTATTAATAATGTACCTGTGGGTGGCCATATAGGAGGCACGCTCTTTCCGACTATATGTTTTTTAGAAGCTGAAATGAATGGGAGCTAATTTTCCATAGACTAAGCGATGGCTTACAGTCCTGCTCCCAGAGAATAGGCATGCAACCTGCATTCAGAGCCTTATCTGTGTGTATAGTGTTACCACTCTGCATAATGTAGACAGTACAGTAGAATCTTATCAGTCATGAAATCCCCATCATCTAATTAGATGATGATTATTAGATGACTCTGCTGACTCTAGCTCAGGCTACACAGCAAAGCTGAAAAAAAAGCTGTACTTAAAAAAGGAAATGCCAGCCTGTTGTGTGCTCTCTAGTGACCATTGTAAAAAGTGGAATGTTTTTAGATATATGGATAGTCACATAATTCTTAATTTTTATTTTTAATAATATATTTATAATAAAAGGCGTATTTGAGTTGTCACTCTGATTAAAGTATTTACTGTAGCATTGTTGAATATAATGAAATGATATCAAGAATACACAGCTGCACAAATAAAACAAAGTTCATCTGGGAGAATTTGGGGATAATTACGGGTCTTGCGCATTCTTAACTTTAACCACATAAGATGACCAAGTCTGTACGTTTAAGCTGCATCATTTCTTAATTACAGAAGTGTATATGGTGTGTATTTGGACGGCCAAGGCATATGTCTCCGTGGATGAGTTGGCTGTAGAGCTCTATGATGTCATTGTGTAATCGCTCATTCTTCTTCTCCCTCCTTGATGTACATTGGCCGAGACTCAAGATCTGCCATCGTTTTAATAAAAGGGAGAGTATATTATAAGCAGGACTTAGGTCTTCATTGACCTGATGTTGAAAGCAAACATTCCTGATATGATGCAACTGGTGCCAAGAAAACCAATGTTCAACGGCTACCTGACAGGATTCTGACAAAAACTGGCGGAACACCAAGACCTATATATAGAAGAATGAACACATCATGTTGATCTAAGTCACAAGGGTAAAGAATAGGTAATTGGCAGCTCAGTGCCAAGTTATAAGCCGATCGCTCATAAAACACATGAGACTCGAAGTGAAGATTCAAAAAAAGTGCACTGTTAAAGGGTATATAGTTTTGTAACCATTGTATTGTTCCAGTGAAGCTGAAAAATCTTCTCCCGTTTTGTGTATGCATCTCCTATGCAGAGATATGCCTCCAAGCTTATACATTTAAATTCCTGTATTGCTTTATCCCCTTTGTCTCTTCTGCTACTATTCTGACTATAGACTACAAAGTGAGCCCAACCACTCATGAAATGTTGCATTTTTTATTGTTTATGTTGGACGCGGAGTGAACAAAAAACAGCATCTAAGGACTGCCACCACAGTGTGTAGGTTGGTCCTACAGCAGTCTGACAAGCATGTTTACCCACATTGTGTTTACACAGTGTATTTGGGTTCCCATAAATCAGTGGGTCCAGGTTTGCTCAGATTGAGATTCCCATAACTCAGTGGGTCCAGGTTTACCCAGTGTATTGGGCTTCCCATAAACCAGTGGGTGCAGATATACCCAGATTGAGGTTCTCATAGCTCGGTGGATCTAGGTTTACCCCTACAGGGGTTCCCATACATCAGTGGGTCCAGGTTTACTCAGATCAGGGTTTCCATACTCAGTGGGTCCAGGTTAACACAGTATATTGGGGTTCCCGTAGCTCAGTAGGTTCGGGTCTACACAGAGTTTTGGAGTTCCCAAAGCTCAATGGGTCCAGTTCTACTCAGTATATTGAGGGTTCCCCTAGCTCAGTGGGTCCAGGCTTACACGGTGTATCGGGGTTCCCTTAGTTTAGTGGGTTCAGATTTACACGGTGTATCGGGGTTCCCTTAGCTCAGTGGGTGCCGGTTTACACAGTGTATCAGGGTTCCCATAGCTCAGTAGGTCCAGGCTTACATGGTGTATCGGGGTTCCCTTAGCTCAGTGGGTGCCGGTTTACACAGTGTATCAGGGTTCCCTTAGCTCAGTGGGTCCAGGCTTACACGGTGTACAAGGGTTCCCATAGCTCAGTGGGTCCAGGCTTACACGGTGTACAAGGGTTCCCATAGCTCAGTGGGTCCAGGCTTACACGGTGTACAAGGGTTCCCATAGCTCAGTGGGTCCAGGCTTACACGGTGTACAAGGGTTCCCATAGCTCAGTGGGTCCAAGTTCTAACTATACTAATGCCGGTTCTGGTGTAACTATAAAGGAGACCAGGGGCTAGTACTATGCAGACATTATTCCATGTATTTTTGCTGTAATCACATTTTTTCAGCTTGCAGATCACAATATTAATGACAGTGGTCCAGCTTTTCATGGTGTTTGTGACGACTAATTAATAAAATGTTAATTTTGCTTTTCTGGCTGTTAACAAAATGACAAATGTCAGATGAATGATGTTAAATTAAGTAATAAAACCAATGAGGCATCAAAATCTGACATTCCTCTGCAGTGCAGGACAAGCTGTGGATGGAGCGTGACCTAAAAATGCTGCTGGCGCTGATGTAGCTGTCTGTCAGGTCACAGGAAAGGATTCCGCTTACATTATACATCTTAAGGACATCAGTTATTGGGGTTGTCTCATCTTGACAACTGTTTTCTGAATGCCTCATCAGACTATATAGACATCATAGAGGAGGGTGCCCTACTTGGGGCCTCCGAGTAAAGAGCCACTACTAACAAGCAGCAGCTATTGCCCTAGTGATCCCAGTCGGACTGTGTATTACATGGACAGTCATCAATTTGAATAGCTGCATGTAATACCTCATTTCACCTGTAGTGGCCGCTGCAGTGCAAATGAGAGCCAAAGCATTTGGAAGAGGCACCTAATCGCTGCATCGGGATTTTATACAAAATGAGTTCTCTGTTATGAGAAAAATAAAATAATACAACACAGTATATTAATAAGATTTAATAATTATTTATTAACAAATCACCTTTCATATATAGGACACATATATTAGGGACATCCTAATACAGAATGTAACCCAGGATCAGTACACGATTACTAATGTAATGTATGTTCATAGTGACCTCACCAGCAGAATAGTGAGTGCAGCTCTGGAGTATAATACAGGATGTAACTCAGGATCAGTACCGGATAAGTAATGTATGTACACAGTGACTGCGCCAGCAGAATAGTGAGTGCAGCTCTGGAGTATAATACAGGATGTAACTCAGGATCAGTACAGGATAAGTAATGTATGTACACAGTGACTGCGCCAGCAGAATAGTGAGTGCAGCTCTGGAGTATAATACAGGATGTAACTCAGGATAAGTACCAGATAAGAAACACAAAGAACAACATTGATCAAATGCTTTATTTGCACCATAAGTTCCAACTTTTCACTTCTTTCTCCACTTTTCAACAAGGGCAAGAAAAGTGTGCTTGGCTTAGCCTCCCGCAGCCCAACATACTTTTTTAAATTTACACCAGAAACAGGAATAAATGATAGCTCAAAACTAAGCCATCTCATAGCTGATGGAGATTTGTAACACCAGTCCTAGTATATCTGCCCCAATATTTTTACAAGGTGACTACCTCCTATTAATTTTAATGTTGCTTATAAGTGGGCATACTGCTCCATGCAGCTGCTGGCAGATCGCAGATGTAATTTTGGGCATTACCTGTCCTAGCCCATGTAATTAGAACGCAATACACTGATCTACTCATGAAGCATCAGATAACGTAACATGATACAGGAAGTGACTGATCGGTGGAGGTCCAATCATTGGGACCCCTACTAATCATGAAGATAGGGGCCCTGTGTTCATACAGCAGGTAAGAATTGAGCGGTGGTCGAACATGTAGTCCGTTCATCCATTCATTTTCTTTAGCACTGAAGGAAGATTGTTAAATATAGTTATCAATGGTCCCCTATGCTCAATGGCGCAGTTTGGACAAGTTAATGGCGCAGTTTGGACAAGTCATCAAAAAGTGATCCTTTAGAGTCTGAACCTAGAGGGATTGGACAATTTGCAAAATATCATTCTGAGCACTGCAGCCCATTCTTTGCACCGCTGTCGATGAGTCCAGTTCAGGGGGAGTAAAGCACCCAAGCCCCTGTATTTTCTGATTGAAAGGGTCACAGGGATTAGAACCCTAAATAGAGTGAGGCTGACTGCCTAGAATATCAGAGGTGGTAGGCCGAAGCAGAAGACAATCCCATGTGGAGGTGACAAGTCAGAAATAGGATCAGATCAGTCATTAATGTAAATCCTGGAGAACCCCCTTAAAATGTTCAGACCAATGAGAAACTCAGGTATGGTGGTAATAAAGGGGTTAAGCCAATAATACAATTTTTTCCTGGATAATTTATCTCCTTTTTAATTATTTATGTTAAAATCCTCAGAATGTTTTTTTATTCTCTTAAAAATAAATTCTGTATCACAAACCGAAATACTGAATTATATCCGCAAATTGAATTATAATTAACGCTCAGCCTGTCTATGTCTATCAGTAATTAGCAGCTTGTTAGACGTCTTGGTGGGATCAGTGAGACATAAGAGCTTGGGACGTTTCTTGCTGAGATAAGAGTTTGACAAGACGTCTGGATGTTTCTTTAGCCATGATAACAACATGTCTTCTGCTAAACTTTGTTAAATGGGAGCTTGAAGGTTGATGAAATTTTTATGAAATTAAAGCATGTCGATCCTTGTTATTATAAATCGGCAATAAACACTCAGAAAACTACTCAATCATTCCAAAAATCTGGAATATAGTAAGTAAGAAGAACGGAGAGGAGGGGGATGCAATTGCAGAATCTCACTTTGTCTTACTCTTAAGATCTTGAGAAAGAGAGGGGGCAATAGGCGGGTCATCTGAATTGTTCAGGGCACATTGAGAGGCCATGGATACCAGATGTCCTCTAAAGAAGTAGAGCTAGGAAATCAGCATAATTCAACCAACGGAATACTAGATAGTTGGCGTAGTTAGGGGGTGTAATGGTCCAGTCCATGCAATACCCAAATAAAGAATCAAACAGTTGGATGTTCACTATTCAGACCTCCCTTTACCAACTATGTTTAGAATTGAGGCACCCAGTTGGCCACCACTTAGTTGCTCCAAGTCAGGCTGGTGTAACATGTAGGTGGCCATGCAGGATCAGGATGTAAAATAGTAGAGTATGCCAAAGTGTGGTCAGGAAAATCGGGTCATAACAAGTCAAGTCAGGTTCAATATCAAATAGCAAACCGATATGAACCAAAACAGAGAAACAAATACCTGTAACTCCAATACCTACACAGTTGTCATAATATACTTTCAAATGTTTTGTTGGGGAATTCTGTTTAATAAGACGTTGTTAACTTCTCAGTTTTTTCTTTCACTTTTGCCCGGGGAGTTTGGAGGAGTCACTTCCTGAAAATTGTGATGATTGTGGTTTTCCTCTACTATAGCATACATATATACTGTACAGTATCTCAAAAAGAGTACACACCTCACATTTTTGCAAATATTTTATAATATCTTTTCATGGGACAAAACTGAAGATCTGACACTCTGAAGTAGTCAGTGTACAGCATGTATAACTGTGTAAATATGATGTGCCCTCAAAATAACTCAACACACAGATATTAATGTCTAAACCTAAAATTGTGCCCAATTAGTTGTTTTGCCTCCCCGGTGTCATGTGACTCATTCGTTTTACAAGGTCTCATGTGTGAATGGGGAGCAGGTGTGTTAAATTTGGTGTTATCGCTCTCAAACTCTCTCATACTGGTCACTGGAAGTTCAACATGGCTTCTTATGGCAAAAAACTCTCTGAGGATCTGAAAAAATAAATTATTGCTCTACATAAAGATGGATGAGGCTATAAGAAGATTGCCAACACCCTGAAACTGAGCTGCAGCACGGTGACCAAGACCATACATGGGTTTAATAAGACAGGTGCCACTCAGAACAGGCCTCGCCATGGTCGACCAAAGAAGTTGAGTGCACATGCTCCGTGTCGTATCCAGAGGTTGTCTTTTCAAAATAGACGTATGACTGCTGCCAGCATTGCTGCAGAGGTTAAGGGGGTGGGGGGGTCAGCCTGTCTGTGCTCAGACCATACGCCGTACGCTGCATCAATTTGGTCTGCGTGGCTGTCGTCCCAGAAGGAAGCCTCTTCTGAAGATGATGCACGAGAAAGCCTGCAAACAGTTTCTGAAGACAAGCAGACTAAGGACTTGGATTACTGGAATCATGTACTGTGGTCTGATCAGACCAAGATAAACTTATTCAGTTCATATAGTGTCAAGTGTGTGTGGCAGCAACCAGGTGAGGAGCACAAAGACAAGTGTGTCCTGCCTACAGTCAAGCATGGTGATGGGAGTGTCATGGTTTGGGGCTGAATGAAAAATGCGGCAGGACAGTATAGGGATTTATTATTGGTGCTACTAGGGGTAGGTTTCAGTATTGTAGGGTTTCCCCTTGCAGGGTGCACTGAAACTTTATGCTATCTAGGGTGCAGTGCAGGGTCAGGGGGTCCCTTCATCCTCCGCACCCTTGCCTACCCTGGTATTTTTTATCTAAGTAATCTTCTGCTTTATTCTCACTGTCTGCACCCCTTGATTTTACACATATTTTTGGTTTTGTTTTTTTAATTTTCCATATCTTTTCACTAAAAAATATGTTTTAGCTTCTGTGCCTTCTATGATTAAATGTTCAACAAACTTTGCATTAATCAGTACTACAGAGAGTGTACATGAGGAATAACACTATTGGCTATTATATCACTTGTATTTGGTATTTTTTTAAGCATTTTTGCAGTCCTCTCAGACATGGTGGGTGGAGACCATGCACACAGAAAGTAGAGGACAGTGTCTTTTATAACTGTCTCACAGTCACTAAGAAGCAGCCTCAGGATAATGGAGGACATTACAGAGAAGTACGGACCAGTATTTTTTCTGGCTTTGCCTGTCTCACTCATTTCCTGTTCACTTCTGCCCCTTCCCATCGCAAAAACATTGTATTGACATGTGTAATATGATATTCCTGCAGGGATGAACCCGTCCAGGACGAGGGAAAAGGACATTTTTCAAAGTGAAAAGCAATTAGCAAGGGGGAGGGGGAGCTGGTTAACAGCTGATAACAGGAGAACTAGATATTTTTCACTGACAAAGTGTATTACAAAGTTTCTTGTGTTCACTTGTATTATTGATTTATGCAAAGTTGTGTGAAAAGTTAGTGAGTGACCATTTAAGTCTGGCATAGACTCGTTTCTACCAGTTTTCCCAATTGTCTGACTCAGTTGCACTGTGAGAACTGTGACACTGGATATCACCTCATCTCCTCTTCTGGTTTGTTGCACTTTGACCACTTTACTAGTACTGACCCCCTGGCTTCACTCTAAAGCTAATTCTGCGCCATTAAATAAATTATTACTGTACACCTGCCATCAAATACTAATTACTCTGGGAACTACCACATGGAAATATGACCAAGAATCATACCTCTTTGTAGGGGTTATAAGGGATTCCTTGGACTTGGTGCTTCAGCATTAAACCAACTTCGGCTTAAGGATCCACTTCTCCATTAAGAATCGTTTCCTGAGAAAATGTTCAAATCCATGTCCTTTATATGTTACACAACCCCCGCAGTCAGTCAACTTTATAGAACCAGAGTGTTTTCCAACCTCTGTGAATTCTCCTTCTAAACTTTTAAGCAAATCTTTGTTTACTTTCCTTCTTCTACTTTCAAAGAAAGAACAAATCTTCCAGTTCGATTGAACTGTAAACTTCAGTCTTGAAGGACTTAAAGAGGATTCAGTCTGTATCTTCCTGTTCATCTCCGTTCTTCGTACTTCCAGTGGAGGTTATGGGATCAGTTGAAGAGGCTCTCTCGATCCTCTCTTGGGTCTAAAACATCTGAGAGACAGAAATTCTAAATAGTATGAAATCATTGAAAATTACATTGATGTAAGGCGCACTTACACATCAAACACAGGTACCATAATCTTACAGAGATTTAGTAGAACTAAAAGATCAATCCCTTAAGTTTAAAGTGCAAGTTCACCTTTCAACATAATATTACCCTTATATATAATGTCCATTGTTTGTATATTAAACATGGAGTAAGGCAGCAAACTGAATCCTTGCCCCAAGTGAAGAGTAGCCAAACCATAACTCTACTCCATCGAGTTGGTTCCGACCATATGAGTGGCGTTTTTCCAAAATGTCTTTTGTTTGGGTTTTGGGACTTTTCAATGATGTCTTTATGATTGTCTCCTTCTATCTTCTTATATTGTTCCTCAACCAATTTTTCCTTCTTAAGGAATTAAAGGAATGTTTTATCTTGAACACTTTTCTAAGCTGCCTGGCAAACAGTAGAAGTTCTAGGGCAAAAGTAGCATTGCACATCAGCCAGTCAATAAATGGCCAACCATGTAACCAGGGCAGTCCACGAGAGCCCTAAGCAGGAGAACCCCATCTATAACATCCATATTCCCCACTGAATATGGACATGGGTTGTTGAGATGAGAGAGCCCTTTAATATTATGACACATTTGGTTGATGGTTGACTTTTTTTGCTTCTTGGTATGGTATATTTTCACAGCCTTCATAAAAGTCTATGGCAGACAACTGAAACTTTTTGGGTAAAGCCACTGGATGCAGTTTTAGAAGGCAACATTGGGAGTGGATTATAAAAGGAGAGAGAAAGCATAAAGGACATATACTGTTTCTCTTCTTTTTTTAATTTGGTTGGCTTTGGCATCCAGAACTGCATGAGCAAACCTGAACACTTGGCTGTACCCTTTCTAGCTTGTCTGCTAATTTCAAATACAACACAGTAATATTAGAATGAAATGGAAATAAGTATTTTAATTATATGACCAAGAGATTTCAGTGTCAAGTGCCAGTGAAATAGTTTTGGCTATAATGCTAAATTTTAGCAATGGTATGACTGGTGCAACTGGAAACCCAAATGCAGAGCAACTAAGAGCCACATGTGGAAGGTTCAAATTACACATGTAGGGGGCTGCATATATAGACCCAAGAGCCACACGTAGTAGATTCAAGAGCTATGTGTAAAGAACCGAAAAGAGCCACATGTAGAATATTCCTAAGCTACATGTGGGAGTCCAAGAGCTGCATATGGGGAACCCAAGAGCCACATGTATGAGGTTCAAGAAATACATATAGAAGGTCCAGGAGCCACATTTAGGGAACCTAAGAGCCATGTATAGGAGGTTCAAGAGCTACATGCAGGGGGTCCAGGAGCTGCACATATAGAACTCAAGAGCCAAAGGTAGGAGATTCCAGAGCCACATGTAAGGGCTCAGGAGTTATCTATAGGTAACCCAAGAGCCATGTGTAGGAGGTTCAAGAGCTACATATGGGGGACCCAGGAGCTGCATATATGGATCTAAGAGCCATATGTAGGAGGCTCAAATGTCACATACTGCTCTAAGCCATCTGGCACAATTTACTATAATCTTTTTTTCTGTACATTGACATAAAATTGTAGACAGCCACATTTTTAAGGGACAAACTAGTAAAACAAAAATGTGTTGAAAACATTTAAGTGATACATTTCTTTAGCTCATAGAGACAGTTTTTTACAGACGTTTTAAGTTTTTGGGTGGATGGAAAGCTGGGCTACGTTTTGTAGAATACAAAGGCATCGATATCTGCCATGTTCCCTTTTTGTCCAACTTCCATCCCCAATTAAAGCCTCCACTTGACCCAGCCAGCATTTGTTTTTACTCGTAATTTGACAATATACTGTATTTCGCTTGTGAAAATCTACATTTTTCTAATTTCACAAAAATTAGCTTGACCAGTATACAATATCCTATAATATTAAATGCTGCTGTTTATTTCGCCTGTATTTTTAGCCTCCACTCGGTAACGCTCCATTTTCATTCCCTTCTATGTTAATGAAGGCATAAAACACCACTTCATGAACGCCAGTGTCTAATGCTAAAGATTTATGTTTAATTCTGAGAGTGGAAAGTGACTTTGGGTCCTCTATAATTTTGCTGATTGTCTCACTCAGCGGCAGTCTTGCCTGGCAGATGGAAGGTGTAATCAGATCTATTATTTTAAGAGGGTAAAATGCTCTTGTAAAGCACAAAAACACAAATGATAGTGAATTCGCAAGCCTTTAATTTGCAAAAATGTTTGGGAGGCTGGCTCCTATCAGAAATGCTTAGCTCATATACATTACAAAACACTTCAATAGCAAGTTTGGCATCAGTAAAAGTGAATTAATTTTCCAAGCAAATCCTGATTTTTCTTAGACAGAATAAATCTCGGCCCACGCTTGTATTTCTTATTTTTTAATTCAGACAGATTGGAGAAATGATAACCTTGTCCAAATGATCTATCAAAACCAAATATAACAGCCTCCTGCCCCAATACAATCAAATTGCAGAAGTTATTGAAGTTGTCAACCAATTGCCTAAACATTCTGCTCCATTTTGGTGGAAAATCCATGGTTTATCTACATTTAGGTAAAAACACTTTCCTCGGTGATTCATTCATAATCTAATCATTCAACCAGTCCTTGTCCACAGTGGAGCTTTCAAACATGGTGTAAGGTCAACATATGGTGGTATTATCTAAGTACTGTGGGGTTGTATTACTGGTTGTACGTTGTTCACTTTAGTTTTTTTATCGATTTGAAAATTTATATGTGTTTTCCTTGTCATGTTGGATTTGTAGTACTTTCTCTGTGCCAATTAGGTGGTTCCTTCACGGCAGTAACGGACCTGGCAGGTGATTTAGGGCATTGGCTACTAGATATGTTTGCCAGGAAAACAATGCTTTCTTTCAGTATTTCACCAGTATTACATCTGATCTCTGGAAGTCTCTGCAACTGGATACTTTGGGGGCGGTTTATCAAAGACTGGTGTTTTACGTGGGTCTTTAACCCCTTCCCGTAATAGTACGTCATATTTCGTGTCTTTAAAGATGGTGCCGCTCCATTCCCGTGCCTGCTGTTTCACACAGCAGGTACCGGCAGCTAATGTCCGCAACTGGTGGTAATGCCGATCGCGTACATTTAACCTCTGAGATGCCGTGGTGAAACTTGACCTTGCCATCTGTTTCAGCTCCTCTGTGTGGTGATTGGAGAAGTCCACTGCGTCGGAGAGGTACCTGGACGTAAACGTCTCTTTTGACGCCGCTGCAGCCAATCGCTGGCCTCAGTGGTGACTTCCCTTGCCTCATGACAAATGTACCAGAGACCCAGGCAGCGCAGCTTAGGGTGGGAAGTGCAAGAGCCATGAGCCAGCGTCGGGAAGCAGGTAAGTATGCTTCCTTTGGAAGATCTGCCCCTGCCCAGGATGGGCCCCCTTCCCCCAAACATACACAAGCCCCTTTAAAGTTAAAATGTCTAGTATAAAATACAACTGGGTCAAAACCTGTAACTGTGACCATAATATTAGTCTCCCAGCTTTCCTAAAAACAACTAATATACCTAAATAGAATTATTTAAAGAAATTGACAGGATCATTTTTAAGTGCTGTGTTTATGTGAAGTGGATGGATAATAAAGACTGCACTAAAATATGCACTTTGTGCAGTAGTACATTATGGAAGATCTCATTAGTACACAAAAGAACCGGGGAGTGCTTCTGATGCTGGCTGTACTCCCCGCTCCCTGGTCTTCTCCGGGTGCGGTGCTGTACTGTGTCCTGCTTGGATACAGTGTGAACACATAGCACACTATAACCTGGCGCTGTGTGACATCAGGTAACAGTGCAGCGTGGCACCGGCAGAAGACCAGGGAGCAGTGAGTAGAGGAAGCATGTGCTAGATCTGCAGAGTGGCAGTGCCTTCCAGAGCAGGAGAGGTAAGTTCATTCATTTATTTTATGTCTGATTTGAGGTTTGATGAAGGATTGCATATCAGATTTGGGGGTCTGATCTGAGGTCTGATGAGGATCTGAGGTTGGATGAGGATCTGAGGTCTGATGAGGAATGGGTATCTGATTTGGGGATCTGATCTGAGGTTTGATGAGGATTGGGGTTCTGATGAAGTTTGGGGGCCTGATTTAGGGATATAATCTGAGGTGTGATGAGGATTTGGGGTCTGATTTGAGGTCTGGGGGTTTCATCTGAGTGGCAGCACTGTTCGATGCAGGAGAGTTAAGTTAATTTATGTTTATATCTGAGATCTGATCAGGAATGGGGGTCTTATTTGGGGGTCTGATCTGATGTGTGATGAGGATTGAAGTCTGATCTAAGGTGTGATCAGCATTGGAGGTTTGATCTGAGGTGGGATGAAAATTGGGGTTCTGATTTAGGGTCTGATCTGAGTTAGGCTCCATTCACACGACCGTATGTTGTCCGCAAAAAAACGGATCCGTGTCCGCAAAAAAACGGATTGCATTCCGTTTTTTTGCTGATCCATAGACTTCAATAGGACATGGCCCTATTGAAGTCTATGGATCAGCAAAAAAACGGACACAGATCCGTTTTTTTGCGGACACGGATCCGTTTTTTTGCGGACAACATACGGTCGTGTGAATGGAGCCTTATGATGAGGATTTGGAGTCTGATGAACATTGGGGGTCTAATTTTGGGGTTCTAATGTCTGATGAAGATTGCAGGTCTGATTTTGGGGTCTGATTGGAGGTCTGATGAAAAATATTTTCTCTAATTTTCCTTATCTAAATCCTACATGCGTCTTATGATCCAGTGCATCCTATAGTCTGAAAAATACGGTATGGTACCATTAAAATTCTACAGCTTGTCCTGCCAAAACAAGCCCTCACACAACTACATCAGAGGAGAAATAAAAAAGTTATAGCTCTTGGAAGGCGACAATGAAACAATTAAAAAAATTGCTTGGTCACTAAGGCCTAAAACAGGCTGTCTCTAAGAGGTTAATGTATTGTAAGAAGAAGTCCCAGTTCTTTGCATTGATGAGCAGGGATACAGATAGAGCGTCACATACTCAGAATGAAGGTTAGGAGAGATCCTACTAAAAGTGCGAATGGGACAATCTTGCTGGAAGAAATTTGGTACAAGCTGCGTGATGTGCGCTCACCTCTCCACTGGGGATGAGCATCCGGCAGGCCTGCTGCAGCAGGCAGGCGAACAACAAGAAAGACAAAGAGCAGGAGGAGAGGAAGTCGCTCTTCTGCAAGGGCATTAGAGAAAATTGTGCAGTAGTGCTATTTGTCATCTGTATCACGCAGCTGGGGGGTGTATAAAAACGAAGAGGTCCAGGTCAATAGTTTTTGAAGCAAAGTCCTCCACTAAAGTCTGCTGCTAGGGACTTGAAGCCATGGCTCTGTTGACCAAGTGACAGCAGCAGAAGTTAAGCACAGCCCCACAGAAGATCTAGAAACCTATGATAAAGGTGAGCTGGAGTAACTAAGAGAAAGAAACGAGATAGATAGATAGATAGATAGATAGATAGATAGATAGTTAACTCTTTAAGTAGAGAATAGGAAAAAAACATTTTAACTGACTTTTCAATGGATTTCAATGTCACATGTGTTACCAGAGTCAATTTTAGCTCAGCTACATCTGTAGATATGAGAAAGAGATAGTGTGATAGTGAGATAGAGATGGATAGTGTGGTGGATACTGATGGATGATGGATCAGTTTCAGAAGAGAGGAATGATGATGAAGGAAGAGGGGTAAATGGAGAAGAATTAGATTAGGGGATGTGACAGGCCGTCCTAAAAAGATGACTTTTTAGGGAGCGTCTAAAACTGAGGAAGTTGTGGATTAACCTAATTGGTTTGGTTCGGGCATTCCAGAGAACTGTTGCAGCGCAGGAGATGGGCGTGAGAGGTTCGGATTACGGTGGATGTCAGTCATAAGTCATTTGGAGTGGGTAGAACATGGGTAGGATGGTAGACAGAAATGAGGGAGGAGATGCAGAAGTGCAGTGCTGTGGAGAGCTTTGTGGGTGAGAATGAGAAGTTAATATTGAATCCTATGTGTATGGGCAACCAGTACAATGACTGGCACAGCACGGAAGCATCAGAGTAGTGACTGGCACAGCCAGAGGCATCGGAATAGTGACCGGCACTGGGCAGAGGCATCTGGGTAGTGACTGGCAGGGTGGCGGCCTCTGAGTAGCAGTTAAACAGATAGGTTGGAGAGGGGAAAGTTTAGTTAGGGGAAGCCAAGCCAGATTAGTAATGTGCTGCAGTAATTTAGATAGATAGATAGATAGATAGATAGATAGATAGATATGAGATAGATAGATAGATATGAGATAGATAGATAGATAGATATAGATATGAGATAGATAGATAGATAGATAGATAGATAGGAGATAGATAGATAGATAGATAGATAGATAGATAATAGATGTGTTTGCACAGCAGATGTGCACATGTATTTCACTTTCTTAGGAGGTGCTAAATAAGGCCAAGTTCACACTTCAGTTATTTGGTCAGTTATTGTGAGCCAAAACCAGGAGTGAAGCCTACTCAGAGATAGGATATAATAGAAAGAAATGTACCTGTTCTGTGTCTTTGACCTGCTCCTGGTTCTGGCTCACAATAACTGATAGAAATAACTGACCAAATACATCAGAGAGAATAAGATGCAGAGATACATAGATAAACTTCATATATGTCTAGAAAAACATGGCTGCTTCCTTCCAACAACCCTGCCTCTTGTGCACGGCCTGTGTCTGGGATTGCATTCTGGTGAACCTAAATATGGTGCAATACCAGCCAGTGGAAAAGAGAGGCGCTATATATATATTATTATTATTTTTGGGGGGAGGGGGAGAATTTCTCAACTCATTCAGCTCGGTTAATTGTCTTGGGTTGCACTGGTTCTTCAGAGACAATCATCGTAACATCACAGCTTTCCAGTTCATTTATGTTTTAATTTATCTCTTCCTCTCGTCCAATTTCCATAATGCTCTCCACAGCTGAGCACACAGTTGTTCCTCTGTAAATGGAAATGATACATGTAATGTGCCGAGGTCGGCAGGATTTGTAGAATGTTCCGGAACGTCGTCACTGTCTCAGGGTGATATGTGGAGATGCTGTTTGGCAGATTTTTGCCCGTTGCTCTTTTGAGGTTTGGATAATTACCTTCCTGCTCTCAAGGTGAAGACTTGTGTTATATAATCATTATTCTAACATTAATAATTCAGCCTCATTCACAGAGCGTTCCCGCTCTACAGAACATTTCCATTTAAGCGTTCATTCACAATTTAAAGCGAAGCGCACAGCCCGGGCCGTCCTCCTCTCTGCTCCCGCAGATAAATGCAGCCCGCTGTCCTTTATCTCAACTCCAAGACGTTTCAAATATTTAGAGTTAAACTCATGAGAAATGTTAGGTTTTCACCATTTAACCCCATGAGGACAAATTCAGTTCTGAGAATATGTTATTGAAAACATTTTTCTTATAAATATATATTTTTTAATTGTTTGTGTTTTTTTTTCTGCGTGATTATCCATATAAAAATACCTATTGAAATATACACATTTTCACACTGGCCCCTAGAGCACACATGACTGATACTTCCTGATTTCTGCAGTTTACTTGTCAGCTTTGCTGTATAGACTGGGACACAATGAGCAGAGTGGTCTCATTACCATTAGTGAGATGGTGAGTTCATGACAACAGCTTGTGCTTTTTTTTAAATGTAATTATCCATATAAAAATACCTCTTGAACTATTCACATTTTCACGCTGGCCACTGGAGCACACATAATAGACTGACACTTCCTGATTTCTGCAGTTCACTTGTCAGCTTTGCTGTATACACTGGGACACAAAGAACAGAGTCGTTTTATTACAATTAGAGAGATGGTGAGTTCATGACAGTTTGTGCTTTTTTAATGTGATTATCCATATAAAAATACCTCTTGAAATATTTATATTTTTCACACTGGCCACTGGAGCACACATAATAGACTGACACTACTTGATTTCTGCCGTTCACTTGCTAGCTTTTCTGTATAGACTGGAACACCATGAGCAGAGTCGTCTCCTTATCATTAGATAGATGGTGAGTTCATGACAGCTCTGTTAAACTGCAGGAGACCTAGACAAGGCAGGATAGTAACACTATACACACAGATAAGGCTCTGTATGAAGGCTCCCCCGCCAATTCCTGCTCTCTGGGGGAGGGGCTGTACTCCATCTCTTCCTGGAGACTGTAATAATCTATAACATTTCTATGACTCCTAGTCATTGCAGCTAGCATTAAGCATGCACCTCCTGCTGCACTGTCCATATAGACAATACAGGAAGGAAGTTTTTGCTTCCAATATGGCCACCTGAGGGAAGTTTTTAAGAAAAAAAAACTCAAAAGAAACACATTGTTTCTCTTTTACAGACTGCTTACATCTAACGCAGGTGGTCAGTCATCTCGGACACTGCGACCATTGTGAAACCGCAACTCCCAGCATGCACCCTTGCTTGGCTGTTTTCGGAACTCCCAAAGAAGTAACTGAAAAATGCTGGGAGTTGTAGTCTCCAAAAAGCTGGAGTGCTGATAGTTTCTGACCCAAGATCTAATGAATGAGAGTAAAATTAAATACATAAAAAATTCAAAGAAGAGCTTTCACCCCACACTGACATATCTGCTTAGTGACTACTTGCATTCCCCATGTTATCACAATTCTGGAGCATCTTTTCATATAAATCTATGTTGTGCCGTTCCTTAGGCCGGGTTCACATCTGCGCCTTTAATTCCTGCAGTCTGTTCCAGCGGAGGAACATACTGCCAGAATTTACTGCATTCGGCGTACATGTCGACTTTCAGCCAGACAAGTAATACTACACGCAGCATTTTTTATCTGGCCAAAAGCCAGCACAGATACCGGAGAGCGGCCGGATCTCTGCCAAGCCCCATTACACTGAATGGGGATTTGGCGGTGAACGGTGGTATCCGGCTATTCCGGATACAGTGAACTCCAGCAGTCTGTTCCAAGCAGTTAAAGTGTTAAAGAGCTAAAAGCACGGATGTGAACACGGACTTAGCTATTCCCACTAGAAGTTTATGAATGAATTGCCAGCAGTCTGCAATAAAGGTCCTTCTGGCTGGAGAATGGGGGTGTGTCCCTACACAGTCTGACACTATGCAATCATTGCTGCCAGTCTCAGACTGCGCAGGGATTCAGCTCCTTTAACCACCACACAATCCAATCAAATGCTTGGGGATCTGAAAGAACAGTGGCCCCCTGCTGGCCATAAGTGGTGGGCTGAAAAAGGGGTCAACATGCTACCTGTGCAGCTGGTTCAGCTGCACACGGGCCTAGGGGGGAGGGGAGGCCATTCCCATCTGGAGAATAGTAGCAGAAGTGCCCAGGCTGCACAGTTAAGCTGTGGGGCTCAGCAGGCTGACCGTGGGGTGGCTTAGCAGAGATTATCAGGTAGACAGAGTGGTAATTAGCAATGTGATAGGGGCTCCCAGACATGCCTTTGGTTGGGGCCCCAGAATTGTCAGATCCACAGCATACAGTACCAGTAATTGTAGACCCTCCAATTATCTTTAAAGAGGTTGTGCCATGAAAGTTTTCAAACCAGCACCTGGATCTGAATACTTTTGTAATTGCATGGAATTAATAACTTTGTATAACCAGTGAACTATCCAATAACATGTGTCTGTATAGCGCCACCTGCTGTTTGTTTTTTTCCTCTTTTCTTGTCTACATCACTGAGGTGGGCACACACACTCAGTTTAAGTCGTCGACTGCCCCCCAGCCATATCTTCTGTTAGGGTGCTTTTACACTTGCGTTTTTACTTTCCGGCGTAGAGATCCGTAGTCGGGTCTCTAGGACGGAAAGATACTGATCAGGATTATCCCCATGCATTCTGAATGGAGAGAAATCTGTTCAGGATGCATCAGGATGTCTTCCGTTCAGTATGTGAACGTTTTTTGGACGTTGACAAAACCGTAGCATGCTGCGGATTTGTCTCCGTCCAAAAATCCGGAGGACTTGCTGTAACGCCGGATCCGGAATTAATGCCCATTGAAGTGTATTAATCCGGATCCGGAATTAAGCTAAACGTCGTTTCAGTGCATCGCCGGATCCTTCGTTTAGCTCTGCGCATGCGCAGCAGCAGTTCCGATCGGGGCTTCAGTGCAAGCTGGGGCTCCAATCAGTTACTATGGCAGCCAGGACGCTACTGAAGTCCTGGCTGCCATGGTAAGTACTCCGCAGCAGTGTACTTACCTGCGCTGCTGCCTCCGGGCGCTCCTTCATGACGTCACAGGTCCGGGCGGTGCATTGATCTATGTGCCTGTGACGTCATGAAGGAGCGCCCGGCAGCTGCAGCGCAGGTAAGTACACTGCTGCGGAGTACCATGGCAGCCAGGACCTCAGTAGTGTCCTGGCTGCCATGGTAACCTGAAAGCATTTCAAAGACTGATCAGAATCCTGATCAGTCTTCAAATGCTTTCAGGCGACTTGCGTTCTGACGGATCCGGCGGGACGGAAGTGCCTGCCGGATCCTCAGAACGCAAGTGTAAAAGCACCTTAGAAGCTGCATCCGTTTCAAGGAAATATTTACAGTAGAAAAGAGATGTCCCTTGAGAAAGGACATGCCCCCTAATCTGAGGAGAATCTAGCAGAACAATTGGAGCAATGAATGGGGAGATCTCTGGATCCATGGTAGGTACAGGGCTGGTTCTAGCTTTGTTAGAAAGACATTGTCACAAACTATATCATATCTCTCTATTTATTGTTTTCATCAACCATGGGGTTATCACTTTAAGCTGGCCACACACTTGAGCTAGCTATCGGCCAAATGACCTTTTAGCTGACAGCTTTCTCTCCTGACCCTTCCATACATATGTGCCTCAACCAATCATGCCTATGTAGTAAATAGGAAGAGAGGAGAAAGTCACTACCAAAAATACCTCGGGCAATGGATTATCTCCGTGTAAACTGAAGGATCAGGCAACTGAGATGAACCTGATCTGTATCTCTATGACATCACCCAAAAGAGGAGAGTCAGGAGGTCTCCATACATATTCTAATGTTTATGGGCAGCCTTACTGGCAATTGCTTTGCCTAGTGGTGACCTTCTTTAAGGACATCTAAAAATGAGCAATTAAAGGGGTTATCCCATGATTAATGTAAAAATTTTACAATTATTCAAAGTCTAGTACATGACCTCCATGACAACCTCCTTCTAACAAAGATAGAACCTGTCCTGTACCTCACATGGATCCAGAGATCTCACCATTCATTGCTCCAATTGTTCTGCTAGATGTATTTCAAGCTAGCAGCTCAGGGGGTGTGTCCTTTGTCAGGGATGTGTCCCGTCTGCTGCAGTTGGTGGCAGTTGAAGGACAAAACTTAATGATTTTCCTAGTCTACGACGTAAAGTCATAGTTTTATTAAGACACAGAGGCGAGTATTGCTTCTCTTCCTTTACTGATCACCAAATAGCAGCAAGGAGAAAACATAAAATGCAAATGGTCACCATAGTAACCCCAACATCCCACCCCCACAGCCCCTATATTAGGCTGCTCCATAGGTGGGACTTCCTCTTTCTCTGCGAACCAGTCCATAAGCCTATAACCGGAAACGAAACGTCGGGCCAAACCGGGACGCCCACAGCACGTCAGGAACCAAGGACTCCAACGAAGATCAACCGGAGAACAAGTATCCAACTGGAAACGTCCTAAGGAATGGTCCGTAGGAATAGTAACTGGAACCGCTCAACAGCACCAACATGGCAACCGCGGAAACTGGAACAGGAACACCGCTCAGATCAGGGAAATTGCAGAGCTGTCAAACTCATCCTAGAAGAAAATAAGAGAGGCAAATGCCCAGTAAATAAAAGCCGGTAAACCGAGGTACAGGTCACACGGACACCAGTGACTAGAAATAATCATAGAAGACAGGCATATAAATCAGCATAATAAGCATGCAATATCAAAATCCCCCACAGAAACAGAGATAAATATGAAAAACATATGAACAACAAGTAGAACCAGCCATAACCCACCAGCAAAAATAAACCCCAGACAGGGAGGGCAAGGGTGGGCAATACTCGCCTCTGTGTCTTAATAAAACTATGACCTTACGTCGTAGACTAGGAAAATCATTAAGTTTTACATCAGACACAGAGGCTTCATATTGCTAGTTCAAAGCTGGTTAACCAAGGGATCGAACAAATGAGGAGGAGGGCGGAAATAATACTCACGAAAAGTGGTGGCACTCGACCAGTCCGCCAACCGCAGGATGTCCTCTAAACGGGCGCCCGAAACCGCTAAAGAAGTTGACGCTGCACCGCGCGCCGAATGAGCCGTAAAACGGAAGTGTCTACACCCGCCAAAGACATAACCCACTTCAGCCAACGGGCTAAGGTGGGACTAGAGACAGGTCCGAACGGGTGCCGGATAGAGAGGAACAACTGGGGCACGGACGGGGACCGATAAGAGCGAGTCCTGGCCTCGTATTCTCTCAAACAAGCAACCGGACACAAGGCCGGGAAGACGGAAAACTGGGGTAGGATACGACCCGGATGTTGGTCTTCGTGCGCCGTGAGATATTGAACGTCACGCCTTCAGGAGTAAAAGACCTTGCGTCGTGGTCCAGAGCCCGAACATCCGACACCCTCTTACAGGAGATCAGGCAAAAGAGGGTGACCAGCTTGGCCGAGAGTTGACGTAAAGAAAGATCAGAATTGGCCGGCCAAGAAGATAAAAAGGTCAGCACCAAGGAGACATCCCAAGTGGAAGTAAAACGCGGCCGAGGAGGCCGCGCCAGACGGGAGCCACGGAGGAGGCGGGAGACAGAAGGATGTTGACCCGCCGGGACACCATCAAACCCCTGATGCGTAGAGGAGATAGCTGAACGAAACAAATTGATCGTCCTGAAAGCCTTTCCCTCCTCGAAAAGGGAGGTGAGAAACTGAAGCAGATGGGCTACAGGAGCTGAAACGGGATCCAGGTCCCGCTCCAGGCACCAGCCAGCCCAAGTTCGCCAGGCCGCCCGATAAGATTTTCGGGTGCCGGGAGCCCAGGCATTGTCCAGGAGGCGCCTAGTTGCCTCCGAAACTCCATCGACCGCTCCTGGCGTCCTGAGATCCGGCAGGCCAGCAATCGCAGGGATCCGCCCAGTAGCAGGGGATGTGGAGTTCCCTGAGGGCATCGCAGGAGAGATCGGATTCGGCAGAAGAAGGGGAATGTCCACCAAGAGCTCCATCAGAGACGGGTACCACACCTGAGAGTCCCAGAATGGGACTATCGCCACCAACTCCGCCCGATGGCGACGAACCTGGAGGAGCATCCGAGGGATCATCAGGAACGGGGGAAATGCATAGAGAAGGCCGACGGACCAATCCTGCAAGAACGCGCCCACCGCTAACGCCTCCGGATCCGGGCGCCAGCTGTAAAAGCGAGGAAGGTGTGAGTTGAGCCGGGAGGCGAACAAGTCCACGGAGAAGGGTCCCCACCTGGCCTCGACCACGGCGAAAAACGCTGGGTCCAACTGCCAATCGCTGCCGTCCGTCAGGTGACGCGAACTCCAGTCCGCCTGCACGTTGTGTAGACCCGGTAAATATTCGGCCTGAACCATGATGTCTCTGGAAAGGCAGTACGACCAAAAGTCCTTCGCCAGGCCAGCCAGGGTAGCCGATTGGGTCCCGCCCAATCGGTTGACGTAGCGAACCGCAGAAATATTGTCCATCCGAAGACGGATACATGCGTTCGCTACTCCATTGGTAAAACTCCGGACGGCTAAGGAGCCGGCCAGGAGTTCCAAGGCGTTGATATGTAGGCCTGCCTCCACGGCCGACCAAGGTCCTCCAGTGGAGACCCCGTTGCAATGGGCCCCCCAACCATGGAGGCTCGCATCCGATTCGATGGTGAGTTCCGGCTGAAAGCCAAAGATCGCTCTGCCGTTCCAGGCCTCCAAGTTGGCGATCCACCAGCGAATCTCCTCCCGGGCGTCCGAGTCCAACTCCACCATGTCTGCAAAGGAAGCACCGGCACGAAGGTGCGCAATTTTGAGACGTTGCAGGGCCCGGTAATGCAACGGCGCCGGGAACACCGCCTGGATGGATGATGCCAGTAATCCAATGATGCGGGCCAGGTGTCGGAGAGACAAGCGAGTGCTGGTCAATGTACGCCGCAGTTCCTTGCGAATGGACCGCAACTTGTCCCCTGGAAGGCTGAGGGATTCCGAAACAGAGTCCACTGTGAAGCCCAGGAAGTCCATCCTCTGGGAGGGAGTGAGACAGGACTTCTCCCTGTTGAGCAGGAAGCCGAGCGACTCCAGGAGATTCGCTGTCCACTCGAGGTGTTCCAGCAACGTCGACCTGGCTTGATGCATCAGGAGAATGTCGTCCAGATACACTATTAGGCGGACTCCGCGACTCCTCAACCAGGCCATGACCGGGCGTAGAAGTTTGGTGAAACACCAAGGGGCCGACGACAATCCGAATGGCAGGCATGTGAATCTCCAGACCTCGTCTTTCCAAAAGAACCGGAGGAGATCCCGGGAGGGAGGGGCAACGGGGACCGTCAGGTACGCGTCCTTCAAATCCAGCTTCACCAGCCAGTCCCCCGGTGTGAGAAGGTCCCGAAGCAGATGGATCCCTTCCATTTTGAAATGACGATATCGCACGATTCTGTTCAGTGCGCGGAGGTTGATCACGGGCGCATCTGACCCCTTTCTTCTGGACTAGGAAAATGTTGCTTATTACACCCCCTGTGCGGTCGGGAGATTTCTCTATAGCCCGCTTGAGGCGGAGGGAGGAGAGCTCCTCGTCCACCAGGGCAGAGTCCGAACCCCACCGAGGGGTGGACGGTGGGAGATGCAGCGAGTGAGGGGAGTCCGTGAGCTCTATGGAGAAACCCCTGACTGTTGACAGGACCCATGGGTCTGACGTAATTAGTTCCCAAGCGGGGAAAAAATGTCGAAGCCTGCCCCCTACACAACTGACTGAAGAATCCCCGACAGGGGTCAGACTTACCGGAGGATTTGCGAGAGGCTGTGTTTCCTCGGAAGGAGCGGGAGCGCCACTGTCCACCCCTGGACGGGAAGAAAGGCGTAGGTGTCCGCTGGTCTTGAAAGGACGACCGCTGGGAGTAGGAGCCTCGAGATACACCCCTGGACCGGGTGTTGGATCGGCCGGACAGGCAGCCCCTGTTGCTGCCGGCCGTGTGAGAGACACGGCCCTGGAAGACCCTACGCATCGTGGACTGGGCTTTGTCCAGGGCGGAAAATGTGCCAACGAAACGGCTGAGGTCTTTTATAAAAGAATCCCCAAACAAAGAGCCTTCCGCATCACTACCCGTCTCAGTGAGTGCGAGGTTCACCAATTTAGGATCAATTTTAAGGAGTATGGCTTTGCGCCTCTCCACGGAAAGGGCCGCATTCGTGCCCCCGGCGATACAAATCGCCCGCTGAACCCAGCCTGTAAGCTCGTCGGGATCACTTTGGGAACCTCCCTGTCTGGCGGCTTCCGCCAACTCCGTGATTTTAGCCAGTGGGCCAAAAATGTCCAGGAGCTTATCCTGGCAGCCTCTCAGGGCTGAGTCTAACCCTTTGCGGGCGTTCCATCCAGTCTTAGACAAGAACTGGGACATTTTAGGGTCTACGACAGGAGTGTCGCAGACTTTGTGAGGTACAATGGGTCTGGGGCATTCCGCCCGCAGCTTACTGCGCGCCTCCTTAGACAGAGGGCGACGGACCCAGTGTTCTAAATAATTGCTGACCTGAGAGTCAGGGAGCCACTCCGCCGATCTAGGATGGTGGAGGGCCTCAGGATCAAACATAGGGACCCCAGAAGAATCCAGTAGTGAGGATGGCATATTATCGGCGGAGGCCGAGGATGATTCTCTAGCTACAGGAGCGGGAGGGGTAGTGATGACAGGGTCAGACACCAGAGCGGTGTCGTCCTCCTCAGATTGATTACTGGCCTCCTCCAAGATCTCTGAGTCAGAACCGATGTCCGAATCGGACTCGGAATCAGCTTGCGCTCTAGCGCACTTCCACACCCTCGCACGATCAGCCTGGCGGGGACAGGCTCTTTTACGCGACCTCAGCGCGTCGTCTTTGGTGGACTCCAACACACCAGTCATGGACTCCTGTCCAACAGGAGGATCAGCAGCATTGGAATGCTGGGCCCAATCAGAGGGGGAAGGTCTGGCCCCAACTAAGGGGTGTGCAGACAGGGCCTGGGAGATAGTCTGTGAAATCACAGAAGACACTGAGCGCTGAATGGCAAAAACCTGAGTGTCCAGCTCAGAGGGTCTAGCATCACCAGGGAGGGGGGAGGGGGCGGCATGGGCAGATGTAGGGTCCATAATGTAAAAGCTATATATGGCCACTAAAGTAAAGTCCCGATTGAACTAAGCGGGACAGGTAGGGAGCAGTAGCCCTGAAATAGATATATGTACCTGTGGGGAAAGAAAAGAAATGAGCAGCGAGGGGTTAATCACCCCAGGAGAACAGAGCAGCGAGCAGGCACCGGCAGCTTAGGCACGCAGGAAGACCCAGGAGTCCGAGATCTCGCGAGATCGGGATCCAAGATGGCCGCCAAATCTCGCGAGATCTCGCTGCGGCCAGAGAAAAAGCGCGCGAACGCGGGGAAGGAAGCGCGCTGAAGAGGAAGGTAAGAAAATGGCGGAAACGCCAAAAGGGAGCGGAGACAAGATGCCCAGAATGCCGCAAGCGTAGGAATGAAACTACAGGCGGCGCGGCCACACCAGTAAGTGCAGACCGGCCGAAACAGGGTAGAAGGAGAAACCTAAGGGAAAAAGGAGGAAAAAGAGGGGGGGGAAACCCCCAGTAGGAGATAAGCACCGCAAGCGGTGACAGGGAAAAGCCAGGCAGTGAAAGCAGTGAAACAAAAGGGAATAAACCCGAGCAGAAGAAAAACCAGATTAGGAGATAACAATACTAAAGCACAGTAACTGTACAGAAAACCAATAAACTGTGTGACTTATCTGGTGAGCAGCAAGAAAGAGGGAGTCCCACCTATGGAGCAGCCTAATATAGGGGCTGTGGGGGTGGGATGTTGGGGTTACTATGGTGACCATTTGCATTTTATGTTTTCTCCTTGCTGCTATTTGGTGATCAGTAAAGGAAGAGAAGCAATATGAAGCCTCTGTGTCTGATGTAAAACTGAGCATGTGCTTCCATCTCAGTGAGCAGGACAAAGAAATTAGAAAAAAAAAAACAGCAGGTGGCGCTATACAGATAGATTTTATTGAATAACTCAGTAGCTATAATTCATTTTTAAAGACATGCAATTGCAAAAGTATTCAGATCCGGGTGCTGGTTTGAAAACTGTAGAATATTATTTGTGGGAGAACCCCTTTAAAAAGTTTTTCCAGTGGGAAAAAATTGGTGGCATGGGGCTCAGAGTGAGTTAAAAAATAAAGAAACAATAGTCCCCTCACCAAACCCCTGATGTTCCTCATCTGATGCTTGCAAGGTCACTACTTTCTGGCCTGCTCAGCCAATCACTGACTGAGTCGGCTCAACAATGAGGCCAGTGATTGGTGGAGTAGACATCTCCAGGACTTTGGGTGTGTTGAGAAGGGACTAGAGTCTGACAGGAACAAGGTAAGCATCAGAACACCAGCGGTAAGGATTGGGGCAGTGAGTAATGTTTTAACCCATTCTGATCCATATGTTAAAAATATAAAGTTTTTTCCAACTCTCTGAAAATAATACTGAGTTCTTAAGAGATGAAGTAGAGCGGCTGTCAATAGGCTGAAACCTCATAGATCCAGCTGTCAGGACTCGTGATCAATATCCCGCCAGGAGATCTCCTCTGCTGATGTTAGATTCACCTTAGACCCAAAGTATTTAATCAAATTGTCTGCAGAACAAAGTATCACACATCCATTACATCCCGGTGCCAGCTTCTTCCTTCCATAAATCTCATTAACTCTCTGCACTGCTGCTATGCTGACAGTGTCCTCAAAGGGAATGCCTGCCCTTGTATTTTTTATCTAAACTGGTCTAAAATTCTTAATGAATCTTTTTTTTTTTTTTTCGCACAAAGCTGTAAATCCCATAAATAGGTTATAATACATTAAATGATAAAATTCTGTCACCACTAGGGGGAGCTCAGGAGCTTAAAAGGGCCATGTCAGCATGATCAATGATATTAAACCAGGCATACTGCCTGGTAGGGTTGATCATGCTGATTAAAACTATATACACTATTCCCAAAAAGTTAGGGATATTTGGCTTTCGGGTGACATTCATGGAAAACATAAGCAGTTCATGCTCCACTGATATTGTATCATGAAAGTTGGGCATTTAAGTAGAAGCAGCAATGCTGATTTCCGTATCTCAAACAATTTGTTGAAACAAAAGCCGACCCCAGTGCTGGATATACAGACATCCCAACCTGCGAAAACTCATTTCAGGGAGGTGCACTTCTCATTTCAGGGAGGTTTTCTTTTTTTTTCCACAAACTTTTTATTACATTTTCCAAACATATGCAGAACATAACATATAACAAGGTTACTGCGCTGATGCAGTATAAAGGCAAGTATAACATGAACAAAACATATATGGGAACATAGTGAAACATTATATAATGTATGACCAAAAAGAACTTTCTACTATGCCTGGGTGACGGCGCAATGAGGGGAATCGAGGCTTCTGACAGTGGCATGTGATGCCGCGCAGCCGCAGTGGCGGTAGTTCGAGTAAGGCTGGCGCACGCGCAGTAGCTGCGGGTGGGCTAAAGCTCCGACTGGCAAGTCATAAGACGTGACGTCACCAGTCGGAGTTCTCAAGGAGTCAAAGAACCGGCCGAGAAGGGGACACTGCTACAGGTTGCCGGAAAGGTTTACTGCGAGTAAACCTTTCCGGCAGGGGTCAAGTCCTGGGGAAAAAAAGTGTGGGAACTCACCCAAGTGCCTCCGCGTGACGTCACAGTGCGCGGCGTACGCAAAGGGCATGGGAGGTCGGGAGGAGGAGTAAGCAAGTACCGTATTTTTCGCCCTATAAGATGCACCTAGATCTCAGAGGAGGACAATAAGAAAAAAATATTTTTCATTATACTTAGTGTCAGACCAGCAATGTTAATCAGACCTCAGCTAACAGCCCCAATAAGATCCCCAATGTTAATAAGACCTCAGATCACACCTCAGCTCAGACCCCAATATGAATGACCCCCAATCAGACCTCAGATGCCTCATAGAAGCCCCCAGTAGCCTCATAGCAGCCCCCAGCGCCTCTCATCAGCCCCCAGTGCCTCTCCATCCGCCCCCAGTGCCTCTCCATCAACCCCCAGTGCCTCTCCATCAACCCCCCAGTGCCTCTCCATCGGCCCCCCAGTGCCTCTCCATCAGCCCCCAGTGCCTCTCACCAGCCCCCAGTGCCTCTCATTAGCCCCCCAGTGCCTCTCATTAGCCCCCCAGTGCCTCTCCATTAGCCCCTAGTGCCTCTCATCAGCCCCCCAGTGCCTCTCATCAACCCCTAGTGCCTCTCTATCAGCCCCCTAGTGCCTCTCACCAGCCCCAGTGCCTCTCCCCAGCCCCCCCGGTTCCTCTCATCAGCCCCTCAGTGCCTCTTATCAGCCCCCCAGTGACTCTCCATTAGCCCCCCAGGGCCTCTCATTAGCCCCCAGTGCCTCTCATTAGCCCCCAGTGCCTCTCCATTAGTCCCCAGTGCCTCTCCATTAGTCCCCAGTGCGTCTCCATTAGCCCACAGTGCCTCTCCATTAGCCCACAGTGCCTCTCACCAGTCCCCAGTCAGTGCCTCTCACCAGTCCATAAAATATATAAAAAATAAAAAAAAACACTTACCCTCTCCTGCTCCTGGACACCGCCGCTCCTCTTCTGCTGCTGTCGGCTGTGCTGTGAAGGCTGTGCACAGCGTGACGTCACAGAGCGACTCACTCCTGTGCACAGGCTGCAGAGCTGACAGCCGAGGACCAGGAAGCGGTGAGTACAAAGCCTTCACTGCTTCCTGGTCCTTTTGCCCTGAACGGGAGCGGCGTTACTGCTGTGAAAAAAGTGCAGGAACGCCGTTCCCACCAGTTCCCCCCGGACTCGAGCCCTGTTTCCGGGATATATTGTTTCACATGCGGGCGTCAGGGAGCTGCTATCTAATAGCGGGAGACTCCCTGAACGTCCGGGAGACTTGAGATCCCTGGGTATACCCCCCACAAAAATGTCAGTGTCTCAGAAACTTGTCATATGGCCTTGAGCATCAATTACAGCTTGACAACGACGTCTTCTGCTGTTCACAAGTCGATTTATTGTCTGCTGAGGCATGGCATCCCACTCTTCTTGAAGAGTGGCCCTCAGGGCATTGAGGTTCTGGGATGCAGAGTTACGAGCCTCTATACGGCGACTCAGCTGACCCCATAGGTTTTCAATGGGATTCAGGTCTGGAGAATGTACATGCCACTCCATTTGAGGTACCCCAGCCTCCAGCAGCCGTTCCCTAATGATGTGACCTCGATAAGCTGGAGCATTGTCGTCCATGAAGGTGAAGTTAGGCCTGTGTAGTTAATGCAGAGGCACAATGACTGGATTAATGATGTTATTCAAGTAGTATGGGCTTGTCACTGTACCATTCACAAAGTGTAGGGCAGTTCTGTATTGACTAGACACACCTGCCCACACTGTACCACCACCAAAGGCTCATCTGTTGACAACAATGGCTGATGCATAGCGCTCTCCTTGACATCTCCAACATCGTTGGCGGCCATCATTTTTGCTCAGCGTGAATCAACTTTCATCAGTGAACAACCTGAGACCCACTGGTCCCTCGTCCAGCGTAGATGCTCCCTGGCCCATGCAATACGATGATGCCTGTGCCTGGTGTTGTGGTCAGGTACCCTTGCAGGTCGCAGAACACACTGATGTAAACAGTTTCTAATAGTCTGACGTGACACTTGGGTGCCTCTCACCTCCCTTAAATGTGCCTGTGGTTGTGTGGCATTCATCATCCTGGTTCCGCAGAGCATTGTTCACAATGAAGCAGTTATCAGTGTGGGATGTGGCCAAAGGACGTCCACTTCTATGCCTTTTTGTGACTCTTCCAGTCTCTGTAACAACCTGCTGATGACACTCTGTGACACTCTAAGCTCAGTGGCCACTTCTGTCTGAGAACATCCTGCTTGAAGCCTTGCAATGGCGAGATACTGTACTGTTGATCAATTGTTAGGTATCGTCTTGGTCTCATGATGTCAAAATGTGAACAGCATGATGAGGAGGACTGTTTAAATACCAATTCTAATTGAACCAGGAAATGTATTGGTTGATTCATTGATCAAACACCCGTTTTTGACATTAAGCTACTTGTTGGAGAACAGCAAGTTGTGCAAAAAGTACTGAAACATTGAACAGTTGGACATGTGCATTCAAAGGTTTAGAGAAGGTCACATTAAGTTCTCCTGTAAAGGTGAGAGGGCATTTTAGGTTCATCCTGAAATTTCACCCACAAGACAAATATCCCAAACTTTTCATGAGTAGTGTAATTGTGTTGGTGAAATAAGTGGACTTTTATCTGTGTGCAAATAAGCATTTGAAGCACCGAGGGGAGGGCTGTAGCTTTGAGTACCACTACAGCAATGCCCTGGAGAACACTTCCCCCTGACAGTTGATTGAACAGGGCAAGACAGCGCTTTTGCTGTAGATCTGCTGCTGTTTGCCGATTACGTCCTTGAACCAGGAAGTGGAAGTGCCGGTGGTTTCAGAGACATCGACGCCTCCACTTCTGGGTTGCATGACATAATCAGCGCCTGCAGCAAGCAGCAGCCGAACTGTACCACAGGTGCCGAGTTGATGAGCCACAGCGCAGGCGCAGAAGATGGGGCAAGATGAGATGTCTTGCCCTGTCAATTGACTGTCAGGGGAGAGTGTTCTGAGCACTGGGGCGTCGCTGTAGGAGTGCTCAAAGCTACAGCCTGCAGGTCGGTGCTCTAAATGCTAATTTACATGCAGATACAAGTCCAGTTATCTCACCAGTACTCAGTAAAGAAATATATTGTTTTAATCAGCATGGCGAACCCTAACTTGCAGTATGCCTGCTTTAATAGGGTTGATCATGCTGACAGGCCTCCTTAATGCAAACAGTTTATACATAGAACTCAATAATAACTCAGTATGCAGTAAGCTCCCTCTAGTGGTGACAGGGATGTATAATTTAACTCAATGTTTATGCAGGACCTATGGAGCTCTGTATCAGGAAAACTTAGGCCAGATCACTATGTTAAAAAAATGAATTAGCACAGAATATTGCATCTAAAATGATCTGACGGTAAAAGATAGATGTGATAAGAGAAAGAAGAGCAATGTAAATACTCTGAAAGCAGCGCTTGGCATGTGGGCTTGGTTTTCAGATTAGCTCAATTCCCAAACTTTAGTATTGTACAGATACGGTAGATTCATCTGATGTAGGAAATGCTAACTGTCGTCCCCCTACATTATAGCATCTGTCAGCAAGCTTTCTGATTGTTATTGGAAACAATCAGGAGAATTGCGAATGCAGCTCTGGAGTATAATACAATATAAATTCCCTTTATATGATATATTTTGTTTTTTGAACAGAAGAGGCCACAATGGGTCCCACGGGTGCATTTGTACATGTTTCTGGTTTGCAGAACTCGGTTATTTGGAAGCCTACAGAGATAGGCCACATTAGTTCCACTCTCGGCAGCTGACATCCTCGGTAAGATTCACTGCAGTGTGAGTAACCTGGGTTCCATTGTTATAGTATTCAGAAACAGGAAACAGTCAGTGATTTAAGACACATGAACGAGTCCAGATGCTTTGCACTGCCATTTACAGGGCTGACATAATTCAGGCTGACATGGAAAACGTATCCATCTGGTTTTTCGGTTGGACAGAATAAGCTCGTAATGGGACGTTACAGTTACATTTTCCACAATCTTTATATTTATTGCTGATTACATTCAAATTCTCTTCTTCTCGTCTTCGTCTTCGATGTGTCTCGGGCTGCAGATGTTAAAGTCAAGTTAGAGTCAAGCCTGCCTCGGAGCTCGCTTGGCCTTCTGTGCACATTACCCAAGAATAGTTCGCTCTTCAGAACAGTCATATCTACTGATTACAGCACAAATGGATGACATGAGGGAGACCAGGGCCGGATTTAGAGGGGTGAAAACTAGAAAATTGCCCAGGGCCTACATTTTCTAGGGGAGACTTGGAAAAATATTTGTCTCCACTGTCAGGGCAGGTTCACACCTCCTTTTAACTGATTCGGCAGGCTGTTCCGGCAGAGAGCAGCCTGCCGGAGTTCACCAGATCCAGTCTAGCCGGATACTGCTGTTCACTGCCTGACCTGATTGACTAGAATGGGATCCGCTTGCTTTCTGGCATCAGAGTCAAGTTTCAGCCGGACAAAAACTGGTGCATACAGAGGTTTTTGTCTGACCGAAATTCGGCACTCATACTGGAAACCGGGCGGAACGCATTATAGTCAATGGAATTCGGCATTATCCAGCTAGGCCAGGTCCTGTGAAATACCTGGATACTGTTCTGCACCGTCATATTCCATTGACTATAATAGGATCAGTTGGGGAACCAGCCAGTTTCCGGCACGAGTAATGGATTTCAGTCAGACAAAAAGACCTGCATGCCCCAGTTTTTGTCCAGTTGAAACCCGACACTCATGCCGGAAAGCGGACGGATCCCCTCCGAATCCCATTATAGTCAATCCGCCTACTGGAGTTCACCGGATCCGGTCTAGCTGGATACTGCTGTTCACTGCCTGACCAGACTATAATGGGATCGGCCTCTTTCCGGCATGATTGTCGAGTTTCGGCCAGACAAAAACTGTACATGCAGCGGTTTTTGTCTGCCCAAAACTCATGCCGGAAACCTCCGGATCACATTATAGTCAATGGAATTCGGCAGTTTCCAGCTAGGCCAGGTCCACCGAACTCCAGGAATAGCTGGATACTGTACTTCACCGCCATATTCCATTGACTATAGTGTGATCCAGTGGGGAACCAGCCAGTTTCCAGCATGAGTGCTAGGTTTTGGTCAGACCAAAACTGCTGCAGGCACCAGTTTGTGTCCAGCTGAAACCCAACTCTCATTGCGGAAAGAGGCCAGATCCCATTATAGTCAATGAGGTCAGGCATTAAACAACAGTATCCGGCGAACTCCAGAATCAGTTAAATGGAGGTTTGTACCTACCCTAGGTTCCAGTAGTGTCATGTAGGTACTGTGTGGTGCATTATTTGGAGACTGGAGGTATTGTATGACAGTATTAAAGGGGTTGTTAGGCCAGCATAGTTTTATTTAAAAAAAGGCTCAGAACAGTTAAAAATAAATAAATAAAAGGAAGTCATACCCTCCTCACCAAACCCTGACCACACCGGTTCCATTGCTTCCCAAGTCTCTCCGTTCTCTCTAAAAGGCCTGGTTCAAACAGTCAGTGTTTCATCAGTGATTTCCATCATGATTCTGGGCAAAAACAGGTGTGAATTTTTCCATTATACCTGATCTTTATGTAGCCTTCCCTCCTGGTTTTGGCTCATAATCAGCAATGGAACTCACTGATCAAGCACTGGAGTGTGAAAGAGGCCTAATGAGGACCAGGTCTCCCGCCAGTCTCTACTTCTTGGTCCCACAAGAAAATGTGACCTCTAAACCAATCACCGTCCACAGCAGTGACCTACCTCAGTTAGTGATTGGCTAAGTGGTCACACTTCAAGAAGAACCAGGAAATAGATAACATGTCAAGATCCTTGAAGTGACATGTCCCATGAAGACAACCCCTATTCATGCGTCCTGTTAGGGCACATGGTTTTCATAAAAGTTCCTCGTGTCCCTTCACTAGTACCCAAACCTAGTTTGAAGGAACAAGTCCACTATTACATGACTGAAAATAATAAAAAACTGAAATTATTCGACTTTTTCTTGGACAGTAAGGACGAATCATATTAACCCCTTCGTACCCTGTGATGTACTATTATGTTGCAGCAGATATGTATATCGCAAGCTGCTGTAATTGGGCATCGCAATGATGGCACGAGCACAGGAGGGGAAGACCATATCATACAACACAACTCTCCAATAGCCAGGATCAGAGATAACTCTAATCCTGGTCGTTTAAACCCTTACACATCCCCATCAATGCACCGACCTCCCAAAAATGTGATGGTAGGGTGCTGTGAGGTTTCTATAGTAGCTAAGGACTTTACAATGGCCCCCAGTTCTGTCATGTACTGAAGCCTATTAGGCCCTGACAGGGTCAGAGCTCAATAGGCTACACTGACAGGCATCATACACTACAATACAGAAGAATTTCAGTGCATCTTAGGAGCAATCAGAGGATCAAATATTCAGCTCCTCTTTGAGGACTAGCAAAAAAGTGATTAAAAGTTTTAAAAAATGCTTTAAAAAATATTTAAAACATTTCAAGTAAAAGAAATCAACTTTTTCCCCTAATAGAGTCCTTCATTAATTCTAGCCAGCAGGCACGAGGTACAACATTTAGGAGGGTAAGATGGTTGGGTAGGGCAGAGCACAAGCTAAAAAAACAGAGTACCTTACATGCGACCCCTCATTCCTGACATATGACTCCTATCATTTTTGCCACCTAGTATCCTAATAGAATATCTAGCAAATTTCCAGTTTTTTAAACCAGTGACCGGTCCTCTTTAAATGCATGTATTTTAGGATGAAAAAGGAATACCTGCAACCCGATGGGGTCCACATAACCTTTACTCCAATGAATAAAAAAGCAGCATTTATTTTTTTATTCATTGGAATAAAGGTCACATGCTCTCCTGATTGCTATCGATATTCCTTTTTCTTCCTACATTTAAACATTTCTCAAAGTCTTTCCATGCAACAATGTGGGTCCCAGGGAGCACTGATGAGTTGCATTTTAGGATGAAACACATTTTTGCAATAGGGTTTTATTAAACATTTTGCACCATTTGGCTTCTGCATCTTCTATGTATACCTGTACCTAGCACCATGCAAAATGACATTCACAGTGAAATCCATCAAAGAGCTCACCTGACGGCTTGGTCTTCAGTCTCTCACTGTCCTCTCCTGAATGATCATCTAAGCAGATTTGTGACCAAATCAAAAATCAACACAGGTAAGAGAGAGGCTGAAGACTAATGCTCAGATGAGCTCTGCAACAGATTTGACAGTAAAGAGCATTCTGCTGCTTGCCATATACTGGGATACACTGAAGCTGCAGGAGCCAATTGGTGCAAAATCATTTTTAATAAAACTCTATAACAAAAATGCTTTTCAGCCAAAAAAACATATATTTAAGTAAAATTAATGACCCCAAAGTGTCCATTGCCTAAGTTACAAACAGGGACAGCCCAGTAATTTACATATATCCCTAATAACAAGCAAAAACACCAATAACATGAGTAAGAATTTAAAACTTGGGGGTAAAATGGGGTAAAAATGGTTTACTCAGTTTATGTGACTGGCTGCTGGAATGGTAGACACGACACTTGGTCGTGTAAAGGGGAAAGGGCTTATTTTGGATATATATTCAGGGCTGCTATCCATAGGGGTCCCTCTTTTTGAGCTGGTTACCCTTTTCTTGCCTACCACTGTTTTTAGAGGTAAGCAAAGACACTGAGATCAAGTTTGCCTATTTTATTATATTTTTTGGATTAAAAGCTACATTGTAATAGGTAAAAAAAAACGATTGTGCCCAGGTCTGTAATGTACTGATGCCTCTTAGGCCCTGACAGAGTTCGGTCCTAATAGGCTGCCTGTTCGGTTTACACAGATAGGCATCATGGACTACAATACAGATGAGATTTCAGTGCATTATAGGAGCAATCAGAAGATCAAATATTCAGGTCCCCTTCAAGGATTAGCAACCTTTAATCAAATGCCAGAATTGCAGTGAAGACTGACATACTGGCAGAGCAGTAGAAAGGTAAGTGCCATTTTTGCTTGTTGTGTGCTTATTATTATGGATATGTGTAAATGACTGGACATTTGTTTTTACCATATCTGTAAATCGGCAGCTTTGAATACTGCAATATGCTGTTTGCTCCTGTGAATGGATATTTTTTATGTTCCCCCCTTAGCATTTTATTCTGTGACGTCCAGTTACAGTTAAAAACTTATATAACCCAGTTCCATTAGTGATGGAGCATTTCCTTTGGGGCTCAAAAAACAATTAAAAGTAGCATAAAACAATAATTAGGGCATAAAATAATTGTATAAATGAATCAACGTCAGAAGTACAATCGTGTTTTACTTTCAGGCATGTTCACTATTACTCTGCCATTATAAATAGCTACTCCTATCTTAACTCAACGGTTTAAAGGGGTTGTCCCACAAACAATATTCTAAAGTTGCAACACTTGGATAAATACTTTTGTAATTGCATGTAATTAACATTTAGTATAGCCAGTGAATAATTCAATAAAATGTATCTGGATAGCGCCAACGGCTGTTTGCTTTTTCTAATTTCTCTGTCCAACTCATTGAGGTGGATGTAAATGCTCAGTTCCACTGCAGCAGACATGACACGCCCATTTGTTCGACCATGGGGATGCCTGTTCTGAGTGAAACCACTGTAAGTTAAGCTGGACCGGAGGTGAAACATGGAGGGGAGGCGACCATGACGGGGGGGTGGTTAAGGGAGACCCCGGGAGGTAGTGATTGGTCAGGCCAGTGGAGGGGGGTGGAGTTGAGAGGGGTTATAGGGGCCAGCATGGAAGGGATAGGGGCCATTTTGTTAGAGAAAGCGAACGGAACGCCCGCCCGCCCGCCCGCCCCTTGTTTTTTGGGGGATGGGGGGGAAGGCTTGTGGTTGTCACGGCGGCTGTGGCGGGGGGAGGTCCTTGGAGTCGGTGAGATTATCTGGTGATGAGGATGGGAGGGCCCTAAGGTGGGGGCTGGACTCCCAGGTGTGGCACTTGGCGGTGGCGGAACTGTCAGGGGGAGCCGGCAGGTGGTGTCTCCGAGCTGGGGGGTCAACGGCTGGAGGCAAGCCGGCTAAACCTGGCAGGGTTGTTTTTCTGGGGATTTTGGGCTTCAAGGACCTCCCCTTAGGTAAGGGAAGAATAAAAGGTTAAGAGGATTCTGGTTGTATTTATAAAGGTTGGACTGTTATTTATGTATGTTTGTAATAATAAAGGCTGCTGTGGCCTAATTTAATCCAAAGACGTTGTCTGTGTTTTATTTGGGGGGGAGAATGGTTTGGGGGTGGGCCAAGGCAGCCGGTGGAAGGGGTCGACCTGTAGTAACCAGTACCCCTGTCATGGTCTTGGCCACCATACTGCAGCTCAGTTTCAGGGTGTTGGCAATCTTCTTATAGCCTCAGCTATCTTTATGTAGAGCAAAAAAATATATATTTTCCGATCTTCAGAGAGTTCTTTGCCATGAGAAGCCATGTTGAACTTCCAGTGACCAGTATGAGAGATTGTAAGAGGGGTAACACCAAATTTAACACACCTGCTTCCCATTCACACCTGCATAACACTAACGAGTCACATTACAGCAGGGAGGGAAAATGGCTAATTGGGCAAAATTTGGCCATTTTTACATAGGGGTGTACTCACTTTTGTTGCCAGCGGTTTAGACATTAATGGCTGTGTGTTGAGTTATTTTGAGGGAGCACCAAATTTACACTGTCATACAAGCTGTACACTGACTACTGTACATTGTATCAAAGTGTCAGATCTTCGGTGTTGTCCCATGAAAAGATAGAATAAAATATTTACAAAAATTTGAGGGGTGTACTCACTTTTGGGAGATACTGTATATATATATATATATATATATATATCTATATACACTCACCTAAAGAATTATTAGGAACACCTGTTCTATTTCTCATTGAAATGCAATTATCTAGCCAACCAATCACATGGTAGTTGCTTCATTGCATTTCGGGGTGTGGTCCTGGTCAAGACAATCTCCTGAACTCCAAACTGAATGTCAGAATGGGAAAGAAAGGTGATTTAAGCAATTTTGAGCGTGGCACGGTTGTTGGTGCCAGACGGGCCGGTCTGAGTATTTCACAATCTGCTCAGTTACTGGGATTTTCACACACAACCATTTCTAGGGTTTACAAAGAATGGTTTGAAAAGGGAAAAACATCCAGTATGCGGCAGTCCTGTGGGCGAAAATGCCTTGTGGATGCTAGAGGTCAGAGGAGAATGGGCCGACTGATTCAAGCTGATAGAAGAGCAACGTTGACTGAAATAACCACTCGTTACAACCGAGGCATGCAGCAAAGCATTTGTGAAGCCACAACACGCACAAACTTGAGACGGATGGGCTACAACAGCAGAAGACCCCACCGGGTACCACTCGTCTCCACTACAAATAGGAAAAAGAAGCTACAATTTGCACGAGCTCACCAAAATTGGACTGTTGAAGACTGAAAAAAAGTTGCCTGGTCTGATGAGTCTCGATTTCTGTTGAGACATTCAAATGGTAGAGTCCAAATTTGGCGTAAACAGAATGAGAACATGTATCCATCATGCCTTGTTACCACTGTGCAGGCTGGTGGTGGTGTAATGGTGTGGGGGATGTTTTCTGGGCACACTTTAGGCCCCTTAGTGCCAATTGGCCATCGTTTAAATGCCATGGGCTACATGAGCATTGTTTTTGATCATGTCTATCCCTTCATGACCACCATGTACCCATCCTCTGATAGCTACTTCCAGCAGGATAATGCACCATGTCACAAAGCTCGAATCATTTCAAATTGGTTTCTTGAACATGACAATGAGTTCACTGTACTAAAATGGCCCCCAAAGTCACCAGATCTCAACCCAATAGAGCATCTTTGGGATGTGGTGGAACGGGAGCTTTGTGCCCTGGATGTGCATCCCTCAAATCTCCATCAACTGCAAGATGCTGTCCTATCAATATGGGCCAACATTTCTAAAGAATGCTATCAGCACCTTGTTGAATCAATGCCACGCAGAATTAAGGCAGTTCTGAAGGCAAAAGGGGGTCCAACACCGTATTAGTATGGTGTTCCTAATAATTCTTTAGGTGAGTGTATATATAACTATATCTGTATATATATAACTATAACTATATATGTATATATATAACTATATATATATATATATATACATACACACTCTGTAACTTCATAAATCAATTTCACTGTAAAAAACCTTTTACCAAACTCAAGTTCGGTTCCTAGTGCTACCTTGGAACCGAACCCGAGTTCGGGAAATGTTTTTTTACAGTAGATATCAATTTATGAAATTATTCCCCAAAGTCTTGTGAGACTTCGCAAAGCAATAACTTCGGCTCATAGGAGCCAATACATTCTAATACTGTACGGAGCGCTCGCTCCATACAGTATTAAAACAAAGTTTTATGCGAATCAACTTCGGATGTTTTTATCCAAGGTCAATTCGCTCATCCCTAGCTGAGACCACCAGAAATTAGGCGTTGGGGAATTAGGTATAAAGTGTTCAGTTTTCCTGCATCGTCTACATAGGAAGAATGAAGCATTACACAGTGCCCATTGATTTCAATAGGCTGTCTGTGTAATGTAGTACATCAGGTCCACCAGAGAGGGAGACACTGTTTGCAGTTACTGATGTTACATAGTAGTGGAGGCAAAGGACTTGGTAATCAGAGAGCCCCGACGATATTGAGGGCCAGTGGTAATAAAAATGGAACCCTAGTAAGGTTACATTCACATCTCCGATAAAGGTGATCCGGTAATCTGTTCTGGCAGTGGAACAGACTATTGGAGTTACCGTATTAAGCATAGTGGTGATGTGGACCTAATAGTTTGTGTCACGGTGCTCCAACCTGGATACTGTCGCTTTGCCTCTCAGAGGTACCAAGACCTTTTATATATCAGGAGTGGGCTGCTCTCGGAGCTACTTTCCCAAAGCTCCTGCAGCAGTGAGGGGAAGCTCTCCGTCACCACACAATGCTGCTTCACTTTCTTACTCCAGCTCTCAGCTCCACTACAGCTTCCTGCAAGCCCTTCCTTGGTAGGAAGCAGGAATAGCCCACTTCTGCCCAAAAGGGGGGAGAATAAGTTCCATTCAATCTAAACATACTATCTGCCAGCTGCTGGACAACCAGGCACATTACATGTAATAACAGTTGCATAACAATATTATTAAGGCACAGCATCAGAGGACCTGGAATTAAATGTACAGATGACATTCTTCGCTAGCCATTAGAGACAGTATCTAGGTGTAGGAATGGTAGAGCCCCCTCTGGGGTACTACACCTGTAATTCATGCAGGACCCTGTCAGTGCTCTCATCTCAGCTGCATTACATGTGGTTGGTCCAGAATCTATTGGGCCCTAGTTGTCCTACTAGTACAATTGACAAAGGAAGTGGGTGGCCGGATCCTGACTAACATTAGTCAGGCTCCACCCACCTGCTTAATTTGTGAACAGTACTAGAAAAGCAGCGCTGGGGCCTGATAGATCCTGGACCGACCACATGTAATGAAGCTGAGATGAGCGCACTCACATGGCCCAGCACGGAGTACAGTAACAGTGCCAGGCCCCGTTACATGTGAGTGAAGACTGGGGGCAGTGGGGGACATTACTGGGGCCAGTGAAAGGACACTACTGGGGGCACTATAGGCATATTACTGTGGGTGCTATAGGTACATTAGTGGGGGGATATTATTATTGCCCGAGACCAGGGGTGTATCAACCATGGTAGCAGATGGTGCGACCGGGCCTGGTGGGAGTGGGGGTGGGGGGCATCCAAAGTTTGCCCTGGGGCCCATAGAACTCTAGTTGCACCACTGCAGAGAAGATTTCTTTATCTACAGTATATAACAGATTTTATTGTAATCTTAGACAAAATAGTATCAAAGGAAAGAGGAGCTGAAGGGATGAAGTGCCGGATAGTTTCTATTTTATTATATTGAAAATTCTTTTAAATATCCTAGAACTTAGTTTGGAGGTTAATTGTTAGGAGGCAACTTCAGAACGGTACACCTCAATGACACCTGGTTTATAGATGATACACTAATCCCTGCTATGTCTGCCAAGAGCTCAAAGACCAGTAGCTTCTTGTGAAGACTAAAATCACAGCAATTACCATGCAGGACACAACCCAACAATCTCCCAAACCAAGACACTAAACCTATACAAAGCAAAACATCTGGAGTTATATTCTTATACACAGGGGTATAATTATAGTAGTTATATTCTTGTATATAGGAACAGAATTATAGTAGTTATATTCTTGTACAAAGGATGCAGTATTATAGTAGTTATATTCTTGTACGTAGGAGCAGTATTATAGTAGTTATATTCTTGTACGTAGGAGGCAATATTATAGTAGTTATATTCTTGTATATAGGAGCAGTATTATAGTAGTTATATTCTTGTACATAGGAGGCAGTATTATAGTAGTTATATTCTTGAACATAAGATGCAGTATTATAGTAGTTATATTCTTGTACATAGGAGACAGTATTATAGTAGTTATATTATTGTACATAGGAGGCAGTATTATAGTAGTTATATTCTTGAACATAAGAGCAGTATTATAGTAGTTATATTCTTGTACATAGGAGGCAGTATTATAGTAGTTATATTCTTGAACATAAGAGCAGTATTATAGTAGTTATATTCTTGTACATAGGGGACAGTATTATAGTAGTTATATTCTTGTACATAGGAGACAGTATTATAGTAGTTATATTATTGTACATAGGAGGCAGTATTATAGTAGTTATATTCTTGTACATTGGAGCAGTATTATAGTAGTTATATTCTTGTATATAGGAACAGTATTATTGTAGTTATATTCTTGTACATAGGAGCCGCATTATAGTAGTTATATTCTTGTACATAAGAGCAGTATTATAGTAGTTATATTCTTGTACATAGGAACAGTATTAGAGTAGTTATATTCTTGTACATAGGAGCAGTATTATAGTAGTTATATTCTTGTACATAGGACTAGGAGCAGTATTATAGTAGCTATATTCTTGTACATAGGAGGCAGTATTATAGTAGTTATATTCTTGTACATAGGAGGCAGTATTATAGTAGTTATATTCTTGTAAATAGGAGCAGTATTATAGTAGTTATATTCTTGTACATAGGAGCAGTATTATAGTAGGTATATTCTTGTACATATGAGGCAGTATTATAGTAGTTATATTCTTGTACATAGGAGGCAGTTTTATAGTAGTTATATTCTTGTACACAGAAGGCAATATTATAGTAGTTATATTCTTGTACATAGGACTAGGAGCAGTATTATAGTAGGTATATTATTGTACATATGAGGCAGTATTATAGTAGTTATATTATTTTACATAGGAGGCAGTATTATAGTAGTTATATTCTTGTACATAGGAGCAGTATTATAGTAGGTATATTTTTGTACATATGAGGTAGTATTATAGTAGATATATTATTGTACATAGGAGGCAGTATTATAGTAGTTATATTCTTGTACATAGGAAGCAGTATTACATAGTAACATAGTAACATAGTATATAAGGCCGAAAAAAGACATTTGTCCATCCAGTTCGACCTGTTTCCTGCAAGTTGATCCAGAGGAAGGCAAAAAACCCCTGTGAGGTAGAGCCAATTTTCCCCACTTAAGGGGAAAAAATTCCTTCCCGACTCCAATCAGGCAATCAGAATAACTCCCTGGATCAACGACCCATCTTTAGTAGCTATAGCCTGAAATATTATTACGCTCCAGAAATACATCCAGGCCCCTCTTGAATTCCTTTATTGTACTCACCATCACCACCTCCTCAGGCAGAGAGTTCCATAGTCTTACTGCTTACCGTGAAGAACCCTTTTCTATGTTTGTGTACAAACCTTCTTTCCTCCAGACGCAGAGGATGTCCCCTCGTCACAGTCACAGTCCTGGGGATAAATAGATGATGGGAGAGATCTTTGTACTGACCCCTGATATATTTATACATAGTTATTAGATCTCCCCTCAGTCGTCTTTTTTCTAGAGTGAATAACCCTAATTTTGATACCCTTTCGGGGTACTGTAGTTGCCCCATTCCAGTTATTACTTTAGTTGCCCTCCTCTGAACCCTCTCCAGCTCTGCTATGTCTGCCTTGTTCACGGGAGCCCAGAACTGTACACATTATTATAGTAGTTATATTCTTGTACATAGGCGCAGTATTATAGTAGTTATATTCTTGTACATAGGAGCAGTATTATAGTAGTTGTATTCTTGTACACAGAAGGCAATATTATAGTAGTTATATTCTTGTACATAGGAGCAGTATTATAGTAGTCATATTCTTGTACATAGGAGCAGTATTTTAGCAGTTATATTCTTGCATATAAGAAGCAGTATTACAGCAGTTAACCCTTTAGGACCAAGCGACATTTTACTTTTATCCTCCCCACAATACAATCATCATTTTTTTTAATTGTTCAGTGAACATAGCCATATGATGGTTTATAGGGCAACACACTCAGTTTATTTCATGACTCCATTTAACATTATGCATTGCAAAACTGTAAAAATATATATATATATTTGTCTGGTGAGAAGGAAAATCATTCAATTGTTTCGTTTTTCCAGTCCTTACTATGTGGTAATAATTACATTATAACTTTATTCTTTGGGGCAATAGAATTACAGCAATGTCAAACTTTGTTGATATTTGTCTGGAGTAACGATGAAGAAAGATTGGAAATAATATCTAAAATATCAGTAAAGACAGAAATATTCTTATTTAGGAATACGTGATTTCTTGCACCATGACTGGAATTGCCTTCGAAGCTTAGGGTAGGGACTGTCCAAGCCCTGAGGGTTCCATCTTCCAGGGGTTAATAATCACCTCCTGTTAATGCTTTTAACCTCAGCAGTCAATGACAAGACTCAGCTGAATTCACTAACCTTGAGCGTTATTATAAATATCTGACTCAGGTCAAACAAATAATCATACATTAATGATGATAAATGCGCTCATTCCCAGGAGAGAGTGGATTACTGCCAATGTATTAACAAGCAAAATGTTTGGTCTTCATCTTATCTTGGGATAAGGGATTTTTTATAAGGAGCATTTACTCATAAGGATCCTTAGAGGATTTCCATATTAATGGTATGATAAATATCAGGGGCAAATTATAGGGCTGGCAAATAGGGCAATTGCCCAGGAGCTTCTGCCAACCAAGTTCCTTCAAGTGATTTCTAGAAACTTAAAACAGCTAAACAAACAATATGAGAACTCTTTAGAGGACATGTCCCTCTCCTGTCTGTTTTAGTAACCTACAACCCTCTTAACCTCTTGCCGCCACGCTAACGCCGATGGGCGTCAGCGCGGCGGCTCTCTCAGGTCTCAGTCACGCCTATCGGCGTCATCTCGTGAGACCTGAGATTTCACATGAACGCGCGCGTCGTGCGCGCGCGTTCATGTGATCGGAGCCGGGACAACTGAAACTACAGCCTGCCAGCGCTGATCATGCGCTGGCAGGCTGTAGATGCGGAAAAAACCGCATTTAAATCGCATATCAGACGCTGTTTTTAAACAGCGCCTGATATGCCTGTTGTCTGCTCGCCTGGTGGTCCCTTTGTTTGGGACCACCAGAGGAAACATAGGAAAAGTGTACCAATCACTACACACACACACCCCCACCCCCATCACTGATTAACCCCTGATCACCCATGTCACCCCCTGATCATCCCCTGATCACCCCCTGTCACCCCCCCTTCACTAATCACCGCCCTACAGGCTCATTCAGACGTCCGTATGTGTTTTGCGGATCCATGGATCTGCGGATCCATGGATTTACAGATCCGCAAAATACGGACACCGGCAATGCGCTTTCCGCATTTTGCAGATCCGCACAGAACTATATAGAAAATGCTTTTTCTTGTCCTCAATTGCGGACAAGAATAGGACATGTTCTATATTTTTGCGGAACGGAAGTGCAGACCCGGAAGCGCGGATCCGTAATTCCGGATCCGAGCGGGACAAAGTCTGTCCCCATAGAAATGAATGGGTCCGCAATTCCGTTCCGCCAACAGAATTTCGGACGTGTGAATGGGGCATAAGGGTCCCTTATCACCGCCAGTTAGTTAGCTACTTGTTAGGTAGTTAGCGCCCACCGCCCCGCAGTCACTGATTTTTGCAGAGATTTTTTAATCCACATTGATCGATGCGAATGAAAAAATCTGTGCCGTTCATTTTTTATTTTTTTTTCAGCGCAGAGGCTGAACGGAAAAAAAAAAATCTCATTACCCGTATGGTCAATATAAGGAGAATCGCAGAAACTCCTAATGCTGGCCATACGTGTAATGATTGCGGAGACCCTCAAATGCCAGGGCAGTACAAACACCTCACATGTGACCCCATTTTAGAAAGAAGACACCCCAAGGTATTCGCTGAGGGGTATGGCGAGTTCATGTAAAATTTTATTTTTTGTCACAAGTTAGTGGAATATGAGACTTTGTAAAGAAATATATATATATATATAAATTTCCGCTAACTTGTGTCAAATTTTTTTTTTTTCTGTGAACTCGACATGCCCCTCACGGAATACCTTGGGGTGTCTTCTTTCCACAATGGGATCACATGTGGGGTATTTATACTGCCCTGGCATTTTAGGGGTCCTAAAGCGTGAGAATCCAAATACGTAAAATGCCCTGTGAAATCCTAAAGGTACTCATTGGTTTTAGGCCCCTTTGCATCTTGGCTGCAAAAAAGTGTCACACATGTGGTATCGCCGTACTCAGGAGAAGTAGGGCAATGTGTTTTGGGGTGTATTTTTATATATACCCATACTTTGTGTGAGAAATATCACTGTAAACGACAACTTTTTAAATTTTTTTATACAAAGTTGTCAATTTACAGAGATAATTCTCTCACCTAACATGGGTATATGTAAAAATACACCCCAAAACACATTGCCCTACTTGTCCTGAGTACGGCGATACCACATGAGTGACACTTTTTTGCAGCCTGGGTGCGCAAAGGGGCCCTAAAACCAATGAGTACCTTTAGGATTTCACAGGACATTTTTACGCATTTGGATTCCAGACTTCTTCTCAGGCTTTAGAGACCCCTAAAATGCCAGGGCAGTATAAATACCCCACAAGTGACCCCATTTTGGAAAGAAGACACCCCAAGGTATTCCGTGAGGGTCATGGCGAGTTCACAGAATGGTTTTTTTTTTGGCACAAGTTAGCGGAAATTGATATTTTTTTATTTATTTTTATTTTTTTACAAAGTCTCATATTCCACTAACTTGTGACAAAAAATAAAATTTTACATGAACTCACCATACCCCTCACGGAATACCTTGGGGTGTCATCTTTCCAAAATGGGGTCACTTGTGGGGTATTTATACTGCCCTGGCATTTTAGGGGTCTCTAAAGCCTGAGAAGAAGTCTGGAATCCAAATGCGTAAAAATGCCCTGTGAAATCTCTAAAGGTACTCATTGGTTTTAGGGCCCCTTTGCACCCAGGCTGCAAAAAGTGTCACTCATGTGGTATCGCCGTACTCAGGAGAAGTAGGGCAATAAGTTTTGGGGTGTATTTTATATATACCCATACTTTGTGTGAGAAATATCACTGTAAACGACAACTTTTTAAATTTTTTATACAAAGTTGACAATTTACAGAGATATTTCTCTCACCCAGCATGGGTATATGTAAAAATACACCTCAAAACATATTGCCCTACTTCTCCTGAGTACGGCAATACCATGTGTGTGACACTTTTTTGCTGCCTGGGTGCGCAAAGGGGCCCAAATTCCAACGAGTACCTTTAGGTTTTACAGGGCTGCTAACAATTTAGCCCCGCCCAAAATGCCAGAACAGTAAACACACCCCACAAATGACCCCATTTCGGAAAGTAGACACCCCAAGGTATTCACTGAGGGGCATAGTGAGTCCGTCTGAGATTTTATATTTTTTTGCCAGAAGTTAGCAGAAATGGAAACTTTATTATTATTTTTTTTTCCTCAGAAAGTGTCATTTTCCGCTAACTTGTGAAAAAAATTGAATGATACATGAACTCACCATGCCCCTCCGCGAATACTTTGGGGTGTCTTCTATCTTAAATGGTGTTATTTGGGGGGTATTTATACTTTCCTGACATTCTAGCACCTGAAGAAACATGACAGGTGCTCAGAAAGTCAGAGCTGCTTCAAAATGCCAAAATTCACTTTTTTGCACCATAGTTTGTAAACGCTATAACTTTTACCCAAACCAATAAATATACACTTATTAGATTTTTTTTATCAAAGACATGTAGAACAATACATTTTGTGAAAAATGTATATAGAAATGTAGTTTTTTAAAAAAAAAAATTACAACAGAAATTGAAAAATGTCATTTTTTTGCAAAAATGTCGTTACATTTTTATTAATAGCAAAAAAAGTAAAAATGTCAGCAAGAATGAAATACCACCAAATGAAAGCTCTATTAGTGAGAAGAAAAGGAGGTAAAATTCATTTGGGTGGTAAGTTGTATGACCGAGCAATAAACGGTGAAAGTAGTGTAGTGCGGATTTGTAAAAAAGGGCATGGTCACTAGGGGGGTATAAACCTGTGGTCTTCAAGTGGTTAAAATTACAATTCTCAAGCATCTATTCATGACTATATGATGTACCATTCCTCTATCTATTCCTCTAAGTTTATGAATGAATTACAGACACTTTGTGATGAAGGTCCAGAAGTGTATTACTGGTGTGTTCCTGCACTGCCTGACATTATCAAATCAGTGCTTCCAGGGTCAGACTGTGCAGGGACACACCCACAACTGGTAACACCCATCTTGACCTTCACATTACCAACTGCTAACAGTTCATTCAGAAGTTCTAGCAGGAATAATAACAGAACAGCACAACATAGAGTCATAAGAATACATGCTCCAGAATGTTTATTGCATAGGGAATGTGTACTGTCCTGGAGCAGGGGTACTTTGAAGTCTGGAAGTTTGTGGACATTTGCTCCTATTTCCCCCATGCAAAGTCATCAGCTTTGTTGCACTTTAAAGGGTTATCTTGCACTGACTTATCACCTGCAGTCCTGGGCTCTGTCTGTGTAGCTACAATTGTTCTGGGATCTGCTCCACAGGTTCCTCTCAGCCCTGGCCTCAGCATGCTTGCATTTTGTTTTTGCAGCACTTCCCTAAGGGCCGGCGCGTGTCCCTTCCTGGGTGTTATGGGTTAGATCATGTGACCTCGCTGACCAATCCTAGCCCTCCTGCACATTTATAAGTGGCTCTCACCCCTTCCCAGATGCCTCAGTGTCAAGGTCCTTGTGTCCTGTTAAGTACCTGATAACCACTTGTGTTCCTGACTTGTACTTGTGTTATTAGATTCTGCTACCCATCTGATCCCTGCCTGCTTGCCTTGACTCTCCTGTTGCCGACCCGGATTGCCTGACCTGTACCTGTGCCGCCTGCCCTGACCTTTTGCTTGTCTGACTACGCCTCTGCCTCATCCTTCGGTCCTACACTGTTGCTCCTGGTAATGACCCCACCTGCTGACATCGCTTGTACTTCTGGTACCTCTTGGTCCACCTGGAGCAGCTGCCTTGTGTGCCTATCCTCTTCAAGAGGTAGCAACCTGGTGTTCCTCTCAGGAAAGTCTATCCCCACCATCAGGGGTACTGTGAACAATCTAGGGGTTCACTTAGACAACGCCCTTAGAGGAGGTAGGATATGTGGCACAGTGGGTTCACATCCGCTGGTTCATGACAGTTTGTTGCGATATACATTCTGTTCATTTGCACCGTATTTAAATGGCAGTGTGGAAAGGGTTCATGAATACTGAGAGAGTTTGGGACTTTCTAGTTAATAATGAGAAGCTAGTGATTTTCCACAATAACCATATGGTTTGGAGAGAAAAAGCCAAACTTGTGTAGTACCCCAGACCCGGGGTACCCCAAATTGTTTATTGTTATACATTGTATTTTACTGTTTGCTATCGCTACCATCAAGGAAGGTATGGCAAAGGTTTTTAGGAACAGAGTTAATCACCCTGTTTCTCCTCTCTTGGGGAGGAGTGGTCATAACTGCCTTCTGCCAAGAGTGGGTGTTCCCGCCTAGAGACTGAGGGAGAAGGACTCAACCTGCCTTGCTCCTTCTCCCACACTAATTTCTCCAGAGAGAATTATTACTAAATTGCCTCAAGTAAAGTCTTGGGAAGATAAAGACAGTAGAGCAATCTTCTATATTCAGGTTCCATAGACACTGCTGTAAAGTGAAGGAAAATGATCCAAAACCACCCTCATCAACCAACAGCCACTAGGCCAGTTTCATTTAAGTCCTAAACTGCCATTAACCAACCTGTCTAAATATCTTTGCTGGTAGACAAGAATTGCAATAAAACCTGCTTCTACTGTACGGTATGTATTTTCAAGTTGTACGTGGCACTTAGTAAAAGGATTTTGTTACTTTTAAGTCTGACCTCATTCTTCAGTGCTACAACTTTCACTGCAATGGACCCCAGGTAGCGACAGCCTGAGGTAGGAAACCATAACATTACAACACTAACTCAAGGCCACTACCACTCATATCCTCTAAATCAGGGTTCGCTGCAATTGTTTACCACCAAAACCAGACAGACCAACCCTTTGGATGTCTGGTGTGCTATGTAATAATGTCTGAAGATTTGTTTTTATCTGGAAAAACTGCTTCGTCATTCCTATTGACTATTATCGAAGTTCTAATGCGGGTTTATGACAGACAAAAATATTAACAATGTATCTGTTTGGGCTGTGTTTCTCCCCTCCACCACTCACACTCTCTAGTTCAGCTAGAAACTGCATATAAGGGCTCGTTCACATCACCGTTTGTCTTTTCCGTTCTCCGGCTCCGTTCAGGAGCAGGAGAACGGAAAGGACGGATGCTGTACATAACTGACACTTAACTGACACCAACGGAGCCTAAAGACCCCATAGACTTTAATGGGGTCCGTTTGGTGTCCGTTCAGAACATGATTTTTGAGCGGACACGAAAGTCCTGCATGCAGTACTTTCATGTCCGCTCAAAAATCATGTTCTGAGCGGACACCAAACGGACCCCATTAAAGTCTATGGGGTCTTTAGGCTCCGTTGGTGTCAGTTAGGTGTCAGTTATGTACAGCATCCGTCCTTTCCGTTCTCCTGCTCCTGAACGGAGCCGGAGAACGGAAAAGACAAACGGTGATGTGAACGAAGCCCTAGGAGAGTAGTCAGAGCTCTTAATTGTCTGCCTTTCATGATCAATGCTTAGAAGAAGAGACTCTGCTAGATTACTTGAGTAAGAAGACACTGAGACGGGGATACTCTGCCAGAGATTCTGGGTCACTAGCCTATCCCCAGGGTACCAGCCACCTGAGATCTAAAGGGACAGCTAGCTTAGGGTACTTTAACACTTGCATTAAAGTTTTCCGGTATTGACTTCCTTCCTAGGGGCTCAATACCAAAAAAAAACTGATCCGTTTTATCCTAATGCATTCTGAATGGAGAGCAATCCATTCCGTATGCATCAGGATGTCTTTAGTTCAATCACTCTTACGGTATTTGGAGAGAGAAAATACCGCAACGCGCCATTGATAAACAGGGCAGTCTCCTCCTCCCTGTACTGATGCTATTCATTAGCATGCCAGCCAGGAAGCCTGCAGGGGGGCACAGCGGGCGAACGGAGTGGAGCCCAGACTAACTAGTAAGCAATATTATATCAGTGCACAGTGCCCTACATAACCTGCTAGTTATTTCATAATGGCTGGACCTCGAAGGACCTCTTTAACTAAGGATAGTTAATGATGTCACAGACTGAGGGGGTGAAATAACATGAGGGCTAGTGATGTCACACAGTGAGAGGGCTGTGTTATTTTAGGAGGATTGGTGATGTCAGCCTAAAGGGTTTTATCTTGGGAGGGCTAGTGATGTCACAGACTGAGGGATGGAGTGAGCTGAGAGGTAGTGATGTCACAGAGAGAGATGGCCGTGATAGGTTAGGATGGCTAGTGATGTCACAGAGTGAGAGGGTTTGAGTGATCTGAAGGCTAGTGATATCACACAGAAAAAGGGCAGAGTTAGATTATGAGGGGTGTTGATGTCACAGAGTGAGATGGCAGTGTTAGTTTAGTAGAGTTAGTGATGTCACAGAGTGAGGAGGTGGAGTAACCTGAGGGCTAGTGATGTCACAGAGAGGGAGGGCAGTGTTAGGTTAGGAGGGATAATGATGTCACAAAGTGAGAGAGCAATGTTAAGTTAGGAAGGATTGTGATGTCAGTTTGAGGGGGTTATCTATGGACAACTTATAATGTCAAAGTTGGTGGAGTGACCTGAGGGCTAGTGATGTCACAGAGAGAAAGGCAATTTTATACCAGAAGGATTGAGGACTCGGAGTATCTCTCAGTTTTCCCATAAGGCAAATGTGCGTATTTATGGAGCAATGTGTGGTTTGTCATGTAACTCGCTGCCTGGGAATAAGATTTGTTTCTACTCTGTCCTTTAAACCACATATCCAACCCTTCCACCTCCCAATTTCAACTCAAGAACCTCTCTTGTATTTGCTCCTTCCTCATCCCTGAGTCAACTAAAATGCTAGTGCAAGCTCTCGTCATCTCCCACCTGAACTACTGCAAAATTCTCCTCGGTGGCCTCATCTGGCACTCTCACTCTATTCTCAACTCTGCTGCCCAGTGAATCCACCTCTCCCCTCGTTTCTCATTTACCTCCCCCTCTGCCGATCTCTTCACTGGCTCCACATTGCCCAGCAAATTTAGTTAAAATTACTAACAATTAATACTAATATAAGTCGGCCCACAACCTGTCCCCTCCGTACATTTCTGACCTGCTTTCCCAATACATCCCCACATGTAATCTCTGATCCTCACAGGACCTCCTCCTCTAATTTCCTCTCATCTGTTCTTCACACAATCGACTATAAGATTTCTCCGGTGCCTCTCCACTACTCTGGAACTCTCTACCCCAGAACATCAGACTTTCCCCCAACATCCAAACCTTCAAGAGTAACCTGAAAACCCACCTCTTCAGGAAAGCCTACCATCTGCAATGAGCCTGCTGCCTCAATACAGCCATATGAGCAGCCTATAACCTCACCTACTGTGTTCTCCCCGTCCCTTGTAGATTGTAAGCTCTTATGGGCAGGGTCCTCTCCCCCTCCGTACTAGTCTATTAATAGTTTCATGCCTATAGTACTTGTGTTTTTATATTATGTATTGTAAACCCCTCTTGATGGAATTAATGGCGCTTTCAAATAAATAATAATAACTCTGTATCACGAGAAAAAAAATTGGGCAAGAACGCCAAGGGAGATGTAAGGTTGGCCATATTTTTTAAGAAGTCTTGCAGTAGGCAACCCCCTGCTGACCCTGACCTGTGAAGGATCTGGGTACATGCCCCCATGCACTGGCGGATCCAGAGCCTGGTCTCGGGAGGGGCACTTTGGGCGATTGATACGCCCCAGCTCCCATCACTACAGAAATACAGCCCCACTTACCTCTTCCATCCAGTGACGTCTCCTCTGATGTAGATGTTCTCTTTCCTCATCTTCTCCTTTCAGACCAGACTGACAGGTTTCGTCTCTGCAGTTTGACAACAAAATAAATCTCAGTTACTACTTTTCCATCATCCTCCCATATTCTGGACAAATTATCCTACTACCCCCATATAAAATACATCAGTAATGTCCCCATAGTGCCCCCCGATCATGTGCTAGTGAAAAGTGCCAGTCTCCTCTCTCCCCCATCATGTCCCCCCCCCCCCCCCAATCATGTGCAGGCTCCTTTCCCACCCATCCCCTTCCCCCAAAATTATTTGCAGGCTCCTTTCCCAGCCCCCCAAATCATGTGCAGGCTCCTTCCCCCCTCCCCAAAATCATGTGCAGACTTCTCCCCCCAATATTGTGCAGGCATCTTTCCCCTTCCCCCAATATTGTGCAGGCTTCTTTCCCTCCTCCCCAATATTGTGCAGGCTTCTTTTCCCCTTCCCCCCAATATTGTGCAGGCTTCTTTCTCTTTCCCCCTCCCCCAATATTGTGCAGGCTTCTTTTCCCCCTCCCCAATATTGTGCAGATTTTTTCCCCTCCCCCAATATTGTGCAGGTTTTCTTTCCCCCTCCCCCAATATTGTGCAGGTCTTCTTTTCCCCCTCCCCCAATATTGTGCAGGTTTTCTTTTCCCCTCCTCCCTACTTACCTCCTTGCAGCGCTGGATGCAGGCCTCTTCCGGCCTGTGTCCCGCTTCTGGCCTCTGCTCAGGCGGCACGATGACGCTCATCGCGCCGCCTGAATCGCTCTGATAGGCTGTCGGCACGAGGCCGGCAGCCTATCAGAGGAGCAGGGGAGGGAGACGCCTCTCCCTCCCCTGCCGCACTGCACAGCGATCTGTATCGCTGTCCAGAGGACGGCGACACAGATCGTTAAGAGATGAACACTTCCACAGTGGAAGCGTTCATCTCCTGTCACTGCCGCCGGTGCTGCCACAATATCGGGGGGGGGGGGGGAATTGCCCCGTTGCCCCCCCCGGGATCCGCCCCTGCCCCCATGCACTTCACACCAAGTTTTTTGAGTATCTCAGTGCAGCAACCAAGCGGACAATAGGCGTTCGCACCCTTATTTACAATGCACAAGGTTATACAGAAATATTACACAGGGTACAGGATTTGCTGTTAGCACAATGCCCTCTACATCCAGCACTACGGTGACCTTTCCCTGCCAGCGTCTGACTAAAACCCTGATGTCACCCTGTTTTCTCCCCCGACCCTTTGGGCAGAATGCAGAATCTGATGACACTGGAGCATTCATAGGTCCAGATTGGTTGAGTAGATGCTGATGAGGTTAAAACGACTGGGTGACACCAGGGACCAGTCGCTGTCACTGAGTCAGAAGATGACATCAACATTACAGCTTTGCTTTTCTATTGGCAAAAAAATGGGCTTAGAACGGTGCTACTATTGTTTGGTGTTTAATACTGGCATTCACAGGGGCACAGAGGCCGCTCTCAGCTAATCTGATCAAATTTTGTTTAAAACACAAAATCCCAAAGGCCTCTGCTTTATTCTACTAATTGATCAGGGAAACAAGTCAATGGCAAAGAACGGAGTCTGTAGTGTAATCCTGAAAGGTTGTCTGCGGAGTCAGAAAAAGGGAGCATGTGGTTGTAGTGATTTATATAGTACAATAATATAGTATAGTAATACATGACCCAATTTACAATCATGTCATATAATATCCTATGTAAAATAATATAATAATGAAATAATACAATATAAAATAATATATATATATAATATAATTATACTACACAAAATATAATATAGTGCAATGTTGTCATATAATATACTATGTAGCATAGTACAATAATGAAAAAATGCAATATAAAATAATATAATATATAGAGTATTTTTCGCTTTATAAGATGCACCTAGGGTTTTGAGGAGGAAAATAAGAAAAAAATATTTTGAACCAAAAGGTGTGCTTTTGGTGGGTTTTGAACTAATGGTGGTCTGCGGAGGACACTATTATGGGGGATCTGTGGATGAAGCACTGTTATGGAGGGGATCTGTGGATAACACTGTTATGGGGGATCTGTGGATCACTGTCACGGATGTACCGAGTCATATGGACAGTGAGTGACAGGAGATCTTTGAGACTGGCAACACGTGGTTTGATTTGACAGGTTTACCTTATGGATCAATAGGCGTCTGTGTTGTTTCTGATACTGGCCGCACCCTTTACCTCCAGGAGTTGCTATTGTAGTCATCTAACTTTCCCTATTTATAGTTGTCTCTCGCACAATGCTGTGCGGTTTATAGCTCCAGTTGGACCTGTGGATAGCTGGTGTTTGGATCTCGGCTGAGTTCCTGGTGCTGCCATAGCTTCTTGGAAGTTAAGTGTTACCTTTCCCTTTGTATTTTGGCTTTTCTGTGTGTTGCATTTCCTTTTTGTTTTGTATTAGGCCTTAGGGACACTCCCGTTCATCCTTCCTTTTGGAGGAACCGGTTGTCTCATTCCTGTCATTAGTACCAGGGTCCATTAGGGTTAGATAGGACTTTAGGTATTCCTGTGTATGAACTCACCTACCTCTGTTCATACTGGTAGTCAGTCAGGGCTTTGATTATGGTTTGTCTCATGCCAAATGCATTGATAGACGCCTGATAGAAAGATCTAGGGGCCCTTACTCTCAGGATGTACTATCACATGATGTATCGTCCTCCTCTGACACTTTGGGTGAAAATACTCCTGAGTTTAAGTCTGGGGACGAACCCATGCATTTAGGGGGAGCTACTCCTGGATCCACTTTTAAGCATACTGGTCGTAAGAAGGGAGTGTGTTTTTTCTGCAGACAGAAGGGACATTTTATCAGAGTATGTCCATACATTCAGTGTAAAAAAATAAATGAAAGGACGTTAAATTCCCATCTGACTCTTGGAGGGGTGAGAGGAGAGTCATGAAAATGTGCATTTGTCTTTGACTGGTAGTACCCGATTTCTCCTGACTGCTGAGGTGGCGCTAAAGTACAAAACTGTGGGTATTGAGGTGTTTATCGACAGCGGGGCAGGGGTGAACCTGATTGATGCTCAGTTCTTCCGTATGCATGGGTTGTCACTGATTGCATTAAAAACATTTCCATTTTTGCTATTGATTCTGCATCTCTAGCTCAGAAGTGTTTATCGCAAGTGGTGCATGATATCAGATTAAGAGTGGGTGATTTTCATCAGGAATTTATCTTGTGTTTTGTGTTGGAGGGTCTCCCTGCTCTGGTGGTTCTGGGTTTGCCGTGGTTGAGCAAGCACAATCCAAACATAAATTGGCAAACTAGACCGATTCTGAATTGGGGTGATTATTGCATTGACAATTGTATTAATACATCTTTTTATTTTAACTACGAAGACATTGCCTTCATTTATATTTGATTTTGCCAGGATGAGAGTGGATGCCAAGATTACATTGGAAATATGATTGTCCTATCAACCTTATTCCCAGAGCTAAGTTGCCCAAATCTAGGTTGTTTATAGAGATGAGCGAACTTCAAAAATTAGTTCGGCGTTCGGGTTGGGGTAATCGCTGCATCCCGTTATGGATTCCACTACTGCGGACTATCCATATGCCGGGATAGTCCGCGGTAGCGGAATCCATAACGGGATGCGGCGATTACCCCAACCCGAACGCCGAACTAATTTTTGAAGTTCGCTCATCTCTAGTTGTTTAACCTTTCTGGACCTGAAAGACTGGCCATGAGAGAATATATTACCGAGAGTTTGGCTAATGGACACATAGGACCTTCCAAATCTCCAGTGGCAGCAGGTTATTTTTTATTGTTAAAAAAAAAAGACAGAGGTCTTCAGCCATGTCTGGATTTCCATGAACTCAATCGGATTACTGTCCGTGATCCTTACCCTCTTCCTTTGATTCCCGATTTGTTTAGCCAGATTGTTTGTGTCAAGGTGTTCTCCAAGTTGGACTTAAGGGGGGCATATAATCTGGTCAGGATCAAGGAAGGAGATTAATGGAAGACGGCTTTCAATACTCCTGAGGGTCACTTTGAGAACCTGGTCATGCCTTTTGGGTTGACCAATGCTTCTGCGGTTTTCCAGCATTTTGTGGATAACATTTTTTAGCACCTTGTGAAGAGGTTTGTAGTGTGTATTTGGATGACATACTAATTTATTCTCCAGATGTGGAGATACATCAGGATCACGTTAGACAGGTGTTGCAGATTCTAAGTGATAATAAATTGTACGAAAAATTAGAGAAGTGTGTTTTTGCTGTATACGAGGTGCACTTTTTGGGATACCTGTTGTCATCTTCGGGTTTTCGAATGGATCCGGAGAAAGTCCATGCTGTATTGGACTGGTATTGACCCGAAAATCTGAAGGCTCTTATGCGGTTTTTGGGCTTCACCAATTATTACCGAAAATGTATTCAGAACTATTCGACAGTGGTGAAACCCTTAACTGACATGACTGAGAAAAGGAACGGGTGTCTCAGTGTGGTCTTATTCGGCATTGCGAGCCTTTTCTGCTGTTAAGGAGTGCTTCTCTTCTGCCCCTATATTGGTGCAGTCGGATGTATCACAACTAGAGATGAGCGAACTTTAAAAAAAAGGATTTGATCCCGTGCTGAGCCACGCCCCCTGCACTGATGACGGTGACGTCCCCCCAGGTCCTTCGGCTGTTCAACAGTTCGGGTTGGTGGAAGCCGCCCCTTATGGATTCCATATGCCGCGATAGTCCGCGGTAGTGGAATCCATAACGGGATGCGCGAGTTACCACAACACGAACGCCGAACTTTTTTTTAAAGTTCGCTTATCTCTAATCACAAACTTTTATTGTGGAAGTGGACGCGTCCGAGGTGGGAGTAGGAGCAGTTTTATCGCAGGGCCCGTCACCTGGTAAATGGCGTCCATGTGCCTTTTTCTCTAAAAAACTCTCTGCCGCAGAGGGAAACTACGATGTGGGTAACGGAGAGTTACTGGTTATTAATCGGGCTTTTGAGGAATGGCGTCATTAGTTGGAAGGGGCGATTCATCTGATCACTGTGTTCACAGATCACAAAAATCTGGCTTACCTGGAATTGGCTAAACAACTGAACCCGAGGCAGGCCATATGGTCTTCACCAGATTCAATTTCACTGTCACTTATCGTCCTATGGTTAGGAACGTCAAGGCAGATGCCTTGTAATGTCGTTTTCTTGGAGGTGGTGATTTTGAAAATCCGAGTCCTAATCTATCGGAAGGGGTGGTGATATCCGCCCTATAACCTGACCTAGAGGTGAAGGTGTTAGAGGTCCAGGGAGACGCACCGGATTCTTGTCCCTCTGGGAAATAGTTTGTGCCATCGGAATTGCGTTACAAAGTGTTTAAGGAACATCACTCTACGGTTCTTATGAGACACCCTGGGAGCAGATCCACTGCCGACCTCACATAGGTTCTGGTGGCCGGGGTTGCGTAAGTGTGTTGAAAACTATGTGTCAGCCTGTAGTGTCTGTGCACGCGCTAAGGTGACACATACTCGGCCTTCCGGATCCCTACTTCTGTTGCCTATCCCCTCCAGACCATGGACTCATTTATCTATGGATTTTATCACTGATCTGCCTAATTCATTAGGAAAGACAGTTATTTTGGTGGTGGTTGATCAGTTTAGTAAAATGGTACACTTTATGGCGTTGTCTGGCCTACCTTATGCTAAAACACTTGCTCAAGTGTTTGTTGATAACATTGTGAAACTCCATGGAATTCCCTCTGACGTGGTTTCGGATCACGGGACTCAGTTTGTGTCCAGATTCTGGAAGGCGTTCTATACTCGGCTGGGGGTACAACTGTCTTTTTCTTGGGCTTTCCATCCTCAGTCGAACGGACAGACAGAGCGCACTAATCAGAGCCTGGAGACTTACAGTACCTAAGATGTTTTGTTTCTGAGAACCAGGAGGAGTGGTCCTCGTTTTTGTCTTTGGCAGAGTTTGCCATAAATAATCGTAGACAGGAGTCCACTGGTAAGTCGCCATTTTTGGGAGAATATGCCCCTGTGTCCCTGCCCTCAAGCCACACCCACACACAGCCCCACCCATATATCGCGCCCATACCTCTTACATCCATTGACGTCTCCTTTGATGTAGATGTTCTCTTTCCTCATCTTCTTTTTTCAGACCAGGCCACCATTGTTCTGTTGTTTTCCGTCTCTGCAGTTTAACAAAAAATAAATCTTAGTTTACCACTTTTCATCATCCTCCCATCTTCTGGACAAAACATCCCACTACCTCCAATACTGTGCCACTGTGGTCCCCAATAGTGCCCCCAATAATAAGTGCCTCTCACCCCATCATCATGTGCCAGTGACAACTGCCAACTCCCCCCCCCCCATGTGCAGTACCAAGTGCAAAACCCCCCCATGTGCCAGTATGAAGTGCCTCCCCCATCATGTGCCAGTAACAACTGCCAAACCCCCCATGTGCCAGTACCAAGTGCCAAACTCCCCACGTGCCAGTATGAAGTGCCAAACCCCCTATGTGCAAGTATGAAGTTCAAGTGCCAACCCCCCATGTGCCAGTATCAAGTTCAAGTGCCAACCCCCCATGTGCCAGTATCAAGTTCAAGTGCCAACCCCCCATGTGCCAGTATCAAGTGTATCCCTCAGGTGCCAGTATAAAGTTCCAAACCCCCCCCATGTGCCAGTATCAAGTGCCAACCACCCCCCATGTGCCAGTATCAAGTGCCTCCCCATCCTCATTTGCCAGTATCAAGTGCCACCCCCCCCCCCCCCGATGTGCCTGCATCAAGTGCCAACTCCACCTCATTTGCCAGTATCAAGCATTAAACTGCTGCCCCCTCATTTGCCAGTATTAAATGCCAACCCCCCATGTGCCTGTATCATGTGCCAACCCCCCCATGTGCCAGTATCATGTGCCTTTATCATGTGCCAAACAACCCCCCCCATGTGCCAGTAGTATCATATGCCTGTATTATGTGCCAAATAATCCCCCCCCCCCCCATGTGCCAGCCTATCAGAGGAGCAGGGAAGGGAGACGCCTCTCCCTCCCTGCCCCACAGTGCAGCCATCTGTATCGCTGTCCTGGGGACGGAGATACAGATGACTATGGAGATGAACGCTTACGCAATGGAAGCGTTCATCTCCCTGTGCCCTGCCGCCCTTGCCCCATTGCCCCCCCCCCCCCACCTGGATCCCCCAATGGTTGAAGGTACCTTCTTGGAAGTTGGGTCCACATTTATCATATAAATGTCCATATAAGATCACGGCCATTATTAATCCTGTAGCTTTTTATCTTGAACTTCCTCAGGTTCTGAAAATACGTAATGTGTTTCATAAATCTTTGTTGAGGAGATATGTTTAACCTTTGGAGCTGTCTTCCTTTCCACCCGCTCCTGTCATGGTGGACGGAAGCTTGGAATTCCAGATCGGCAAGATAATTAACTCTCGAGCTCTCCGTAGATCTCTTCTTGTTTACTGGAAGGGTTATGGACCTGAGGAGAGGATGTGGGTACCGACATCTGACGTGAATGCCAGTCATTTGGTGAAAGCTTTTCAAAGGTTTCACCCTGATATGATCAGTCCTGGGTGCCCGGAGGTCACTTGTAGAAGGGGGATACTGTCACGGACGTACAGAGTCATACAGACGTCCCCGCGACAGTGAGTGGCAGGAGATCTTTGAGACTGGCAACACATGGTTTGATTTGACAGGTTTACCTTGTGGATCAATAGGCGTCCGTGTTGTTTCTGGTACTGACCACACCCTTTACCTTCAGGTGTTGCTATTGTGGTCATCTAACTTTCCCTATTTATAGTTGTTTCTCCCACAATGCTTTGCGGTTTATAGCTTCAGTTGGACCTGTGGATAGCTGGTGTTTGGATCTCGGCTGAGTTCCTGGTCCTGCCATAGCTTCTTGGAAGTTAAGTGTTACCTTTCCATTTGTATTTTGGCTTTTCTGTGTGTTGCATTTCCTTGTTGTTTTGTTTTAGGCCTTGGGGAGACTCCCGTTCATCCTTCCTTTTGGAGGAACGGGTTGTCTCATTCCTGTCATTAGTACCAGGGTCCTTTAGAGTTAGATAGGACTTTAGGTATTCCTGTGTATGAACTCACCTACCTCTGGGGTCTGTTCATACTGGTAGTCAGTCAGGGCTTTGATTAGGGTTTTCAGTAGGAGGTGTCCATCTTCCTTCTGAAGTTTTCAGGTCTTATTTCCTTTCCCCTTTCCCTCCTCTGTTCGGTGTGGGGTTTCCCTCCCACACTAGAGCGTGACACAGTTATGGGGAATCTGTGGATGATACACTGCTTTGGGGGGATCTGTGGATGACACACATATAGCATCTTATGCTGGTCCCCTCTGTGTCCTCTCATGTCTCTGTGTAAATAGTGACCCCCATTACACCGGGCCCCGCTCACAGCAGTCTTCACATGTAAAGTCTATTCATGTAATCTTCAAGCAGTGGCTCTGCTTTGCTAAACTACTGTAATCGTCTATAGTAGTGCTCACTATCAAAGCAGCGGTCAAGCCGGCAGCGTAACGTCACTCACTCAGTCACGCTCCGGCTCTGCCAGCTTCATTAATGAAGTGGGAGGAACAGGAGCCGGCCTGCCTGGTGCTTTGATAGTGAGTACTACTACAGGCGATTACAGTAGTTTAACAAAGAGCCACTGCTTGAGGATTACATGAATAGACTTTACATGTGAAGACTGCTGTGAGCGGGGCCCGGTGTGAGCGGGGCCACGAGTGAAACAGCAGTTGCCAGCCTCCAGCCCCTGCTCCCACCCAGCGTTATAGAGATTAACTGTAACTCATACATCGCAGGCCGCACGGTGCAGCATAGCGGCCGGCAATATATCATTGTCAGCCATGTAAAAATGGTACCATTCACTTTATAAGACGCACTGCCATTCCCCCCCCCACACACACACTGAAATACGGATAATATCATTGTACTATACAGAATATAATACAGTACAATGATCTCATATAATATCCTATGTAATATAGCATAATGATAACATAGTACAATACAAAATAATATCTAATAATACAACATAACCCAATATAAATATACTATAGAAAATATAATAGAAATACAGGACAATCATGTAATATGATATTCTATGTAAAATAGTACAATATAAAATAATTTAATATATACAGTATAATATAATTATACTTTACAGAATATAATACAGGGCAACGATGTCATATATCATACGTAATATAGCATAATGATAGTATGGTACAATACATAGTAATATTTAATAATACAACATAATTCAATATAATTATACTATACAGAATATAATACAGTACAATGATATCATATACCGCAATAGCCACTGAAATATACCAGTAGTATCATAAAATAGTACAATACATAATAATATCTAATAATACATGACCCAATATGCTTATACTATACATAATATAATACAATGATGTCATATAATATCCTATGTAATAAATATAGCATAATAATAAAATAGTACAATGCTAAATAAGATCTTATAAAACATGATCCAATGTGATATGATATCCAATGTGTAGTACATTGTAATGCAATAAAAAATAATATTCCACAATATAGTATAAAAATACATGACCTAATATAGTATAGGAATTCAAAACTATAGCAAAAATAATGACTAAAATAATATAATAATGCAACATTAATGAACATAATATACATAATAGAATGGAATAATATCATATTAGATACACTACCCCTGGCTGACGTACATTTCTGTGTATTTTTATACCAGAAAACTGACGTAAAAGATGATAAGTGTTGCGGGCCAATGGCCCTTTCTCGTCTTCGCCCGCTCCATGGCCCCATTTTGGGAACGAGGCAAAAGTGGAGGAGAAACACCACTTGCTCAAAAATTTTCCTCAAGTGGTATTGAAAAAGTCGCAAACACAAAGTTTGCTACTTTTTCATGCCGTATCATGTCTGTTATGTAATACAGTGTAGTAATAATGCAATAAAAATATATAATATAATTATAATATACTATAAACTGTATATAGTATACACTGAAATATAGCATAAAAATACATTGTGTTCGGGTCGTCTATCAGAACTGAAGATAACCTGAATGAGCAGCTGAGGTGTGGCGAAACTGCTGTCGTAGGGTAGACTGAAGGGGCCTACCCCAGGGCGTGATAAAGAAAAAAAGGGGGAGGGAGGGTGGGTGCGGCGACGAATCAGAACGGCGTGCCGATGGGAGGGGACCCCCTGCTTAAGTAATGAAGCAGGGAGCCTCCCCTCACACAAACCCGGCAACACCTGTTGCCTACCACTTGTGTTCGGGTCGTCTATCAGAACTGAAGATAACCTGAATGAGCAGCTGAGGTGTGGCGAAACTGCTGTCGTAGGGTAGACTGAAGGGGCCAAAAATGAACCAGAGTCGATTTTAGAGTAGGACATATTTTTATTGATCTACAACAATAACTTTTGGAAAGCAATGGCGATTTCTATTTTCGGATCAGGAATATATGTGGAATAACAGCCTGATTTCCAACGGCCTAATTTCTTGATAATATGGGATGGAATGTTTTTCTCTGATGCGGCTGATGCTGCCCCTATGCGGAAAGAGTGCCCAGTTATGCTACGAGGATATACGCCTGAAGCGGGTAAAAGACAACGAATGAACTTGAGGAACGTCTGGATGCTAAGCGGGCCTGAATTATATGGAAGGAGTGCAGAGTCATCAGGTTCTGACTTAATTATCTGCAACCATTGGTCAAAAGCTGAAATGGGGCACCATCTGTTACCTGATGGATAATATAGTACTTTAACAATCTCACCATGTCGAGATGTTTTCGTTTGTTGCAGTAAGAGGCAGTATGATGAATTCTGTTTCAATAAGTGTTTCTTCTGTAAGAAAACTTTTGAAGATGCGGAGCTCGTAAATTCACCAGGTCGCAGGAAACCGTAAAAACATAAGTATAAAGTAGTTCTAATAAGATAGCTGATATAACGACCGAAAGGAAGAGCAGCTAACTTATCCGAAATCAGTTTAAACAAGTCATTCGTAAAAGGTTTCCTACCGACTTTGTGGATTGGGGAGGATTTTTGGATGCCCTTTAATATAGCCTTAATGGGGTATGCTGAGAACAAGGAGGCGCGATCTGGGAATAAGACGTACCAGTGATGTTGGATGCCTGCGAGATATATCTTTATAGTATTATGGGATAGCTTCAGATCAGAGTGGCAAAAAGAAATAAACGCTAGCAAGTAGGATATATGATCCAGATTATTTTGTGGATAAGAAGATTGGAATCTCCTGAAATGATTCCAAGCAGTCTGATATATTCTAGCGGTATTTTGCGATAGTGATTTGACCAACAACGATTTCGCTGCTGCTAAATAAACACCTAGTCCATAATGAGCGAGCTGAATGGCGGTGTCGGAGTCGGAACTCTGTCGGCGTCTGGAGATATCTGAAAGAAAAGTTCAAAATTGCCCCGTGATAATGCGTCCGCGGCCACATTAACCTTACCAGGGATATGTTCACAGACAAAGTGAAAATGGTGTTGTAGAGCTAGCCATATGAACCGTCTCAGGAATGACATGATCTCGGCCGACTTTGATCTACCTTTGTTAATCAGCTCGGCGAGCGCCTCGTTATCTGTCAGGATTAATACTGTCTTGTTACTCCAACAAGGCCCCCACGCTTGAGCTGCTGCCACCACTGGGTAAATCTCGAAAAGGGACGATGATTTTGCAAACCCCGAAAACCTAATGACTTCATCAGGCCAAGGTCCAGCTAACCAACTGTTACCATAAATAGCGGCAAATCCTACACTGGCAGAAGCATCAGTCAGTATAACTGGAGAAACACTATTGGCCGGAGGAATGAAAAAGGAGACGCCATTCCAGTCGTCCAAAAAGTAATCCCACATGATTAAATCTGCCCTAGCTTGTTGGTCGAAGGTGATGATACTATCTTGGTCGGCTGCCGTGGGTAACAATCTGAGAAGTCTAGATGTGAAAGATCTACCTTGCGGAATGATCCTCATCGCAAAATTAAGCATGCCCAGTAAGCTCTGGAGTTCTAACTTGCTGACTTTACCGGATCGAGTTGCCTTATGTAACGAATCCCTCACTCTGGCCAGTTTATCTGAAGGGAGACTAGCCTGCATGGACACCGAATCTAGGTGGATGCCTAAAAAGGTGATGCTGGTAGCCGGACCGTCTAATTTGTTATCCGCGACTGGGACCCTGATTTCCTTGAAAAGTTGGATTAGCGCCGACAAGTCCTTCGGGGGACGTGAAGGAGGCTCAATCAACAGGAAATCATCCAGATAATGGATGACATGGGAAACGCTGCACTTTCTCTCCAAAATCCAATGCAGGCTACTCGCGAAATTATCGAATAACCATGGGCTGGACTTTGAACCGAAAGTTAATTTATTTGCGAAATAATATAGCTGATTCCAACGGATCCCATGCCATTGCCACATCTGGGGGTTAATAGGCAGTAACTTAAAGGCATCGGTAATGTCTGCCTTAGAGAGCCAGGCGTGGCTTCCATATGACAAAATTACCTGAATGGCCTCGTCGATAGAAGCATATGACATGGAGAATTGATCCGACGGTATGAGAGCGTTCAGGCTAGGAACCTCAGAGGAATGAGGAGCGGACAAGTCATAGATAAGACGTTTCTTGTTTGAAAATTTACCAGTCACCAAACCGATCGGATTAACTCTCCAGTTAGCAAAAGGCGGGGAGACAAATGGCCCGATCAAAAACCCTTTTTCTAGTTCCTGCTGGACTAGCTCAGTAACGATCTCTGGTTGTGTCACCGCGGATTGCAAGTTTTTACACTCATATGGGCACTGAGGCATGGCAACTTGACCAGTGTGGAAACCGTGCTTAAACCCGTTTATTAAGAAATCGACCCATGATCCGTTAGGGTGGTCGGACAAATAAGCGGCCAGGATCTCCACATTAATCATGCTTAGTCATGCTGAACTAGCATTTTTTGGGGACACGCTGTCTTCGGGTGTGCCCTGTAACAATTGGAGCAGAGATGCAGTAACCTACATTGATTATAAAAACACCCTGCTGAATTATAGTTGTTACAAATTTGGGATTTGCCCAAATACTTGATCGGGCGACCTAACTTGTCAACTCCGGACGAATTCTTATGACTCATACTGTCAGACTGGTTCTTGCTAACATTGGTGGACGGGTTACTAGACGAGCACCACTCACTAGCATGAGAGTAGGAACCACAATGCACGCAAGCCGGGCTTTTAAACCCGCGAAATGCCTGCAAAAGAGTTCAGTGTCAACAATGGACCAGTCGACAGTATGATTAAACTGAGATAACAAAGCGGCCGCCTTAGCGGAAAAAGAACGGTGGTACTCGAAAAACGCCGCACTCCGCACTTGTGCCCCAAGTCGACCACTTTATATAAGTACAGGTCCAATTCTTCCCGACGTTTAGGAGAAACCGAACAGATCACGTCTCTGTAAAGGCTAAATGCCAGTACAAATTCTGTGATAGTGAGTTTCCTGTTAAGCCTGACATCCCTCGATTTCAATATAACGGACACCTCACCGCACGCAATGGTCTTATTGTCTGGGACTTCATGAGTAGCAATTAACAATGACGCCAGATTGACGTCCTTACCGTCTAATATGTCCTGCTTTAAATTTGCCGGAATAAAATGTAATGGAGCAATACTAGGTTGATTGGCCATATTCAAGGAAGGGCCTGGTTCGGAGACTGAAATTATGGTTGTAGCGGAAGCTGGTGGGCTGGAAGCTACTGCTCTATTTTCCACGGCTTCTAAACGAGACTGAAAGCTCGACATGAGTGCGTGAAGCTGAGTCAGGGAAGTCTGAATGGTGCTCATTGAAACTACGTCCTGACTGGGACCTGAATCAGCCTGAAGAAGCCGGAACAACTCGACTTTGCGGGCTGACGCCGGGAATGGAATTCCTCTCCGAACCAATTCAGCCGTTAACTTAGGCACAGTCCAAGATCTAAACGATTGAGCTGTTTCTCTCTCTGACAGTTCAGTACTTCCGATGGAAGAAGAAGAGCCACGATTTCCTTGATTCTGGGACATGGCAGCCTGCAAATGTATTGAGATACAATAAACCAACTGACCTTCGCCTAGAGTGCCAGAAGCTAAACGGAAACGTGCCCTCCACCGACAGTGAACCACAACTGAATTATGAAAGTGCTACCGCTTATCAGAACACCAATTCCCCGGTGGACACTTGTGTACAGGTAAAGGAATAATGCGACCCGTATGATTGCCTGAAGTCGTGCCAGGGCTTAAACGAGACTGAATACGTGTCAGTAACGAAAAAACGCCTGAGAGCGTGCCAGGACTTGCAATGAGTCTGTAGACGTGACAGACTAAACGAAAAGCCTGAGGGCGTGTCAGGACTTGCGATGAGTCTGAAGACGTGACAGACTAAATTTTTTTTTTTTTTTTTTTTTTTAAAAACTGAGGGCGTGGCGTAACTAGACGTGTCAGGACTTGCCACGAATCTGAACAAGGGTTTTTTTTTTTTTTTTTTTGTTTTTTTTTTTACTTTACTACATTTCACGTAAGGGGGCGTAACGTGACGTTGGAGACGTGCCAGTATAGCGTAACCCCGTTGAGGGCGGGTATTCCGTGAGCTCAGCACTAACCGTGCGTTATACAACGATACAGTTGTAAAAACGTCCGTGTGTGCCTATATGAAGTGATTTAATATATATACACATAAATACAGGAAGCAAGAGTCGTGGCAAAGAAGGAGATCGGCCCTTAAATCGACCACACTTAAAACAGTGACCATGACAGCGACCGCCCCTTGAACCGTGGACTCAACATGCGCCATCTGCATTAAAGAGGCATGCCCCCCTGTACATATATGAATATATATATGCTTTTATAATCTATTTATTATTATTTTTTTTTTTTTTTTTTTTTTATCGCATAATTCCTCCCTGGATATCGTGAGCTAAAAGAGCCATGATACACTTACGGAAATGAAGGCAGATCGAAAATAGCTAAACAAAACGAAACACACAAAAAAAAAAAAAAAATTAATTAGTCGTGCTTTTATCTCTTCTTTCCTTTCTCTTCCTTTCCCGTTCTACCGATATCCCTTTACACTCTTTAACCCTTTACCCTATCCTTTTCCCCCCTTTTACCTCAAAATGCAAAATAATTTGGACAACTTTGCGGTTTGTAGGAGTAGTCAGCGTGACCGTAGAGAGAACCTTCCTGTAAATAAAGGTATTAATTAAGCAACTGAAGGATAAATCACCGAAACTATTAACCTCTGAGGTAAGTACCTAATTGGCCGATTACACTAGCAGTCGCAGAAAACAGCCAAACGTTTAACCCTGTAAGAAAAAGAGACTTAGAATGCGGTTGTCTAGAGACTAAAATATTAACGGAAATGCATGGTGAGAAGACGAGTCCATCAAACGGCACTAACACCTGCAGAGATGACAGGTAACTCACAGCTGAGGGTTTGTTACTATACCCTCACAGTAGCAGGCTAACACCGTATTGCTTCCGATCCTGGTAGATGCGGCCAGTTTATAAGCGACCGGAGGCTGCCCAGGTACACAAGATGCATTCCCCCTCCCGCTTCTCTGTGACACTTACATATCGCCCGGCGGGCCAAGAGTAGCCTAGGGAGATCGTATGCCTGATCGCACCGCTGCTTTGGCAACCCTTGAGGCCGGCGTCGGCACATACCTGCGGCGTCTTCAGCGAACGGGCCGAGCGGGAGCGCGACAAGACACGCTTCACCGGTCAAGGCACCGGCGGGAACCCGGAAGTGACGTTAAGGCCGCTGATGATGCGGCGACGAATCAGAACGGCGTGCCGATGGGAGGGGACCCCCTGCTTAAGTAATGAAGCAGGGAGCCTCCCCTCACACAAACCCGGCAACACCTGTTGCCTACCACTAATACAATCTAACTACACATTACATAATACCTATAATTTACGATAAAATTGTAGGAAAACAATACCATTAAAAATATCTAATACACTACACTACTAAATACAACATTATGACCCAATATAACTATACCATACATAATACTGTATATTGCAATATCATTGTCACTGAAAAGCCACGCAGAACTTTTTGTAATTTAATGTAATGATAGTCAAGGCAAGTTGGATTTTTTGTGCAACTTCCGTGTACCAGTATGTCGCATGTCACACTGCGGCAACGGTTACTTCCTTTACAAAAAATGTTGCGTGACTTTTTAGCGACAAGGAGTCACTTGACACACTTTTTTCGCCATGTATCCCTAGCCTAAAGGGGTTATCCGTGGAAATAATAGTGATGACCTATCCTGAGGATAGGTCATCATTATCACATCGGAGGGTGTCCCTGTTTCAGGGAGCCGCTGTGCTCACCGGAGCTCTGGTAAGCTCTCCAGCGCCGTACATTGTATAGTGGCAGTGCTTGGTACTGCAGCTCAGCCCTATTGACTTGAATGGAGCTGAGCTACAACTAAGCCACGTGAAGCATGTACAATGACGTCACTGGATTAAGAAGAAGCCTGGACTACCCAGCCTCTTCTAACAACTGATCGGTGGGAGTCCTGGGTGTCAGACTTAGGCTACTTTCACACTAGCGTTTTCAGTTCCGCTATTGAGATTCGTCATAGGAGCTCAATAGCGGATGAAAACACTTCAGTTTTGTCCCCATTATTTGTCAATGGGGACAAAACTGAACTGAACGAAACGGAATGTACCAGAATGCATTCCATTCCATTTGGTTGCGCTCCCATCACGGACAGAATAACACTGCAAGCAGCATTTTTCTGTCCACGATGTGGTGCAGAGCAAGACGGATCCGTCCTGACTCACAATGTAAGTCAACAGGGACGGTTTTCTGTGACATGATAATGGTGTTCATGGCGGATCCGTCATGGCAATAGACATAATACAACTGGATCTGTTCATAACGGATGCATGCGGTTGTATTATTGTAACGGAAGCGTTTTTGCAGATCCGTGACGGATCTGCAAAAACCGCTAGTGTGAAAGTAGCCTTAGCCAATGACTGGCTGAGGTGGGTTAATTATTGCAGCCTGTGGGCGGCATTCCCAAACATTTCCTGCAGTATTGAAAACCGGAGCAGTGCCATGCACCGAAAATGTCGACTCAGCCAATCACTGGGCCAACCATTGCGAACAGCAAGGGGTGTAGCTATAGGGGGTGCATAGGTAGTCCAGGAGCCTGAGGGGCCCCTCTGCTACATAAGCATTTTCACCAGCCAGACAACCCCTTTAAAGGACAGACCCATTTAAAAGAGACCTAAAAATATTTAATTCCTTTTATTTTATTTGCATAAACCAGAATGAATTCCACATGGATACGTAGATAAAGGGAAGCCTCCAATGCGGACTTGATAGTCATATGATGGTTGCAATAAATTCGCAGAATAATCATGGAAAAGGGTTCTCCAGAAATCTCAAGAAATCTGATCAATGGGGCACATTTGTCTAGACCAGCGTTTTAGACCCCGCTCTTAATAAGCCCCTGTACTGGCATCGCTGACGTTATGTAGCGGCGCCGGCGTATCCACTGCTGATTCTACATGTAAGACGGCTTCCTTGCTGTCTTACATTTAGACCATTTTCTACACCTAAACCAGGTGTAAAAAATGATGGATGAGACAGGCCTGCCATCCCGTCCCCCTCCCCTTCTCTATCCACTCCCTCTTTTTTAGAACTGGCATGAGCAAGGAGAACTCGCTGATTCTGCCGCGGCATGGCGTGCGACAGAATTTTCGGCAGATATACGTCACAAAAAGTGGCGTATATCTGTTCGTAAATGACCCCCAATGTCCCTATGACTTTTAAACCTCAAGACCAACACTGTGATCTTACCATGATCGCCATCCAGCCCTTGTCGCGGGTGGAGAGGACATTCTAGAAGTTGTAATTTTGCAAGACCTAGAGAGCCACAGGTGGGAGAACACTGTCCTAGAGGATCTCAGGGGTCAAGGAAACCATCATCTGGATGCATTGACTCCTGGAAGGTGTATACAGCCCGTATACTGGAGCACACAAAACACAGTCTATCGTTACTCTGAGATCTTGACTGATTCGCAGGATATTGTGATGCTTGATTTGCCATATGTATTGCTGAAGGTCTGAATCTGGCATGTTATATGAACAGCCGGTCTCCCCTCGGCAATGATTTGGCCTTAATTATTGCATAATTTTTTTGACCCATCTGCGGCTGAGCTGAGCGTACAACTTCTCAAGGTGTCTGTGTGCTTCTCATGAATAATTCAGAGTGGATGTTAGGAGTTACCTGTCACATCCCGCAGCTTCAGGCGATGTTTACATTGGTATTATTGCTTTGTGGTTTAAAGTGAAATTACATCTGCATTAAAATCAATGATTGGGCTCCACCTAGTGGTAGACATATCATATGTGCAGCTGCGCAAGCGCCTAATACGACTGGGGTCCACCCCCTCTATGAAAAGAACTCCCCAGTGTCTCCTGCTGTCTTCTACATTACGTGTAATTGGGTTATGCCCACGAATCGCTGTACTGTTACAATGTGGTACAGTGGGAAATGATAGCCGACATCCATTCTAATGGTCAGCTGCTTTAAATATTTAGATGTCGCAGTTAAGCTACTTGAACATCACTAGAGTAAGTAAGGTAAGGTGTTGTGACATCACTAAAGTGTCTCTGTAAGGTAAGGTGTTGTGACATCACTAGTGGGCCTCTATCAGGTAAGGTGCTGTGACATCAGTAGTGCGCATTCGTTAGGTAAATTGTTGTGACATCACTAGTGGGTCTCCTTCAGGTAAGGTGCTGTAACATCACTAGTGGGTCTTCATCAGGTAAAGTGCCATTACACCACTAGTGGGTCTCCTTCAGGTAAGGTGCTGTGACAGCACTAGTGGGTCTCCATTAGGTAAGGTGCTGTGACATAAGTAGTGGGTGTTTATTAGGTAAAGTGCTCTGACATCACTAGTGGGTCTTCATCAGGTAAAGTGCCATTACACCACTAGTGGGTCTCATTCAGGTAAGGTGCTGTGACATCACTAGTGGGTCTCCATTAGGTAAGGTGCTGTGACATAAGTAGTGGGTGTTTATTAGGTAAAGTGCTCTGACATCACTAGTGGGTCTCCATGAGGTAAAGTGCCGTAACATCACTACTGGGTCTCCATTAGGTAGAGTGCTGTGACATCAGTAGTGGGTGTTTATTAGGTAAAGTGCTGTGACATCACTAGTGGGTCTCCTTCAGGTAAGGTGCTGTGACGTCACTAGTGGGTCTCCTTCAGGTAAGGTGCTGTGACATCACTAGTGGGTCTCCTTTAGGTAAGGTGCTGTGACATCACTAGAGCATCTCCATCAGGTCAGGTGCTTTTACATCATTAGTGGGTCTTCGCCAGGTAAGATACTGTGGCATCATTAGTGGTTCTCCATCAGGTAAGGTGCTGTAACATCACTAGTGGGTCTTCATCAGGTAAAGTGCCGTTACACCACTAGTGGGTCTCCTTCAGGTAAGGTGCTGTGACATCACTAGAGATTCTTCAACAGATAAGGTGCTGTGACATCTTTAGTGGGCCTCCATCAGGTAAGGTGCGATGGCATCAATAGTGGGTCTCCGTCAGGTACAGTGATGTGACAGCACTAGTGGATCAATGTCAGGTAAGGTACTGTGACATCACCAGAAATCCTCCAACAGGTAAGGTGCTGTGACATCAATTGTAAGTCTCTGTCAGGTAAGGTGCTATGGCATCACTAGTAGGTCTCCATCAGGTAAGGTGCTGTGACATCACTAGTGGGTCTCTGTCTGATAAGGTGCTGTGACATCACTAGAGATTCTCCAAAAGGTAAGATGCTGTGACACCATTAGTGGGTCTCCATCAGGTATGGTGCTGTAACAACACTAGTGGGTCTCCATCAGGTAAGGAGCTGTGACTTCACTAGTGGGTCTCTGTCAGATCAGGTATTGTGGCATCACTAGTGGGTCTCTATCATGTAAGGTGTCGTAACATCACTAGTGGGTCTCTGTTAGGTAAGGTGCTGTGTAACATACCATGGTATCACAGGTAGGTCTCATTTGGGTAAGGTGCTGTGACTTCACTAGTGGGTCTCCATCAGGTATGGTGCTGTAACAACACTAGTGGGTCTCCATCAGGTAAGGAGCTGTGACTTCACTAGTGGGTCTCTGTCAGATCAGGTATTGTGGCATCACTAGTGGGTCTCTATCATGTAAGGTGTCGTAACATCACTAGTGGGTCTCTGTTAGGTAAGGTGCTGTGTAACATACCATGGTATCACAGGTAGGTCTCATTTGGGTAAGGTGCTGTGACTTCACTAGTGGGTCTCCATCAAGTAAGGTGTCGTAACATCACTAGTGGGTCTCTGTTAGGTAAGGTGCTGTGACATCAATAGAGCATCTCCATCAGGTCAGGTGCTGTGACATCACTAGTAGGTCTCCATCAGGTAGAGTGCTGTGACATCACTTGTGAGTCTCTGTCAGGTAAGGTGCTGTGACATCAATAGAGCATCTCCATCAGGTAAGGTGCTGAGACATCACTAGTGGGTCTCCATCAGATACAGTGCTGTGACATCACTTGTGAGTCTCTGTCAGGTAAGGTGCTATGGCATCACTAGTAGATCTCCATCAGGTAAGGTGCTGTGACATCAATAGAGCATCTCCATCAGGTCAGGTGCTGTGACATCATTAGAGGGTCTCCATCATGTAAGGTGCTATAACAACAGTAGCAGGTCTCCATCAGGTAAGGTGCTGTAACATCACTAGTGGGTCTCCATCAGGTAAGGTGCTGTGACATCACTAGTGGGTCTCTGTCAAGTACAGTGCTGTGACATAACTTGTGAGTCCCTGTCATGTAAGGTGCTGTGACATCACTGGTAGGTCTCTATCAGGTAACGTGCTGTGACATCTCTAGTGGCTCTCTGTCAGGTAAGGTGCTATAACAACAGTAGTGGGTCTCCATCAGGTGGGGTGCTGTGACATCACTTGTGAGTCTCTGTCAGGTAAGGTGCTATGGCATCACTAGTAGGTCTCCATTAGGTAAGATGCTGTGACATCACTAGTGGGTCTCTGCCGAATAAGGTGCTGTGACATCACTAGAGATTCTTCAACAGGTAAGAAGCTGTGACATCATTAGTGGGTCTCCACCAGGTTAAGTGCTGTGACATGACATCCCTAGTAGGTCTGCGTGAGGTAAAGTGCTGTGATATCACTAGTGGGTCTCTGTCAAGTAAGGTTCTATGGCATCACTAAAGGGTCTCCATCAGGTATGGTGCTGTGACGTCACTAGTGGGTCTTTGTCAGGTACGGTGCTGTGACATCACCATAAATTCTCCAACAAGAAAGATGCTGTGACATCACTAAAGGGCAGGGCCGGTGCAAGGATTTTTGCCCCCCCCCATGTGACATCACAATGCCCCACCCATATGATCTGCCATATTAAAGGGGTTCTGCAGTTTATTTAAACTTATCGGCAGGGGTCCGACACCCGGGACCCCCCCCAATTAGCTGTTTGAGAAGGCAGTGGCGCTGGCAGTAGCGCCTCAGCCTTCTCCCAGTGACGTCACAATTAGTATCATTGGCCTGGGTGGGGCTAAGCTTCATTCAAGTGAACAGAGCTTAACCCCGCCAAGGCCAGTGATACTAGTCGTGACGTCACTGCGCCTGCGGTAAACAGCGAGAAGGCCGAGGCGCTACTGCCAGCGCAGATGCCTTCTCAAACAGCTGATCGGCGGGGGTCCCGGGTGTCGGACCCCGCCGATCAGTTTAAATAAACTGCAGAACCCCTTTAACTAACGCCAGTTTTCTCTCCCCCTCCCCATGTCATTCTCCCCCCCCCCCCATGTCATTCTCTCCCCCCCCCCCATGTCATTCTCTCCCCCCCCATGTCATTCTCTTTCCCCCCCATGTCATTCTCTTTCCCCCCCATGTCATTCTCTTTCCCCCATGTCATTCTCTCCCCCATGTCATTCTCTCCCCCATGTCATTCTCTCCCCCTCCATGTCATTCTCTCCCCCATGTCATTCTCTCCCCCATGTCATTCTCTCCCCCCTTGTCATTCTCTTCTCTCTCCCCTCCCCCATGTAATTCTCTTTCCCATTCCCCCCTACCTATGGTGTAGCGTGGCCGGGCTCAGTATGGTCAATTGGTACAGGAGCTTTAGTTTCCTGTACCTGGGCGGACTGACAGGAAGTGCACACTGTGTGCGCACTTCATGTCAGTCCGGCCAGGTACAGGAGACAGATGCTTCCTGTACCCGCGGACCATACAGGGCTCGGCCACGCTACAATGAGGGACTGACAGGAGGGAGCGCTGAGCGCTTCCCTCCTGTCAGCTCCTCTTCTCTTGCTGCGCTCGGGCGGTGCGCCCTCATGGACGCACCAGTCCGGGCAGTGCTGCAGCCGCCAGAGGCTCAACATAGAGCGCTCGGGCAGCTGCAGCATGAAGCAGGGCCGGCGCTCCTAGCAGCGCCCCTTCCCAAGGGGCGCTCTACGCGGCTGCCTAGTCAACATATAGGACGCGCCGGCCCTGCTAAAGGGTCTCTGTCAGGTAAGGTGCTGTGACATCACACAAGCTGGTTTTTTTAAGGGTTTGGCTGATTTACCATAACTTGGCTGTAAACGGCAGTATGAGCACAGCTGGCTCCTCTGTTTTCACTACGCTCGTTTCCAATTTGGTTGCTGACAGAGATAACCATCCATTCGCACATCATAGGTAGCTAGCACATGCGCTGTATTATTAAAATATAGCACCTCTACTCTTAGAATTTGCATTTTGCAGCAGTTTTTTTTACTTTATGGTTATGGTTTTCTAAAACTAAGTCAGGGGCATAGATACAAAATAATATGCCACAAAAAGGGCATGGGTATAACCAGGGGAGTAGCTAAAGCTACTATGGGCCCTGGTGCAGGAGTTCAGCTTGGGCCCCCCTTCCCTCAGTGCTTTGTGGACAGGGGCAGGGAAGCACATAGCCTTCCCACACACCCATACCCCCATGCCAAATGCCAAATTCTTGACCTAACCCCTTCCCTCCAGCCAGAGGTGTAACTTGACCAGCATGCACTTTCTTTAATACTGGTGTCTTCTTATGTGGCACAAGGGACTTTGGGCCCCCCAGGCTCCTGGGCCCGGTAGCGACTGCTACTACTGCATCCACTATAGCTACGCCCCTGGGGATAACGTCTTCTAAGAAAGGTGTGGAGCCTCAGGAAAAGGCATGGGTCCGTTGCAAACACCTAAAAATTGTTAAGTATGACTACAGCAGACATTTGTAAAGAATGTCCGAAAGAAGAGCTGCCTTTGTTGCGACCAATCACCGAGCAGCTTTTACTTTGTTCTCTGCCCTTGAAAAATGAAAGCTGCTCTCTGATTGGTCACTGAGGGCAATCACGATTTTTCACTTTCCTTCCCCATTCTGTACACACAGTCCATGCCGGCTATGACAAAGTTAAAACGTATGATGGGTAATGTATAGCGGTTGGTTATATTGAGCAGGCCCCAGCTATCCCTGTCTGCTGCAACGGGAACTGATGTATAATTAAAATATTGCATTTTCCATTTCCTTGTTCACGTCCAATTTATCTGATTTATCGCAGGTCTGCAGAACATCCGTAAATCATGGAGAATGGTGTAAGGCAAACGAAAAGAACATAAATCAATGCCCCGTGTTTACACATATATTGTGCGGTATGTCCGGGGACCAAGGAGCTTGAGCTCGGGGGCCCCGTATGTCTCCTCCGGTATAGCGGTATTTGTTGTCATGTGAAGGATCAGAAATAGTTCATATTATATTTTATTATTATATTATATATTTTATATTATGTTACAATGAGAGGCTTCCTATAAGGAATGGCCTTGGGGGTTGATCGAATCTCGCCCTCTTCTTACTGGGGTGCGTACAATGGTACATACTGGGACTATTAAGTATGTGTTAGGGGCGAACGACAAGCCTGAGAGCCATTATTCAGGTCCCGGAAATTCAAGGTGGCTTCTAATGTTCATTTTATGGTACAGTAGGGAACCTTGCAGCAGTCTAAATGGCTAAAAATACTAAAATTCCCCCCCACACACACACAAAAATATCATATTTTATTATGACGGTTTTATGCCCTTATGACTATAAGTGTTGAAAAGGGGATACTGAAGAGAGGTTCATATGCTGTCATTTGCTTGCCTGACATTCGAATGGTAAATCCAGTTTAATACGTTTTCAGCGGGAAGGGGATGGACGCTGGAACGAACTGAATAATAATCATACAGTAAATAATTATAACAATGGGTAAAGAAAGTGAAAATAAAGTTTATCTAACTATCAGACCCGTCATACATGTATTTTTTGTAATAGATTTGATGACGCACCACTGGAGAGGTGTGGTTGCAGGAGATGGTTCCCAAGCCAGAATAAATAGAATTAAGACTCCCGCACTCCACTGGGAGTCCCATCATACATATAGTCAGAGTGCTATTATTTCTTTGGACACCAGGCGGAGCTATTCTGTTTCAGGGATTCTGTCACCTCTTTTTACCTTATAGAGCTGCGGACATGCATGGCTAGATCGTCACTAGCATGTCTGCAATATACCTGTCCCATAGCTCTGAGCAATTTTTTGAGTGTAAAAAATGATTTTATATATATATATGTAAATCAGCCTGGTAAAGAGCCCAAGGGACTGCACTAACCGTTCTGGAGCCCAGTCACGCCCCCTGTGAAGGAGCCCAGCACCGCCTGCATCCAGGAATCTCCTCATTGCTCACAAAGTCAGATCGCCGTAATCTCGCGATGTTCCTTCCCTGTGCTGGCATCAGCCTCAAGGAAGGAAACTGCGCATGTGCAAGCTCGCGCATCGCGAGATTACGGCGATCTGACTTTGTGAGCAAGGAGGATATTCCTGGATGCAGGCGGTGCTGGGCTCCTTCACAGGGGGCATGACTGGGCTCCAGAACGTTTAATGCAGCCCCTTGGGCTCCTTACCAGGCTGATTTACATATATATAAAATCATTTTTTACACTCAATAAAACCACACAGAGCTATGGGATAGGTATATTGCGGACATGCTATCTAGCCGTGCATGTCCGCAGCTCTATAGGGTAAAAAGAGGTGACAGAATCCCTTTAACGCCTGCTGATTATTGCCTTCAATGAGCTCTCAAGAAGAGAGACGTGAGCAAGAATATAGAAAAAGTGCTACAGTATATTACTGCTTCATATATGTTCAAGAATATAATTACTAAAACACTGTCTTCTTTTACAAGAATATAACTACCCTAATACTTCTAAGAATATAACTTCTATAATATTTCTTCCTATGTATAAGAATATACGGTAACTACTATAATACTGCTCCTATGTACAAGAATATAACTACTATAATACTGCTCCTATGTACAAGAATATAACTACTATAATACTGCTCCCATGTACAAGAATATAACTACTATAGTACTGCTCCTATGTACAAGAATATAACTACTATAATACTGCTCCTATATACAATAATATAACTACTATAATACTGCTCCTATGTACAAGAATATAACTACTATAATACTGCTACTATGTACAAGAATATAACTACTATAATACTGCCTCCTATGTACAAGAATATAACTACTATAGAGGGGGGGCGGAGCTAGCTGCCGACCAGAGCAGACGCATGTGAGGGAGCTCCTCTCTTACCTATCTTAAAACCCAGTAAATTTTGCAGCTTGGCTGAGCCCAGCATGGGAAAAATTGGCAGAGCCATCCCTAGAGAGAAGCCTGATCCTGCTAAATCGGACCGGGGAGGCTCGGACATGGAGAGATTTCTAAACAAAAAGCCGTCGGCACCGCAAGCAATGTGGCAAAGATGGCGCCGCCGGAGCAGGGAGATTGGCTCCAGGACACCGAGGAAGCTGAGGGCGGGCTTGGTGAGCAAGACGATAAACTTATACCATCGCAAACTGCTCCACTCTCCAGGTCATTTCTGCAACAGGCCCTCACAGAGGCACTGGCCCCGGTGATCCAGGATTTGCAAGAGATAAAGTCGGACATTAAACATTTGGGACCAGGGCCGGGCCGACACAGAGGCTGGGGAGGCTCCAGCCTCAGGGCGCTCCAGCCTCAGGGCGCAGGCAGGGGCCGGCGAGAGGGAGAGGGACTGACAGGGGGGAACCGCTCAGCGCTCCCTCCTGTCATTCCCTGAGCCGGGCCCCGTCAGAGCGCTCCTCTCACCTCCATTATGCTGCTTCAGGCCCCCAGCATCAGGCCCCGCTGCCTTTGGCTCTAACTAGAAACAGAGTAAGCAGGTGGGCGGAGCCTAACGGACCTCCGTTAGGCTCCGCCCACCTGCTTAATGTGAGGCAGCGCTGGGGCCTGATCCTGGAAGCCTGGAGAAGTGACCATAATGGAGGTGAGAGGAGCGCTCTGACGGGGCCCGGCATTAAGTACAGTGAAATGCCGGGCCCCTTTCATTAAGTCTGTGACAACATGGGGGGCAGAAAGAGCATGACAACATGGGGGGTAAAAGAGCATGAAAAGATGGGGGAGAATGACAGGGGCAGAAAAAGCATGACAAGAGGGGGGCATGACAAATTACTATGTGGGGCACTGCTGTGTGGTTGAGGGGGTGTGGGGGACATTACTGTGTGGGGGGCAGTGTGGCTGACATTACTGTGTGGGGGCAGTGTGGCGGACATTACTGTGTGGGGGGGCAGTGTGGCGGACATTACTGTGTGGGGGGCAGTGTGGCGGACATTACTGTGCGGGGGCAGTGTGGCGGACATTACTGTGTGGGGGCAGTGTGGCGGACATTACTGTGTGGGGGCAGTGTGGTGGACATTACTGTGTGGGGGCAGTGTGGCGGACATTACTGTGTGGGGGGCAGTGTGGCGGACATTACTGTGTGGGGGCAGTGTGGCGGACATTACTGTGTGGGGGCGTGTGGCGGACATTACTGTGTGGGGGCAGTGTGGCGGACATTACTGTGTGGGGGCAGTGTGGCGGACATTACTGTGTGGGGGCAGTGTGGCGGACATTACTGTGTGGGGGGCAGTGTGGCGGACATTACTGTGTGGGGGGCAGTGTGGCGGACATTACTGTGCGGGGGCAGTGTGGCGGACATTACTGTGTGGGGGCAGTGTGGCGGACATTACTGTGTGGGGGCAGTGTGGTGGACATTACTGTGTGGGGGCAGTGTGGCGGACATTACTGTGTGGGGGCAGTGTGGCGGACATTACTGTGTGGGGGGCAGTGTGGCGGACATTACTGTGTGGGGGCAGTGTGGCGGACATTACTGTGTGGGGGCAGTGTGGCGGACATTACTGTGTGGGGGCAGTGTGGCGGACATTACTGTGTGGGGGGCAGTGTGGCGGACATTACTGTGTGGGGGCAGTGTGGCGGACATTACTGTGTGGGGGCAGTGTGGCGGACATTACTGTGTGGGGGGGCAGTGTGGCGGACATTACTGTGTGGGGGCAGTGTGGTGGACATTACTGTGTGGGGGCAGTGTGGCGGACATTACTGTGTGGGGGCAGTGTGGCGGACATTACTGTGTGGGGGCAGT